>CP092865.1:171770445-172010437 GCA_030710605.1 Cordylochernes scorpioides | reverse complement strand
CCCCCCCCCCCCCCCTCATTAATTATACGTTTAATTGGATGTTGAAGACATGAGGTAACATAAGAAATGAAATATATTCTAAGTACGAATTTTTCTTTTTTCACTAAAATCAAACTTCTACTGTCCTTACTACGATGAAACAATATTGGGAGGGCTTGGCTCATTAGTGGTGAACCCTCCCAGCGGTTTCCCCAATTTAATCTACCAGATCGCTTCTTTAGAGCTCTAATATTGTATTGAATCATTCTGCTTTTATATGCAACACTGAAGGGTGGAATCTTAGAAATGGTATACATACTATGGATATAAGATTCTAGGACAATAAAATTATATATACATATTTGTATCGAGCAATGTACCTCTGCAAACAATAAGGACAAGGCCAGTTAGGCATAAATTAATATATAGCAATAACACGCCATATAAGTAATTAAAATATTCAAAGAATGTTTCTGTGATTTTTGTGAAAAAATAAACATTTGTGCTTTAAATATTTTAACTTCTTATATATATATGGTGTGTTATTGCTTTATATTAATACATGGCCAGATTGAATAAATTGTACATGATGTGGAGATAAGAATGTTATCTTCTGAAAAAAAGTACTAAATGACTGACTGACAGAAACGTTGTTACCAAAACTTGTACAATTTATTAAATTTGGTATTGGTCTTGTGTTACCCACAATGCTTCTAATCTATATTCCAAATTGTTACATATTATTATCATTGGTTGTTATAAATAATCATCCATACAAGATAATAAGACCTAATCCAAATAAATTAATAGTATGTGATGTTTTGGTAACAGCGTTGTTATCCTCATCAGGCAAAATAATTTTTTAAAATACAGTAGAACCTCCCTTTAGCGGACACCCCGTTAGCGAACACCTCTCCACAAAGGACAGTTTTTATTTGCAAAATTACCATTTTTGCTATTTTGCAACTCTCCGGTAAGAGGACACCTCTCCCTAAAGGACACTTTGGCTCTGCAATTAGGTGTCCTTTACAGGGAGATTCTACTGTATATATTTTTATTATCATTTTTTAAATTCTTTTGTGTCTATAAAGATGGTAATAATGCTATTACCAAAATGTCACACACTATTAATTTATTTGGATTAGGTCTTATTTTCTTGTAACTATAATCCAAATTGTGCTTTATCAAATGTTTATCAATATAAGTTCTGTGTGTATTTTAAATTTAGTTTTATATTATAATTAGTTATGAGATTATGTTCTCATAGTTTTTCATGTAAACCTAAAAATATTATCTGCTGCCAGTAAATAAAAAATAAAGGCTACATCAGCTAGAGTAGCATATTGATGAGGCGAAGATGTAGGTCTCACAAGGTTTATTATGGAGAGTAAATTAGCCTGATGGGGGGTCACTAGAGGCTGATCCAATTGGGTTCCGTCAAGCCGGTTGTAGGGGGTGTGTGTGTGTGTGTGTGTGTTGCTGCTGTGACATTTTGTAATATTTTCCATCAAGATGTATTCCAATCGAGAGGTAAAACATAACTGTTTGTTATCTCTCACACTGCCGCGGTGGTCAATGATCAAGTACAATTATACATTACATCACTCCATGTTAGGAGGGACTGCATATGGCGTCTGTTCTTCATGTCAGAGGCGGCCATTTCTTTTG
Organism: Cordylochernes scorpioides; assembly: GCA_030710605.1. Lineage (NCBI taxonomy): Eukaryota > Metazoa > Arthropoda > Arachnida > Pseudoscorpiones > Chernetidae > Cordylochernes > Cordylochernes scorpioides. The sequence goes on along the minus strand of CP092865.1, from coordinate 172,008,790 downwards.
GAGCTAAGTCGGCCTGCCACTGAGTAGTGCTCCCAGTCTTAATGACAAAGCATTCTACTTCACCCAATCATGATGGTTGTCAACATGGTCACAACTTGATACCCTAATATGATTGAGTGGAGATAAGAAAGCAGATACATTACATCTCTGTAGTACAGTTCCTGTAAAATAAAATTTATAAAAAAATTGAATTGCTAATTTAAGAGGCTACAACAATTTCCGGCCACGTGCACCATCCAGTCAGATACTTGTTGACACACATCAATATATATCCCAGCACTGCACTAATCTTGCCTGCATTGTTTATACCACTGCTTCTCTCTACCTCTCAATTTTTAATTGAAAATATTTGTATGGTGTAGAAAAAAAAATTAAATTGTTATAACATATGGATGAGATAAAGGCAGGGATGTGATGCTCAGATGGTTTATTTGGTGCAGTTCTGGGCTCGGTCCGGTCCAGGAAGGTCATGATGTTCGGGGTCTCACCGTTGTAGGAGGGGATGGAGCTGTAGCTAAGGCAGGACATGTTAAACAATTCCGTCACGGTGTATTCCGATTGAGAGACTAAAGATAACTGCACGTTGTTGTATTTAACTCATTGCCGCCGCGAAACGGTGGTCAATGGTCAAATACAATTTATACCCGTCATCTCTGTGGTGCTGTTTCTCTGATTAATAAAAATAATAATAATAATAATTTGTACTGCTCCTGTGTACCATTGATCGGATACTTGTTGACACACAACAGTATATATTATTTATAAAAAAAACTTGATTTTGGAATGTATATGTGTATTATATTTTCACTTTGCAACTTAATATTCAACACTGCAGACATAAGATACAGTAAATTAAAACATTAAACTGCCCTTACTTTGATGAAAAAAAGGGCTTGGCTCATCAGTGGTGAACCTTCCCAGTGGTTTTGCCAATTTAATCTACCAGACTGCTTCTCAGAGCTCTAATACTGTATTGGATGATTCTGCTTATATATGCTACACAGAAAGGTGGAGTTTCAGAAATGGTATTCAAGTAAACTATGGTCATAAGCTTTTAGCACAGTAGAATTACATAAAATATTAAAGTTAATGTTGTTATTTACTGTTTATAGATGATGCGTTATAGCTTTATGTAAATAAGATAACATCACCATAAAATAATTGGGACCACAGAATTAGGACCATAGATGTGATAAATGAGGAGGGTAATCTACAGAGGGTTTCACTGTATTCCAGAGCTGAAAATTGTGAAAGCAACCTGTTCCATGAGCTCTGACTGAGCTGGGTATGTAAATATTGTGGGGAGAAAGAAATATACTTTATTCTCTGTACACAACCTCTCTTGTGGCCTTTGTAACCTGAAATGATTTTTTCTTTTATTATCCCATTGTATGGTCATGGAGACTGAATTCATGGATTAAATTTGTAATCTTGGTAGGGTTGGAATACAGGTCCTGTCTAGAGGCTCCTACATTCCGGAGGTGGTTTGGGTGAAATTATTATAATAGGGATCACTATATCTCTGGAGATTGAGATGCAGCTCTACCATTATATTAGGTTATAAGACATTGGAGATGGCACTCTATAGGGGTGTACCACCTCTCCCCTCCAAAATTTATTCCATAAGTCTCCATGATGGGTAGCTGCTGTCATTGGTTGGCTACCCAAGGGGCACTGCATAGAATTAATAGTCAGACTCCCCCCACCTCTCCCCTTAAAATAAGCACAAAATCTTTGCACACAATATCTATTAACTTTCTCTTCAGGACCACAACACCATCTTCGGCAACTTAGGAACGCCCACTTGGAGGCCATCGTTTTATGTTATGGCCCTTGTGGACCAAATAAATCAAAAGAGCCCTTGACTTGAGTATTTCAAAGTTGATGTTCTGGCTTTGTGTCTTGACCTGACTATGCTCTAGTGCAGTCAATTGATGTTCATAGATTATATTTTGATGGGAGAGATGGCTTTTGTTTGTCACTGCACTCCTGGAAAAATTGCTAACTATTACCATGGTCGCACTTCCACCATGCACAGAAATGCACTCAGTGATTCCCACACAGATTCACAGCATGCAGCGATCCAACAAAGAGCAACTGATGGAACTAAAGTATGAATGTGTTTCCCATAAACTTTATTACTCCACAGAATTAGCACATCTATTTGAGAAGATAAAATAGAATTTTGGATAAAAAGTTTCTTTTATTTTAGATTTTTGCAAACTTTCTTGTGAATTTCTGCTCTTCAACAGGCAATTACTTTTGTGTACAATATCAAAATGATCTTTCTACAAAAATAATTTTCAAAATTGTTATAACTTTTTACCCGAATTCTATTTTTCTTTTTCTCAAATAATTCCTGGATAATTATTGCTCACAACATCTATTTATGAAACTGTTACAGGGGTAAGCCAGTCAAAGAGCTTTTTTTAGCTCAAGATCTTCCTCATTATACAGTAGAACCTCCCCCTGTAAAGGACAACACCTAATTGCAGAGCCAAAGTGTCCTTTAGGAAGAGGTGTTCTCTTACCGGAGAGTTGCTAAATAGTAAAATATTATAATTTTGCAAATGAAAACTGTCCTTTGTAGAGAGGTGTCCTTTAGTGTGAGTGTCCTCTCATGGAGGTTCTACTGTATATAGAGCTTAATAAAAACCTTTCTCCTTGCTATAAGCTCAGATAGCGAGTGCTGTGCCCCCAGAACGCCCCGCTCTACGTGCGCACCCAGACGGGTGCCAACCACCTCAAGTTCCTCTACACCATCTACACCTCCCTGGACGTGGTGGAGGAGAAGGTGGCTCCCACCAAGACCACGGCAGACATCAAGGAGTGCTACCTGGGCCTGCTCTACCCCACGGAGGACTACAAGGTGTAAGTCCGCTGTTGTAAGTCTGGACTGCTGACACTGGCCATGTCCTCAGGTACGGCTACCTCACCAACACCTGGATCAAGTTCATCATTATCGTCGAGTCCGCTCTCACCACGCTGCGGGAGAATGACATACGCCAGGTAACTTGTCTCAAACTTTTTTTTTTTTAATTATCATCTATTGTATTTATACAAGGTCATGGAGACTGAATTCATGAATTAAATATACAATCTTGGTAAGGTTGGAATATAGGTCCTGTCTTGAGGCTCTCATACATTTTTAAAAATTATATTATCTATTGTATGTGTATATTTATACAAGGTCATGGAGACTGAATTCATAGATTCAATTTACAATTTTGTTTGGAATACAGGTCCTGTCTTGAGGCTCCCATGCATTCCAAGAGGTGGTCTGGTGAGGTCTCTTTGGTCCGGCAGATGGTGCATTGTGGGAAGGTCTTGTCACCATCCTGGGAAAGGAATGGTCTTGTATGGCCAGTTTTTAGCCTGGAAATACAGGTTACTACATGTTGGTTCATCCCACATTCTAGAATAGATTTTGGTTCAGATACCAATATTGGGATGTTGACTCCTGTTTGTGTATTGGTTGGCTCTAAGCAGCCTATGTCATTACCCTCTTGTGCTAACATTGACTGTCAGTTGTCAACAACTAGGACTTAAGATCAAAATCTGCAATGTTATCTTTTTTTTTTTCAAAACTTCTCCCCCCAAGTTTAACCCCACCTGTAAAGTCAAGCAACCCAACAGAGTAAGTTGTAAAGGCTGAACTCCTTCTTCATGTCCAGACAGACAAAAAGTGCACTTATGTTGACTTTGCTTAGAATTTTTAATGAAACTGATTCCAAGAAAATATTAATCAAACATTATATTTATTGATTTACAAGAGAGAGAACAAACATAAAAGGGAAACAAAGGAACTTTTCATCTTTCGGTTAGCGCCTATTTACCTGTGAGCTTACACACATACTCTGTGGTAACAATTAATTAATACAACAACTTATACACAATATATATACTTGGGATTGTTGCTTCTTATCATCTTGTGTAAAGATTACATGAGTTCATGCTCCTGAGCTGTTTTATGATAAGCAGCGGCCTTCCCAAAGGTCCTGTTTAGTGCATCTAATGCAAGCCAAAATGTGTTCTGGAGCAGCAGGTGCCAAGCTATATTTTGGGAAAATGGGGTGGCTTTTGTTATTATTATCTATCTTCAATGGCTTGAGATGGCTTGTTCTACATCTAGTTAGTGTTGTTTGATGCTGTCTATTTCTGAGGTTCAGGTACTTGGTAGTAACACCACTAAGTAAAAGCTCTTGCTGTGTGTAATCCCCAGATGTACCGTAAGCTCCACAATGCCTACACGGACCTGGTGTCCAACTCCTTCTACACCCCCGGGGACACCATCTCTTCCAGGTGAGGGCCACAGGACATCTTGTCAGGAGTCCCTGTCTCACTCTGCTGCTCTTGTTTTTGCAGGGCTTTTGAAACTGTGGTGAAGTCTATCATGGGACAAGAATGAACCATTCCACATTTCCTCCCAGAATTTGTATATAAGATTTGTTTAACAATATATTTATTATTTTCACTATAGTTCTCTTTTACTACTAATTTCCTACAGATTTAGGTACATATGTTTCAATATATATATATATGTACCTATATCTATACATGACACACTTACAAGGAGATGAAGAGGATGGCGGAGGAAGTATGGAGAGACCATTTGGTCCACCCTCAGTAGAGGAAGGCATTGAAGGAGAGAGATATGGAGAGACCATGTGGCCCACCCTCAGTAGAGGAAGGCATTGAAGGAGGGAGATATGGAGAGATCATGTGGCCCACCCTCAGTAGAGGAAGGTACTGAAGGAGGGAGATATGAAGAGACCATGTGGCCCACCCTCAGTAGAGGAAGGTACTGAAGGAGGGAGATATGAAGAGACCATGTGGCCCACCCTCAGTAGAGGAAGGTACTGAAGGAGGGAGATATGAAGAGACCATGTGGCCCACCCTCAGTAGAGGAAGGTACTGAAGGAGGGAGATATGGAGAGACCATGTGGCCCACCCTCAGTAGAGGAAGGTACTGAAGGAGGGAGATATGGAGAGACCATGTGGTCCACCCTCAGTAGAGGAAGGCATTGAAGGAGGGAGATATGGAGAGATCATGTGGCCCACCCTCAGTAGAGGAAGGTACTGAAGGAGGGAGATATGGAGACACCATGTGGTCCACCCTCAGTAGAGGAAGGCATTGAAGGAGGGAGATATGTAGAGACCATGTGGCCCACCCTCAGTAGAGGAAGGCATTGAAGGAGGGAGATATGGAGAGATCATGTGGCCCACCCTCAGTAGAGGAAGGCATTGAAGGAGGGAGATATGAAGAGACCATGTGGCCCACCCTCAGTAGAGGAAGGCATTGAAGGAGGGAGATATGTAGAGACCATGTGGCCCACCCTCAGTAGAGGAAGGTACTGAAGGAGGGAGATATGGAGAGACCATGTGGTCCACCCTCAGTAGAGGAAGGTACTGAAGGAGGGAGATATGGAGAGACCATGTGGTCCACCCTCAGTAGAGGAAGGCATTGAAGGAGGATAGGTACATAGGATCACTGAGAAGTTTTCATTCCACCACCATAAAGAATGGTCAAAAGCTTAATTGTTCAACATAGTCAGCTCAGTGTCACACACTTTTGCCATTGGAGCTTCAAGCCCATGTTACTTCTTTGTAAACAATTTCCTACTACATGTGAAAATAATAATCTGTATTCCAGACATCTATTGAAAATGGGTTCAATCAAGTGTTGCTTTAGATATCATTGAAAGTCTGAGGAAATCAGCAAATACAATAACAGCCTGGAAGCCAGGATTCTTGTGACAGACATTATGTGTATTGTACAGGTGGGGGGGAAACCTCTTCAACATTCCAGCACATTTCACCATGATGCATTAATGCACCATATGTTATAAGAAATGATGAAGCACAATTTGGATTATAGATTATAGCTACAAGAAAATAAAACCTAATTCAAAAATCAATGGTGTGACGTTTCGGTAACAGCATTGTTACCATCATCAGACAAATTAATAAAAAAATATATTTATATTATTTATTTGGATTTTCTTGTTGTTATAAGAAATGTAAACTATTTATTATGCATATGATTCTTTTGAAAACAATTTTATACTGCCCTTACTGCAAGGGAGGTAGAAAATTGTTTCATTTTTAAAATAATCATGCACGTCAAAAATAGTTTACCTTGTCCATCTCAAACATTGCCTTTAACCCTTAACTGGACGGGTTGGGTAGTGTTCGTGTTCGTTTAAAAAACAAAAAAAGGGTGATCGATTGAAAGGAAAAACAATGGGGGAAATAAATGCACATAAAACAGTATAACAAAAGGTTTTTATTTAAAAATTAAAACAAAAAGGGCTAAAAACTATTATATACTTATATGTAAAGAATCAAGCATAAAAAACAAAAAACAAGGTTAAGCAAAATTATACTTATATATAAAGAATTATGCATAAAAAACAAGATAAAAAAGTTTAAGCAAAAAAGTAAAGTAAAATTAAAGTAGTCTTAGGGAAGGGAGATAAAAAATAAGTGTCAGGGGGAATGTCCAGCGTTGTGTTCACACAGTACCTCGGGTGCAGCACCGTCGCTGGCTTAGCTTGGTTTCACTTTGTCGCGGCTCGTGCGATGTCCAAAGCGTCCTTTCCGTGTCCTTTCCGTCCACGAGACTCTGCTTGTGGGATACTCCAAGACGTTCTTTCCGTCCACAAGACTCTGCTTGTGGGATACTCCAAGACGTTCTTTCCGTCCACAAGACGCTGCTTGTGGGATACTCCAAGACGTTCTTTCCGTCCACGAGACTCTGCTTGAGGGATACTCCAAGACGTTCTTTCCGTCCACGAGACTCTGCTTGTGGGATACTCCAAGACGTTCTTTCCGTCCACAAGGCGCTGCTTGTGGGATACTCCAAGACGTTCTTTCCGTCCACAAGACGCTGCTTGTGGGATACTCCAAGACGTTCTTTCCGTCCACAAGACGCTGCTTGTAGGATACTTCTCGGACGTATTTCCGTCCACAAGACGCTGCTTGTAGGATACTTCTCAGACGTGTTTCCGTCCACAAGACGCTGCTTGTAGGATACTTCCCAGGCGCGTCTGCCCCGCCTGGGCCGCTGCTGCTAACTAACTAAGAGAAAAAAAAAAGACGCCACATGGCGGGCTGTCCCGGGCCTGCAGAACAACCAAACAAAATTCCAGACATCCACTTGACTTTTGCCTCCCCGGGCCATCTGGTGACCTTTGCCCTCGGTCGGTTCCAGCTGGGAGTTTCTCCGACCATGTCGATATCTTGCTCGTCCTTCATTCTATGTACAAAGTAAAAGAACGGTAAAATAGTTTTAACAGGTAGATTCTGCCCATGCATAAATTTAATATAGGAAAAATATATATTTTTCGTTTACCCCCCCCCCCCCCCCCTAGAGCTACCAGCTTTCATGTATTCTAATTTTACAGTGATACAAACATTTTCCATCCATCGTTTATAAATTTCAGTTTTGGGAGGGGGGTTAAATTTGCATGTATAGGCGGATTCCGCCCAGCCCGTCCAGAAGCGTGAGAATTTTTTGTGTCAGTGTTAGCTCGTGTCTCATACTTGAGTCTCTATCTTCCGCTATTTTTAGCTTCCTTTTTATAAAATAACACTTCTTTCTTTGGAATAGTATAATTATCAATCAAGTCAACAGAGAGAACTATCCCTGCCAACCCAAAATAGGTTTTAGAGATTAGTCAACCATACTTTGGAAGAAATATTCCAGCAGACAATTGATTCACTTCAGTAGAATTAGTTGATAAGTTGAAAGAACATGGCCTTACATATTTAGGAACGATGAGAAAGAACAAACCTTAGATTCACCACAATTTCAACCGCACCCTAATAGAGAATCAGGAACCTCTATTTTTGGTTTCTCTGGAACAACCACTTTAGTCTCCTATGTTCCAAAAAAAAAAAAGAGGTATCAGATTGATAAAATAGGTAAAAAAGAAAAGAGTCATTTTATTGTTGATCTTGGGAGAGCATTGACTGATGAACACCTGGCCACACATAATCTCAATTCTCTCCCGCTGGAATTACAGACGACAATTCAAGAAGAATGATGGTTCAAGTAAACCAGGTGAAACTACAATGCCACAACAATCTGATACTCCAAAAAGGTGCTACAAATGTCCATCAAAAAGCGCAGTAAAAAATAAAAACCCTTTGCTCTGTATGTCAACTAAGCGTTTGCAATAACATTTTTTTATAATTTGTGAAAACTGTAAATAGATTATATTCAGAATTTTTAAAAGTCAAAATCTGTATATTAACTATATATTAATTAAATATATTTTTTTTAAATATTGATTTCAATCATTATTTAGCGCTTATTTCATAAAGTTACATAGGTGGGTTGAATCTACCCAACCCGTCCAGTTACGTAAGAAAAATCCACCCGTCCAGTTAAGGGTTAAGCAAGCAATAACACCATTCTCTATCTAAGAGGTAAATTGATTTCAATCATTATTTAGCGCTTATTTCATAAAGTTACATAGGTGGGTTGAATCTACCCAACCCGTCCAGTTACGTAAGAAAAATCCACCCGTCCAGTTAAGGGTTAAGCAAGCAATATCTCTATCTAAGAGGTAAATGATGACACCCACCTCCACATTTCAAAAAGTAGAAACCACCACAATGCCAGCTGATAGGACTGACTTCAACCACCTGGGAGTGGAAGAGGAGAGGATTATCTTCTTTTTTTTTTTTTTGCCTATACCTAGTTCATGTGGTACAGGCCATGATAATCATGGTGGGTAGAAGTTGAAAACTGCTTTTACTGTAAGTGCAACACATGTGAAAAGCAGTTCGCCTTTGCACTTACAAATGTGAAAGAGCCCTTTTTTGGTTACTTGCACCCGCTAGTGGGGTTGGACTTTTGCAAGAAAGAGGATTATCTGCTTACTGTGGCTGTAAGTGGTGGACCCCTACTTCCTCCATAATCATAAAATGAAATGTAACCAGATTATCCTCATGAAGGACCAGGTTTGAGGTAGACAAGACCCACAGTGTCTCTGGCTTTTTTTTTTTTTTTGTATTCAATTGTAAACATCTTCATATCTTGTACATGTTCAGCACATCACTTAGAATGTGTCCAATACATTAATGGGAACTGTCACTGCAATATAACATCTGCCAGTACAATATCCTGGATTGTTGTAGTGGTTGTCTCTCTACCATTACCTTCCATTGCTCGGAACATCTTTGACACTGGTGTTGTTCCTCTTGAATTCTGCCAATGGGGAAATTTAAATGGGGATGTCTTGTTCGCTCTCCCAAGACTTTTATTAATTCGATATTTTGAATGGGGTCTTACAAAGATAAGTAGCAAAACTTGGCTACACAACAAATACTTCATGGATTGGCAGAGAACTTCCATGTACAGTAGATCATCCAGAGGAAAATAGCCTGAAGATGGGGACTCATTCAAGGCTGGATCTATTTTATACAAAGGTTGTCGTGGAAGGTTTTACTAAGTTAGAGGCAACCATGATGGTATCTTTGGGCTGAAGTAACAAAACCTATGTTTAAATATCGGCACATTTAAATGAACTATGCACCCATTGTAGAAATACAAGGTAATGAGACCAAATCCAAATAAATTAATGGTATGTGACGTTTCAGTAACAGCGTTGTTACCATCTTCAGATAAAAGAATAAAAAAATGATAATAACAATGTTACCAAAATGTCACACACTTAATTTATTTGGATTTGGCCTCATTACCTTTTGTTTAGAATCTATAATCCAAATTGTGCTTTATAAAACCTATGTTTGAATATCTGTACACTCAAATGGACTATACACCCATTATAGAAACACAAGGTAATAAGACTAAATCCAAATAAATAGTGTATGACTCTTTAGTAACAAAATTGTTACCATCACCAGACAAAAGAATAAAAATGATGGTAACAACGCTGTTGTCGAAATGTAAGCACACTATTAATTTATTTGGATTTGTTCTTATTACCTTGTGTTTATAATCTATAATCCAAACTGTACCTTACCAACATTTGTAAAAAATGAAAAATCATTTTTGTAAGTTCAACTGACTATTGCAACACTTACCGATGCAATTCTACCAAAACTTTGTTTGTCAATGGTTGCAAATTTACCTGAACTTGCTGAACAAAGAGAAAAATTGGTTCTTCTGTAATTTGATAATTACAAAAATATATTTGATTGGGATCTAGAAGATCATTGAGATAATAAGGTTCATGTGTTCCATGATTTTACAGGGGATAGAAGGCTGAGATATAGGTCTGTAGTTGTTCTGTGGATGGGCATAATTGTAACATTATATTGAAAAATAATTGCCTTTATTTATAATTTTCCCAAAGGAATTATAATATTAACAAATCTCCTGGCTCCAGGGAAATCGCGGGGCATAAGCTCACTCTCCTCCTATGTTCTCTGTCTGTCAGCATTGGTTCCCTTGACCAACCTATCCTGTGTCCTCATTCCTTTTATCATGACTGCAAAAGGAGGAGGGAAAGCAGTAACAATCTCACTAAAAAACCTGGGCTCAGCTGGCCCGGCTGATAGTACCCTATAAGGACTCCTGATCCAGGTATACAGGATGAGCAGTGTTTGTACTCCATGTTAGGAGCGACTGCACATGGCGTCTGTTCGTCATTTCGAGGCGGCCATTTCCTTTAGAGCTAAGTCAGCCTGCCACTGAGTAGTGCTCCCAGTCTTAATGACAAAGGCAGACGCATTTTACTTCACCCAGTATGGAGATAAAGAAGAAGAAGATGACTGCAAAATTACCCACAATCCTTCTCAAACTTTTAGTTGATGACACTTTTGCTGTCACAATCACCACATATATGTAGTTTGGGATGTAGAGTTCGCATGTAGCTAATAGGGTTAAATAAATAATTGCATTTATTTACGAAAAAATTCTCAATTTTTCACCTATCACATTTAATACAAAATAAAGTGGTTAACTAATATTAAAGTTCCAAATATTTATTCTTTTAAATGGATATGTGAGACTGAAGACTTGTTTCCAAAATCGGTTTTTATTCGTATTCAACCTAAATATTAATAAATTTCAATATGAATGTTAATGATTACTATAAGATATATGGAGACATTACTCCACCTCAGAGCCTGGCAGGAAGAAATAGGCGAGGACTGACCAACCACCTTTATATCAGCGATTGGGATTGTGGTGGTCACTGAATTAAGATTTAAAGGGTTTAAAACCACAATTTTCGAGTTCTCTAACTCAGTTTCAAATCGAGAATGGACTGTAAATTTTATTTGTATTCCTTTATAAAGAATTTCTATAGTGAAAAATGGATTATACCGCTAATATTTGATCATTAAAAATAAGAGAAAACATCGCAATTTTATCAATACATTTTTTATTAACTAACATTTTATATCTTCTAAATGAGCATATTTTAGTACTTTCAAATCATTTTATATAAAGACACACAAGAGCTTTAAATATAATCATCAATTAATTTTTATGTTAATGAGAATTTATAGTCATAATATTATGGTTTCAAATCCATTTTCATGATATATTAATTTATAAAAATAATAATAATATCAATATAATTTATAGATGTATTATACATATATAATATATATTTAAAAGCTATATATCTCTAATTTCATATAAATATATTATAGATACGCTCTATGAAAATCTCGTTTCCACCGCTCCAACAATGGGTCAGTCGGTTGGGAATTGAGGTGTAGGCGGGTCTGCTTTGAGACTCTGTCCGAATTTACTTGTTTCCTCAGATATTGAGGCTTTGTCTTCCTCTCCCCGACTCTTTGAGACGGAGTCCATAGCATCGGCAGACCAGTTCCTGGCAGGGCCTGGATCATTAGCTCGGCCGAGGCATCTCGAGCGAGTTGGATGCTCTGGTTGTGCCAGAAGAGTGGAATAGGGCTTCTACGGGAGGCGAAGCGCCACTATAAATATAGGCTAACGAGTCGAGCAGGTACCTCCTGGGTGGCATGGAAACCCTTTGCGAAAATATTCTTGCCTGGTCTGGCGATGCATTAACTTTGGATAAGAAATAATGACTAAATTAAATGCCATAAATTATTCACGCTGAGAAAGAAATTCAATACACATCATATAATTGTACATCGAGTTTCAGAAACACACACAATTATAACTTTAATAAAAAATCAAATAATATAATTATTAACTTGGCGCCAAAATCTATCTATCCAGTGTTCTTTAGCTAATGAAGACTATCTGAGAAAGTCAGTCTAGTAGAACGCTCAGGAGAATAGACTGGTTAAACCCATGGTTCGCTAAAGATGACAAAACCTACCTTAATTATATAAATGTTTAATTATATAAATTTTCAAGCTCACATATCTCTGGGTAACCCTCGATCAGACACTAAATTCAAAAAAAAAAGAATAGTCACCTCTCCCATCAAAATAGAGACAAAAACAATGCGCTCATTGATTGAGGTCCTCTGCATTCAAGCAGACTCAGGTCGGAGGCAAATTTTATCTATATTTCACCCATAAAATAGCTCATAACCTTTCCATCTAAAAACCTCTCTCTTGGTTTAAATTCTAAAGTATTCACGAATTTCCGTTCTGAACTGACGAGGGCCATAGCTCGATACCATCGTCTCGTTATGAATTTGTAAAAGATGGTGTTGTTACTTTGTCACCCACCTAAATCTGCTAGATTGCAGAACATATTTTATTAGATATAACAGTTTTTTAATCTATTTTTGACGGGAGAGGAGACTTTTACATATTTCATGTCAGTTTCTCCTAGTAATATTTTCATCCATAAAACTTTCTCTAATCAAAGAACAAATTAAGACATTGTTTAGAGATAAAATAAAGGCAATAAATTAAATTGTCAAAAAATATTAAAATATGAAATTAGATATTCAGAGAAGTCTATGACAAGGTCTATATTAACGTGAGGATGAAAATTAATCCTACAAGTTACAGAATATAAGAATGAACATTCAACTTTGATTAAAATATTCTGAGATACTCAGTGGAAAAACTTCATTATTGAAAAACATTATTATATATTTAAAATGAAAAAGGCGTATCCTGACGGTGCTCACATGAGCATCTCTAGATAGCAGAGCGCCATCTAGTGGAACAAAAATAAACTAAACGTTTATTTAACTTGTTCTATGATATTTGGTCAACCCAATTTCTTGATAAATCAAGATAAGTTAACCACGTACGCGTTACGGGCTATTGGCCCTAGTTTTTCACATTAAAAGCATATTTATGCAAACTTGGCCTTAATTATACATTTCTTAATTTCTAAGGAAGCCTCTGGTGCCAAATATTTGGTCGTAGAGGTACAGTATGCACCACGCTGACGAAGGCCAACAGCCCGAAACGCGTAGTTGTTGACTTTTATTGGTTTATAAAAAAAATGGGTTGGCCAAATATCATGGAACAAGTTAACTAAACGTTTAGTTTATTTTTGTTCCTCTAGATGGCGCTCTGCCATCTAGAGATGCTCATGTAAGCACAGTCAGGATATACATTTTATTTTTAATATCAATACCTGACCCTTTTTTTTTACAATTTTTTTACATTATTATATATATTAATATCCAAATTAACTTTATACCTCTACAACAAACCAACAAAATTCCCCAATAGTTTACAAACCCAACAGTAATTCAACTTTCAGCTGATTGAATAGAAAAAAAATATATTAAAACAAAAGGTAATAGAAACTCACGTAAAATAAGTAAATTATTCCTTTTTTAACAAATAACAAAGTAAGACATGCAAAGAAGCTGAAGAAATTATATCTAACATGTATTCCCGTTAATTCCCTGGTGAATTAATATGCATATTGATGATATATTTGATATATCCTTTTTTAATGCACAATGGTGTAGTCAAATACGTTCAGTACACAGTCTCTTGAATTTCAAAAAGCATCAAATAGGCGCATGGGGAGTAATTAGTATGTTAATAGTATTTTCTTGAACATATAAACATTTAAGTTGATATTATTTGTTTTATATGCAAAATATATTTTCCAAATTGATGCACCGTGCTGAAAATCAATCTAAAGAAATACAGGGAACCATGAATCCGTTTTTATGTGCAGAATGGTGTACTTCTAGGGAGTGATCCAAAAGACAATGTAGACTGGTCACGACAAAGAAGAAGTAATTTCCCCATAGTCGATATTAGTGAACTAGCCGAATGACCCGGGCAACGCCCGTGTTTTACCCGATTGAATGTTTTGATTCAAATACTATTTGTTACAATTATAAATTGGCGCCTTAAATAAATGCATATGTTAGTTAATAACTATAGCCTATGTGTTTTATCTGTCTATGTACTGTTGGCTTCCGTAGGCGTCTCTTACAGGGAAAAAGAAAGAGAGGATTCCATTTGGTTATTAACTAATATATGCATTTATTTGACAGAGATGAAAACTGATGACTGATTGTTGATTAGGAGATGAGGAATGACGCTCGTAACTGTATATAGAATGTTGCAGTTAATTCAATATCATCAGAAAGTCGCTTGAAGAGTTATAGAGAACCAAAGACTGTGTCTGCAATACCATCAATCACAGATGCGCATGTTAGAGTTCATCATATGAAAGTGTCCAGTTCAATTAAATTAATATAATATTCTTATGTTTATAAATGTTCTCTATCAAAAATCGTGAAGCGGGATTGCAACTTCGAAAGAAAACGTGCATTTGGGTACTTCATTGTTTGGCAGCTTCTCAGAAAAAATTAAATTACGACAAATTTCATAAAGAAGCAACTTCTCAAATGGAATTTCTGCATTAGAAACCTGCTGTGCACTTTTTTATTTATCACACTTTAAGTTTCGCTACTGGCGTCTATTTTGCATCAATGCATTGAAATGTTCGTTATTTTCACATCACAGAATCTACTCTTCCTATGGTGTAAATTTGACTTTTGTAGCTTTTCGCTTCCTTTGCCAGCAATTATTATGTTCAGAACTGTATTTATTAAAATGTAAATAAAACAAAATGAAACACAACATCCAAACGAAGAATATTACAAGTAAAGTCTACATAAAGCTATCTCTAACACTATTATAAACTCTAAATAAACAAAATTATTGAACTAATTTGATTGAGATAGTTAAATTCTGATTATCATATATTATTTTCGTGATATGATACATTTAAATAATAGCTTTTTATTGTATATACATTCAGGTAAAATTCAAGTCAGACAACATCTGGCCGTTGCTCAGGTCATTTGTCTATTAATATATTTTCGCGTATATGAGCTTTCAAAACACCTACAACCTCCGCCAATAGAGGGCGCTTTCGCCTATTTCCGGTTGGAAATAATGTGTGAATCGCCGACTGCTGTGGTCCTGTTTCCTGGGGCAAATGTTTGTAAATACACGTTTATATTGGCCCTAGGAGGTAACGTAATGTAAATACACGGTAATTGTTATTCTAGTTATATGTAATGTGTAGTAGAAATGACAATACAAAAGGAGGAGTGTTAAAAGTCTTGATACCGGTTGCTGTTATGACTATCTTGCCAACACCACAGTCGCTGTTCTTCTGGTAAGTCTCTCGTGTCCCCCCACCAGTGGTAAGGCCGACAGATACTGTCAGAAGAAAGGAGATCCACTTGAGTGGTGGTTCTCGGAGGTCTTTGGGTGGTCTGCAGGGCAGAGCTACAGAAGGAAAGCAACGGGAGTCCGGAGTAGGTGATCCACAAAAGGGGAAGCGGCGTGGTCGCGAAGAATCCGGAGGGGCAACGCGCGACAATATAGACACTCATAAAGAAAACATGAAGAAATTTCTTATTTTAAGCATAAAACACTTTTTATTTTCTTATAAAATGGTGGATTTTCTATACATGTATATATAAATTCGAATGAATTAATCTATTCCTACTTGATACGTTACAAAGGATAAATAAGCAATCGATGGCTACAAGGTACCATTTGGATTACATATCAGGAGGAAGAACGATCGGAAGGATCGAAATAAGGCAACTACTGCGAGAAATCGCCAAGTTCAACGTGTTTGAAAGCGGGATATGCCGTCTCTTGAGTCGATTGCAAACTACTGGGACTTGTCGCCTGAGGAAAGCTGGGGACCGCCCCAAGGTGACAACACTGAGTGATGACCGATACCTGGCTCTAACAGCCAAGCGTTAACGTAAGATGTCAGCCCGGCACCTATCCCTGGAGCTTGTCACGGTCACTGGCAGAATAGTATCCTGGAAAACCGTCTCACAAAGGCTTAAAATGCAAGGCCTTTAAGCTAGAAAGCCTGCGATATGCGTATCTCTGACCCCACTCCAGAAAAGCTGCCGCCTTGTAAGGTGAAGACGGGTTCTGTTCTCACAGAATCCAGGTTCGCCTGAATAATGAATCCCGACACTCTTACATCTGGAGAGAGAAAGGGACACACGCTACCACCCCTCAAACACCGCAGAAAAAGATGTCTATGGAGGTGTGATGGTCTGGGAAGGGATCATGACAAATGGCCGCACGCCCCTCCATGTGTTCGACGGTGGGACACTAAATGCCCAGCGATACCAGGACGAGATCCTAGAAACCTATTTCCGGCTTTTCCGAGAGGCTGTTGACCCGGATTTCATGTTTATGGATGACAACACGCCGCCACACAGAGCAGGTCTAGTTAATGAATTAATGGAATCCAAAGACACGTACAGAATGGAATGGCCGGTGAGGTCCTCAATCCCATAGAACACGCTATCTGGGGAGGAGGTTATCAGCCCGCCAAGAACCGTCGAGACAACTGCTCTAGAACAGGAATGGGCTTTAATCCCAAAGTAACTCCTTGACACCCTTTATTTCCAGCATGAGACGACGTTGCAAGTGTTGCTTGGGGCGGTCACATCTCCTATTAGCCCCGCTGATACCTGAGATTTCTAAAAGTGAAAGGTCTTTAATTTCGTTGGTTGTCTGTTTTTTTTTTTTTTTTTTTTTTAAGAAGAAGAAATAAACAATTTTAATCACACTTAGTTATCGCGTGAGTCTTCAATAAAGATCACTGCCTATCAAATATCAGAGTTATTGAACGAATCCCTATACACACATGCTAAAAGGTACAACTTCCATAAGTTTTGTCAATGAGTGTATATTTTATTCAAAACGCGAGAGATTAACGTCTATAATTATCCATTGCAAACATATACAATTGATACATCGCAAGAACAAAACAAGTAAATCAATAGAGTCACAGCTTGGCCTCCTCATGAAAGTAATCAACTAAACTTGGTCTAATAATTCTCTTAATATCGGAAATGTTTTAAGAAATTCTTACACCAAGAAAATTACTTCGGACGATCCAATCGATTGAACAGAATCCTTTCATCCAATATCATGTAGAGATTGTTGGGTTAGGAAAGTGGAAGATACTGACACAGGTGTGACAGAACACAATCGATACATTATAAAACATGACAATAGATCCCTCATATCAGAGCGCACATCAAAGACACCAAACATTCTTATATAACCTATCAGAACCAACCATTCATTATTCCCAAATCAATAGTAAACAACAACAGCAACGTTTAAATCTGGAAGTACTTATAACCAAAAGCCAACAATCCATCAATATATTCAAATATCTAACCGATATTTGTAATAGACCATTACTTGGAAATCAAAACATAGTTTTTATGGCTTATATATAATTTTATAGATATTTTCCCTGTAGAGAGAGGAATTCAATCTATAAAAATAAAGGGCGCTTTATCCATCAAAATAGACGCTATAAAAATGCCATCTAATGACCATCTTAGCAAACTAATGGACTCAGGTCAATGACGAAGTCACAACACCAGATTTGGAAAACTGAGAAATGTCCACATAGAAACCATAGATCGCGTTCAGTTTTAGCATATATTCTGATGGAGATACGCCTTCTATTTTTATGATAAATTTCATCCCGGGCAAAATATCCATCTGTATTATGGCCGTAGATTTGGCCCAGCCACTCGATCAGCTAAACACCTATTTGGAAGATTGTGAAGATGTCATTTGATTTCTAGTGGATCTCATGAAATATGTCCGCCCTATATTGAGGAAAGCCGTTAGCCTAAAACCATGGAGTCTAGGTTGACGATTCTTATTACAAGAGGAGGAATCCCCGGATATCATTTCTAAGAAGAATAAAAGATAATGGCGACGAGTTTCTTTATCGTGGACGTTAGCCTTCTTCAGATGATTCTTAGTTTGCCAAATCTGGTGTCGTGGCTTTGTCACTGACCTGAGCCCGCTTGTTTGTGGAGATTTTCAAAAGATGGTGCTTAGTATTAGCATCTATTTGGAAGAGAGAGGCACCCTTTATCTATATATATAAAAATGAATGTATGTGTGTGTGTGTCTGTTTGTCCTTTATGCCTGACCAAACCACTCATTGAAACGCCATGAAACTTTGGGAAGTTATTTAGTATAGTACTGGGAAGGTTTCTAGCAAATAATATTTTTGAAATAACTTTTCGCTTTAAAATAATCAAGATAAATATTCTAATTTATCTGTTATAATTCAACAATCTGCTCTAAATATTATCATGATGATACGATGATTTTGTAATGTAGAAAATTAGGAAAGACAAAATTCAGGATGACACGGCAATTTATTTGAGAAAGAATAATGATACAATTCCAAGGCAAGATACTATTCCTTTAACTTCCAATTACCGAGGGAACCAATTAATAATGATTTTATTCAACTTATCGAGTATTTTTCAAGGGACCGGGAAAAAATGTTCACTTTATCGAGAGATTCGTTAGACAAACCTTTACTCGGGTAAAACCCGGGCGAAGCCGGGTACGTCCGCTAGTTTTTATATAATTTTATTTGAAAGTTATCATCTCTGTCGAGTCGTTTTTTGTTAATCAATAATGGTTGAAAATTATGTCAATTTTACAGTTTTAACATATACATATTTGTTTTTCTAACAATTATTGTTTTACATTATAAATAGTTTTGCCAAATATATTTAAATATATCTCTTTCCTTTTTCAATTTTATCCCTCTTGGTTCAAAATTAGTTACGTAGATTGTGGGTATGTTAAAATTAGCTCTTTATTTCCAAGAGGTGGCATTATGGTCACAGCTGTAGAGGGCTCCAAGGACCGCAAAAACGTGAGTTATTTATAAATTCTTATAAGAAAACTTTCCCTGCATCCATTTGTTTTATCTCAAATCATGTGATTCAAGGTTAAAACATCAGGCCCCAGGGAAATGTTACTTTTCAATTTTTTTAAATCAAATTCCTAGCTTTCAAGCACGAAAGTCCTTCTACAATAAATACTATATATAAATCGCCAATGGAATTATAATTTATAAACAATCAAATTCATAGGGTGATTATATTTGAACTATAATTTTATTTGCGATTTATTGAAATATATTTGCTCCTGTATAAATGACTTTCGTACCAGAAAGCTAGAGATTTTTACAAAAAAAATTAAAAAGAAACATTTACCTGAAGGCCTGAAGGCCAATATTCATCTTAATATTGATACATGGGATTATCGAATAATAATTTAAGGTTTTATAATGTTTCTAATATACACACAGACACAAAAGCCTTTATTAAGACACACAGGTCTTACAGAGGATTCTCCTTGGGGTTACAAGACGGAGAAACCTATGAAAGTGGGAAATAAAAAATGGAGAAAGATTATATACATATGGTAAATATATACAGATTATAATAAAGAATGAAAAAAAAAAGAAAAAAAATTGAAAATATGGATGGGAGTAGTGGAGAGCGAAAAGAGGAAAGAAAACAGGTATTTACATATGGAACAAGTCAATTCAAGCTCTTCTGCTCACACAGCATAGGTGGGCCATGGCTTTTTCAAGAAATCTTTAAGAGATTTTCCAGGAAAATCCGAGTGTTCAGGGTTGTAAGGTAAACACCGTTTTATCAGTGTGGGGGGTTAACTTATCGTACCTGCCTAAACAAATAATTGGATATTGGCTCTGTCCTTCTCATCAAACAGAAATTTTTGGTATGTTTGGATGTTCGGTTAAGTCTTTCTTTTTTACAGCATTTTTATGGAAGTTATATAGATTCAGAGCTACTGAACTATTGTCTATAAAGTTGGATAATAAAGAATATAACGTGAGGTGTGTATGGCCTATCTTAGAAAAGAGTATTTTTCTTTCTGTGTCAAGAGGCATGCATTCAAATATATAATGTTCTAAAAAATTCATTTTCGGTTCTATTTTTGCATAGTTGGCAATACAAGTTTTCTGTCCTTAGATATTTTATATGGTCTTCTCGATATAAAACAAATAGAATTCTCAATTGCGCAATGAGGCGTTTAGTCGGCAGTGGGAGTTCACTTAGTAGATAGTTCTCTGCTGCGAATGTTTTATGTAAATATTTGTAGTGTGTGTGCAGCTTCGAATTGGTTATTCTTGATTGATCGGTTTGGATAGACTGTTCTATAGTGATTCTGATAATTTGAGGTATTGCTTTCTGTAGAATATTGGGGTCTGAACAATTCTTTAACCACATGAATCCAGTTGAGTTTAGGATATTCATTAAATTTTCTGTAAAACCTATAAAGGTATTCGTTAGGGTGGACGTTTCCCATAATTGGGCTAGACAGATTGCGGGCAATCTGGATTTTTCCATTTTTAATATTCTTAACCAGAACTTTAGAATTAGTTTGGTTGCTGTGACTCCTAGTGAGAAGCGTCCGGTTTCCATGCGTAGTATGTAGCCTGGTGTGTTACTCGGCAAGTTCAATAGTCGTCGGATATAGTTATTCTGAATTTGGTCCAAGATTTTGTACTTTTCGTTTGCCCAAATTGAGGCAGAATACAGCAGAGTTGACAGGATAATCGAGTCTAGTAGTTTCATTGATGAACCAAATGAATTCAACCTGGATTTCTCCATAATTTTCCATACTTCGCCGGTAGCTGCAAGCGCTTTGCCTTTAAAGTATGAAGCCACTTGACTAAACGAGATTGTTGTTGTGAGGGGATAGCCAAGATAGAGATATTTCGATGTCACTGTCAACAGTTGGTCTCCCCAGAACCATTTACCCGATTTTGCAGGGCGGCCACCATTTCGGAAAACCATTTTCTTGGATTTTGATTCGTTCAGGGTTGTATGATTTGTTTCGAAGTATTTTTTCAACATGTTGATTTTTATTTGTAGATTGATTTTTGATTCTTCTATGAGAATTATGTCGTCGGCATACATCAAAAGGTGGACCGTTCCAAAATTAGGGAGGTATATGCCTAGTAGAGTAGAGTCATTAAAAATGTTGATTAAATCAGTTACAAAGAGTATAAATAGATAGGGTGATAAAAAAAAGGTTCTCCTTGTAAGACTCCCGATCGGATTTCGATGGGTTCAGTAAATAGTCCATATCATCTCATCGTCGTTGTCATTTGTTCGAAGTAGTTCCTAATAAGGTTAACAAAGCGGAAATCCAGACCTAAATCACCCAATTTTGACCACAGAAGTGAGTGGGGAACAGTGTCAAAAGCCTTTTTTAGGTCCACAAAAAAAGCATAAAGTTTTTTTCTTTTACGTCTGAGAGTCAGCTGTATCAAGGACAACAGTGTGGATATGTGATCTTGACATGAGTAGCCTTTTCTGAATCCGGCCTGGTTCTCTGGAATAATTGATCTACCTTCAATCCAGTTGCGTAATCGCGATTTTAGTATTGATGTGAAAAGTTTTGACAGATTACTAATAAGGGCAATTCCGCGGTAGTTTGATGGATTATCCCGGTCACCGCTTTTAAAAATAGGATGGATGATAGATTTAGACCATATTAAAGGATATGAAACAGAATTAATGATTCTATTGAATATATTTTTTAGAGTAACAAGGTGCTCGAAAGGTAGGGTCTTTAATGCTTCATTCGGAATTTCCTCAGCGCCACAACCTTTTTCATTTGCCAGACTGGAGATTTCTCTAGTTATTTCCGTTATGGAGATTTCACAGTAGAGTTCAGGATCAATTGGTGAGAGAGTAGATAGGTCGCTTCCTATCGTCGTTTCAGCAGAGAGCAGTTTGTTGTAAAAGCACTGCCACTCTAAAAATTGTTATATTTCCTTGTATATAGCTTTTGTCTTTCAAGGTAGCTATAGTTTTCCAAAAGTTTGCGGAGTCACGGGCATTTTTAAGAAGTTCTTGTTTTTCCTGAAGATATTTTTTCTTGTTGAAGTTTATTAAGGTCGTGTATCTTTTCCTATTTGAGACATAAATATTGCGGTCTACGTCAGTGTTCGTTTCCTTAAAGGTTGTGAGGCTTGCCTTAGCAGATATTTTGGCTAAATACCATTCCCTGTTATACCAGTTATGGTGAGTTTGTGGAGATGGTCAATAGATGGTGCTTAGTATTCGCATCTATTTTGAAGAGAGAGGCGCCCTTTATTATTATAATTTTATTTGAAAGTTATCACACACACACACACACAAAGCCTTTATTAAGACATTAGTCTTATACAGATTCTCCGTACAAGGTGCAATAACAGAAAAAGAGCAGCACAGGAAACCAGTAGTTCCGCAACTATATACAATTATTAGTAATAACACGATGGCCCCTCGATGTTTCGTCATCATTCTGAGGTGTAAGAACAATCACTTCCAAGTTCTTTTTCTCCCTCTTTACACCTACTGCCTTGTAAAAATTATATAGGGCCTGAGCAACTAGTCTACTTGTTTGGGCACTGGTTAACATCATTTGAATTGACCCAAGTTGGCTGGTGTCTACCATTGAAAAGAATGTTCTTCTCTCCTCACTAATATCTTGGCATTCATAGATGTAATGAGATAGTTCAGTTTCCATATTTTCTTTGCAGAGATCACAAATCCTTTCACCCTCTTTGAAAATGTTTGTATGGTTTTCCTTGAAAAACGAATATAGTATTCTCTGTTGTGCGATATAGCGTTTTACTGGGAATGGAAAGTTACTAAGTAAATAGTTTTCAATTCGGAATGAACTGTGTAAATACTTATAGTGAGAGTAGAATTTGGAATTCTCTATTCTTGCCTGGTCACTTTGAATAGATTGTTCTATTGCAATTTTTGTTATTAAAGGTATTTCTTGCCGAATTATCCTTGCATCGTTGCAGTTAATTAACCAAGAAAATCCTGTTGAGTTGAGTATGTTAGCCAAACTTTCCGCAAGTCCAATATATATATTTCTATTTCTTGATATTTCATATAGTTAGCTAAGCATATATGGGGGAGTCGGCTGCTGTTCATTTTTAGAATTCTAAGCCATAACCCGAGTGTAAGTTTTAGCACCGTAACTCCCAGTGACGTTCTTCCGCACTCCATACGTAGAATAAAACCAGGAGTATATCTGGGTAAATTTAGAAGTCTTCGTAAGAAATTGTCTTGAACCCTGTCAACCAAGTTTTTTTGGTTGTTTGCCCAAATTGGAGCTGCGTAGATTTGAAAGTTATCATCTCTGTCGAGTCGCTTTTTGTTAATCAATAATGGTTGAAAATTATGTCAATTTTACAGTTTTAACATATACATATTTGAAAAAATAGTACAAATATAATATTGTACTGGGATAAGGTGTATAAATTAAGAAAAAGGCTTCTTCTTATCGAGCAACTGAAAGTTGCTGATGGCTTGCGCCATCTATCGGAATAAATATCAACTATTCTCGTTGATTTTTAATTATTCCAGAATTGGCCAAATACCCATTCTTGATTAATCAAGAAAAGCTAACCACGGACGCGTTTCGGGCTGTTGGCCCTCATCAGCGTGGTGCAAGCTGTACCTCAACGAGAGAGAAAATATGGTTTTACGGGCTACTAACCAAAAGTTATGATTTTTGAGCCCAAGCGCGTTGTCAGGTGGCAAGGGACCCTAGGATCTGGCGGCAGGAGATGTGTCGCGGGGGTAGTGGAAACGTTGGGCAAGCAGGGGAACAGCGCCAAGGTGCAGTGAGGCAGGAGCATTGAATTGGCCAGGAATCTAGTAGAAGTGGCAGATGGAATTGGAGGCAGAAGGTCCTTGGAGCCTAGAACTTGAGGGCCCTAGACTTCAGGATGAGGCAGCTTGAGGCTCTCGCCTCGTGCTTGTCAGGAAGGCCCTTGGAGCAGCAGTTGGTACATTTGGAGGTGCGCTGGTCAGCAATGGATGTGCAGGCGCGGCCTTCATGGCCGTATTGACCGCAGTAGAAGCACTTAGGAGCTCTGGAGCATTGGGCAGAGTTGTGGCCGAAGCCACAACAGCGGAAGCAGACGCAGGCGCGGATGGACTCCTCGAAGTTGAGGATCACTCCATCAACCACGATTCTCCCGCGAACGCCCAGGGCTCTAAAGGTCTTGAGGTCCACCTCGATGAAGGCGGTGCAGGTCCCGCTTCTGGGTGCAGAACGGTGCGCCACGCGCACCACCTTGTCCCCAGGAAGTTTTCTAACAGCAGCGGTTTCCAGGAAGGTCTCCTCAATTGTGGAGTTGGATGTCTCCTCATCCACTTTGAAGAGGCAGATCCGTGGCAGGATCTCCTTCTGCTGGCGGACCTTCATTCCATTCAACTTGCTGGCCAGGGAGGTTGTAACCTCAGGGATGGTGTCAGGATTACTGGAGTGGAGGACCAGCTTCCCCTTGGTGTGCAGGGAGGCCCAAACGCCTTGGGGGAGAGTGTGGGCAGCGCGGACAGCTTTTAGCATCTCCCTTGGGTCAGCCTGTGGGTCATCAGAGATGACCACTGTGTGGGCCGCCGATTTTTCTCCATGGAGGATCACTTGGGCGGCCGCAGGCTTGGATACGCGGGAAGGCGCAGGTTTTGAAGGACCATTCAGGTTTGTCCTCTTTGCAGGCGGGTTGGGAGCCTCAGACTGCTTCCTTTTGGTTGGAGCAGGAGCAGGCAAGGTGGAGGCAGGCTTCTTGGCAGGGAGAGCAGCAGGAGCAGGAGTGGCGGGCTTGATTGGGTCAGTCTGGGAGCTGGTTTCCTTGCAGGAAGGAGCAGGGCAGGTTTGAGTGCCGCGGCAAGCAGTCTTGGGCTTGTTGGCCTCCTCAATTTCGTCCAACTCTGCGAAGGACTCGAGGGTGTCAGTGAGGTTCTCTACTTCGGTAGCGAGGGCCTTGATCATTTCAGTCCGCGAGGCGATGTAGCGGATCAGGTCCTCATGCAGGGATTTCAGGGCAGGATGGCCAATGGAACTCAGGATGCTGCAGTTGCGTGAGATCACCATCTCATCTTCCCTCTCCAGGTCGGCGACGTTCACGATGGGCTTGTAGGCCTTCTTTTTCTTCTTGGCAGGATTCATGTATGCCGACTAAATTGATACGACCATTGTACCTCAACGACCAAAATTTTGATCATTAAGGCATCCTGAAAAAATCATGAAACGGGTAGTTAAGGCCAGAATTGCGTGAGAACGCTACACAATGTGAAAAAATAGTACAAATGTAATATTGTACTGGGATAAGGTACATAAATTAAGAAAAAGGCTTCTTCTTATCGAGCAACTGAAAGTTGCTGATGGCTTGCGCCATCTATCGGAATAAATATCAACTATTCTCGTTGATTTTTAATTATTCCAGAATTGGCCAAATACCCATTCTTGATTAATCAAGAAAAGCTAACCACGGACGCGTTTCGGGCTGTTGGCCCTCATCAGCGTGGTGCAAGCTGTACCTCAACGACCAAAAAATTGATCATTAAGGCATCCTGAAAAATCATGAAACGGGTAGTAAAGGCCAAAATTGCGTGAGAACGCTACACAATGTGAAAAAATAGTACAAATGTAATATTGTACTGGGATAAGGTGCATAAATTAATCAAGAATGGGTATTTGGCCAATTCTGGAATAATTAAAAATCAACGAGAATAGTTGATATTTATTCCGATAGATGGCGCAAGCCATCAGCAACTTTCAGTTGCTCGATAAGAAGAAGCCTTTTTATTAATTTATGCACCTTATCCCAGTACAATATTACATTTTTACTATTTTTTCACATTGTGTAGCGTTCTCACGCAATTCTGGCCTTAACTACCCGTTTCATGATTTTTCAGGATGCCTTAATGATCAATTTTTTGGTCGTTGGGGTACAGCTTGCACCACGCTGATGAGGGCCAACAGCCCGAAACGCGTCCGTGGTTAGCTTTTCTTGATTAATCAAGAATGGGTATTTGGCCAATTCGGGAATAATTAAAAATCAACGAGAATAGTTGATATTTATTCCGATAGATGGCGCAAGCCATTAGCAACTTTCAGTTGCTCGATAAAAAGAAGCCTTTTTCTTAATATACATATTTGTTTTTTTAACAATGAATTTTTACATTATAAATCGTTTTGCCAAATATATTTAAATATATCTCTTTCCTTTTTCAATTTTTTCCCTCTTGGTTCAAAATTAGTTACGTAGATTGTGGGTACGTTAAAATTAGCTCTTTATTTTAAAGAGGTGGCATTATGGTCACAGCTGTAGAGGGCTCCAAGGACCGCGAAAACGTGAGTTATTTATAAATTCTTATAAGAAAACTTTCCCTGCGTCCATTTGTTTTATCTCAAATCATGTGATTCAAGGTTAAAACTAAAGTTCCAGGGAAATGTTACTTTTAAATTTTTTGAAAACAAATCTCGAGCTTTCAAGCACGAAAATACTTCTACAGTATAAAATAAATTACTATATAAATCGGCAATAGAATTAGAATTTATAAACAATCAAATGCATAAGGTGATTTTATTTGAACTATAATTTTATATGCGATATATTGAAATATATTTGCTCCTGTATAAAGGACTTTCGTACCTGAAAGCTAGAGATCTTTACAAAAAAAAAAAATTAAACAGAAACATTTACCTGAAGGCCTGAAGGCCAATATTCATCTTAATATTGATACATGGGATTATCGAATAATGATTTAAGGTTTTATAATGTTTCTAATATGCTATTGATGTTTTGTCAAATGTATTTTGTACAGTTAATGTGAAAAATAATAAATGAATAAATATAACAAATGAAAACATTAAGACGCAAATTGTTTGCGCCTAGTTATGTAAATCTCTTGCTAGGCTGCATTGATTTATAGTCATGCAGATTTTTCTTTCTTTCTTTTAATTATGTAAATATGTGTGTATATAAAATGAGTGAAAGATGCAATAAAGTTAGTGTGTCAGCTAGATAGTGTGAGGCGTCCTTCCTCTAGTCATAAAGCGTGCTACATCGCAGTCTTGCGAAGGGACATCATTCTCGGTGGTCAACACGCAGGTCTGGTCTCGTAACGTACAGTCATCGAGAAGCTCTGCCACAAATCGTCAACACCTGAGACCAGAAAGAAGGCTGAAGGAGCTAAAGGAAGTCCTGGCTACTATTGTCAGGAACCAAGCTCCCAACACAAATGTTTCTTTTCACAAATAAATCAAACTACTACTGTCCTTACTGCGATGAAAAATATATTGGGAGAGCTTGTCTTATCAGTGGTGAACCTGGGAGGGCTTTAATATGATTGATTTTTTAAATAGGTAATCTCAAGAAAAGATTATATAAAGTGCAAAGAACACAACTTTGATTATGGAAACACGCTCGGGAAACATGTACGATACAAAGAAGGAAGGAATCAAGGTGGATGGCTCTACAAAGTTGTAAAACCGTGTAACAATATATTGCCAATTTTCCAACTTACCACAATTAAGAAAAATAGGATGTTTAACTAATATTTTAAAGCTCTAATTATACTGCTGAACTATTGGCCATTAAAGAAAGTCTGAACCTCTATATTTCCTTAGAAGAAACTAAAACCAGAGTAATTATAATCTTAGCAGACTCTAAAGCATCCCTACAGGCAATAGAGAAGGGTAAATAGACCTAACCCACCAAATACATTAAATCCTGAGCCGACTTGATACAATAGGAAAAAGATGTTCAATGCAATGGATACCAGCTCATGTTGGAATAAAGGGCAATGAACAGGTTGATGGCCTATCGAAGGAAGGACGAAAACAGGCACTGAAAACAAGTTTAATAACACTGAAAGACGCAGATACAATAGCAACTCATTACAAAAACCAAAATACCTCAACCCATATTCAACCTCAACATTAACAGAGAATTAACAACAATATCAAGAATCAGAACTGGACATATTGAAGTAATGAAGATAAACCCAGACATGACTAGATCCTACAGGTACTGCAAAAGGTGCTACAACACCCAACTCACTCTGGACCACCTATACAGTTGCCCGGCCATCCTTGCAGCCCTCTATATGGCAGACATAAATCCATAAGAGGACATCCATACGAACAAGTCACCTTTGTTGGCTGGTATTGCGATCACGGTGCACGGACCGATCTGATCTGCTCCATGGACAAGACACTACCAAAGCTCTAATTTTTAGATTATTTTAAATGGATGACCTGCGAGACCGAAGAATTTGTATTCAAATTTGGTTTGTAATTATATTTAACCTGAATATTAATTTCTCTCTCAACCCGAATAGTAAATGAAAACACTGGACGCGAATGTTTCTTTCACACATAAATCAATCTTCTACTGTCCTCTCTACAATGAAAAAAAAATTATTGAGAGGGCTTGCTTCATCAGTGCTGAACCCTCCCAACGGTTTTGCCAGTTTAATCTACCTGACCGCTTCTTAGAGCTCTAAAACTATATTGGATCATTCTGCTCATATATACTACAGTGAAAGGTGGAATCTCGGAAATGGTATTCAAGCAAACTTCTATAGACATAAGCTTTTAGGACAGTAGAATTACATTTATATATTTACATCGAGCAATGCTCTTCCGCAAACAATAAGGACAAGGTCAGTTAGGCATAAATTAATATAAAGCAATAACGCACCATCTATATATAGCAAATAAAAACATTAAGACGCGAATGTTTCTTTCACAAATAAATCAATATTACACTGTCCTTACTGCGATTAAAAATTATTTCAAACCGAATATCAATGAATACAACAACAAGCTTTATTAAGACCTTTTAGTCTTATACAGATTCTCAAAGCAGAAATGTAGGATACATACAGGAAAAAGCTATAGTACCTTAATGGTAATAAGATATTTATAAAAAGGAGAAATTATATAAAGACAATCAAGCTAATAAATAAATTAATCTGGGTAAATTGGAGTAAAGGAAATTTATTATACATGGATTTACCACGAATTCACCACAAATGAAGATTTAAAAAAAGTAAAAGCTAATCATAATCAATATTGAGATATTGAAATTTATACATTGTAATTAAGACAATTGAGCTCATGTTAATGAATACTATAAGATATACAGAGATACCAACATTTTACAAACTCAGAGCCTGGCAGGAAGAAATAGGCGAGGATTGACCAACCACCTTTATATCAGAGATGTGGGGATTATGGTGATCACTGGATTAAGACCTAACTAGGCTCAAGACCGGAAATTTCGAGTCCCGTAGCTCAGTCTCAAATCGAGAATAGACTGGGAATTCCCAAGTTAATTGTAATCTGTATTCTTTGAAGCATATTCATAGTGAATCATGAAGGATGCCGCTAATATTGATCGTTTATAATGAGAAAGAAAACATGCAAATTTGATCAATTTTGATATTTTAACGTTTTAATGATTCAAAATTTTCATATTCAATATCAATTTTGATATCATATATTGGTGGATATTTTGTCGGAGGATATTGATCTAAAGAGACAATGGTTGCCTCTCCCGTCAAAATAGACGTCAAAACCAGACGCCATCTATTTGACGTCTATTTTGACGGGAGAGGCGACCCTTGTCTCTTTAGATCAATATCCACCCGGAAAATTGTCCATCTATATTTTAGCCATATATTTGGCCCAGCCACTTTGCCAGCTAAACACCTCTTTGACAGAATGTCAAGATTCCATTTGATCCCTTGTGGATCTCATGGAATAAAGTCCGCCCTAGGCTGAAGAGGGCCATTAGCCCGAAACCATGGTCTCTAGGTAGACGCTTTTCAGTTTTTCAAATCTGGTGTTGTGGCTTTGTCACCGACCCGAGGCCGCTAGTTTGCGGCGACGGTCAATAGATGGCGTCTGGTTTTGACGTCTATTTTGACGGGAGAGGCGACCCTTGTCTCTTTAGATCATGTATTGAGGTAAGTTTTAATCATAGTCTTATGGTTCAAAATCCATTTTCATGATAATTAATTTCAAAATAATAATGATTATTTAAAGATATCTACATATATAATATGATTTAAAAAGTTGAATGTTATACACTGCGTGACATTGAAAATGGAACACCAAGAAATAGTGGCCAGAAAATTATGCAAATTTCAGGGTAGACGCGCCTAACCGAGTTATGCAAATGATGTAAAATGCGCAGCTCTCGTGCGCACATGGAGTAAGATATAAGGGAAGGAACTTGCAGAAAGGACAGTATTCGTGTCGTTATTTCTTCAAGGAAAATCATTTGTAGAAATTTTGTTCTTGTGTCAAAAGACACGTGTAATAACAGAGAATGCCAGGTTATCGTAAACGGAGGCAGTTCAAGCAGACAGACGCTTTTATGAGGGGCATGGTGATCGGACTGAAAAGGGCAGGTTGGTCCATACGTCAAATCGCAGCTGATACACACCTTGGTGCGTCCACGGTGCACCGACTGTGGAGAAGATGGTTGGAACAAGGAAATGTGGCAATTTATAGGAATGCCGGTGCAACCAGAGTGACGTCAACACGTGTGGATCGGCGTATCCTTCGACAAGCAGTGGCGGCCCCACAAGCCACTTGTACCGCCATCCTGCAACATGTGCAAGACACCCTAGATCATTCCATCTCGACCAGAACCATTTCCCGTCGATTGGTTGCTAATGGCTTGCACTCATGCCGTCCGCTAAGAAGACTGCCATTGACCCCACCGAATAGGCGCCAACGTTTGGAATGGTGCCGGGCTAGATCGACGTGGATGACGGAATGGCACAGGGTCGTGTTCTCAGATGAGTCGCGTTTCTGCTTGTCCAGTGATAGTCGCCGTGTACGCGTGTGGCGTCGACGTGGAGAAAGGTCCAATCCGGCAGCAATTGTGGAACGCCCCACCGTGCGACAACGTGGGATCATGGTTTGGGGCGCAATCGCGTATGATTCCAGGTCACCTTTACTTCGTATTCAGGGCATATGACGGCCCAACGATACGTTGATGATGTTCTGCGACCGGTGACACTCCCCTACCTTCAGGGGGTACCCAATGCCCTTTATCAGCAGGATAACGCCCGACCGCACACTGCTCGCATTAGCCAACAAGCTCTGCAAGATGTACAGATGCTTCCTTGGCCACCGTACTCTCCTGATCTCTCACCAATCGAGCAAGTCTGGGACATCATTGGACGCCGTTTGCATGCCTTGCCACAGCCGCGTTCAGAAGACGAACTGTGGCAAATGGTTGAGAGGGAATGGAGAGCCATCCCTCAGGACGCCATCCATACTCTGATTGACTCTCTACCTAGACGTGTTGCTGCGTGCATCGCCGTCCGCGGTGGTCCTACTTGCTACTAAGCCGACGCCGTTCTCGCTCTGTATTATGACTATCATTTTGAAATAAAGATCACTTATTGTTCGTCCCTGTCTCTCTCTGTCTGCCGAGTTTCATCACTTTCTGGCCACTATTTCTTGGTGTTCCATTTTCAATGTCACGCAGTGAATCTTATTTTAAAATGAGAGAGCAAACGTCTAATTTTGATAAATTATTTTTAACATTTTTATATTTTAAATACAAATATTGGTATCTTCCAAGCATATTATAGAAATAACAAGGTTCAAAATATCATCTTTCTTCTTTTAATTTTGATGTAATTGGCGGAAGTTTTGATTATGATCTTATGGTTTCAAATCCATTTTCATGATATTTAATTTTGAAAAATATGAAATATATAGTTTGAAGATATATTTAACTTTTATATATATTTTATATTATTTAAAAACTTTTATTTTCTTTTATTTTCATTAAATATATTAAATTTTAAGGACGCTCTATAAAAATCTCGTTTCCACCGCTCCAACAATGGGTCGGTCAGTCGGTTGGGAATTGAGGTGAAGGCAGGTCTGCTTTGAGACTCTGTCCGAATTTACGTGTTTCCTCAGATATTGAGGCTTTGTCTTCCTCTCCCCCGACTCTTTGAGACGGAGTCCATAGCATCGGCAGACCAGTTCCTGGCAGGGCCTGGATCATTAGCTCGGCCGAGTCATCTCGAGCGAGTTGGATGCTCTGGTTGTGCCAGAAGAGTGGAATAGGGCTTCTACGGGAGGCGAAGCGCCACTATAAACAAAGGCTAACGAGTCGAGCAGGTACCTCCTGGGTGGCATGGAAACCCTTTGCGAAAATATCCTTGCCTGGTCTGGCGATGCATGGACTTTAGATAAGAAAAAAAGATTAAATTAAACGTCATAAATTATTCACGCTGAATAATAAAAAGAAACCTAATACACACCAAGTAATTCTAAATCAAATTATAGAAAAATCATAATTTAAACAGAATCAAATATTATCATTATCTATCTATACAGTATTTTAAACAAATGCAGACTATTTGAGAAATTCAGCTTAGGACAAAAGTAAAAGTCTAGAGATTAAACAGGTGAAATTGATAGAAGGGTTCACCACTGATGAATCATGCCCTCTCTTTATTATATCAATTTAAAAAGTGACTTTAAATATAGTGCCATTTTCAAGCTCACATATCTCAGGATAACCCTCGATCAATCACAACATTTAGGAAAAAAGAAACATTAATTCTATCAAAATAGAGCAAACCTGTGCCATAGGTGTGGAGTGGCTTCGTATCTATAGTATTATTTTTTATATTACACTAGCCAAATGACCCGGGCAACTCCCAGGTTTTCCCCGATTAATTTTTTTTATTCAAATACTATTCGTTACAATTATAAATTGGCGCCGTGGATTTCACCCTTGTGAAACGTCCCGCTTCAAACTTTGTGCGTTTTTAAAATATGAAAATAAAAATGTAAATATTCACAACGATATTTGAAAATTCTATTATTTTGAATTTCAAATACTATTCGTTACAATTATAAATTTGACAAAAGTTACTATTACGGGTTAACACACAAATTTGCAAATTACTAGGGCCTAGAGTAATAGTAACTAAACAAAGAAAAATCGTACACTCAAGAGTACAACACAAAAAAGGAGGTAAATAATAACTTACAATTTGTTAAAATAAAAACAGTACTTATCTTTATTGTTGCGTTGGTAGGGATCGGACCGGGGTCACACAGGTATGCGAGGAGATTGCCAGACACGAATAAAGCACGCAGAGAACACTTTAAGCGTCTCCACACGATAATCCACCACACTCCTCTCGACTCCCCTCGCAATAACATAGCCCCCTTATATATACAAACTGTTAATTTGCTTATTAAATAATTTATTAGAAAAAAAAATATTATAAACACATTTATTTTAAACAAAATAATAGATATCAGAACTTATAAAATAAAAGAAGTTTATTTACCTCCTTTAAAAATATTTACATAAAAGAAATTTAACAAAACAAATTTAATCCAAAATTAAACAATCAAAATTTACGTATTTCTCGACAGAATGTGTTTACTCTACTCCTAGTCAAAACTCAATAAATAAATATATACAAAATTTAATTATTTTTATAAGTCCATTTACATCAACTCCCCCTTTTTTAAGATAGCAACACTTATTAAGGTACATATCTATCCGGTGGTCTCCTCTCTCGTAGTGGATATCTCCGGGAAGGTGTAGATTCAGCCGGTGGTCCTGGTGTAGATTCTGCTACTATTGTATCAGGAGTCAGGAGACTTGACATCTGAGGCCTTGGGTAGCTTATTCCTTCTTCTGATGACGAAACATCCTTTCTCTCCATACTTCTCCTCATATAGTTAGTGTGTACTTTCTTTTCAATTCCATCAGTTTCTATCATACAGCTGTTGCTTCCTACTATTCTCTTTACAATCCCAAACATCCATTTCGGTTTTCCTCTTACCATCCATCTGTATCTTACTCTATCATTTATTTTGTAGCTATTGCTCTGTTTTTTTATTTTTCAAGCTCCCTACTCTTACTGATTTCTTGCCCAACATGGAAATCTTCGTTCTAATCTCGCGATTTAAAAATATTCCAGCAGGGGATTTTTCCGTTCTAGTCAAAGGACTCAATCTATATGCATATAATGCCTTTATCAAAGCAAACTCAAGGGGTAATTCTCTTTCCTCCGAAATAATTCTTCTCATAGCTTTTTTTATCTCTCTTACAGACACTTCCGCTAGTCCGTTGCTCTCTGGATGGTAGGCGGGGCTAAACATCGCATGTATGCCGTTTCTTTCGAAAAATGTCTTCATTTCATAACTTCTAAACGGGGGCCCATTATCCATTACCGCCACCTCTGGGATACCATACCTCGCTAAACATTCTCTCAAAAAGTCTATGCAGAATCCCGCCGATGTATTTGGAACCATTTGACATTCTATCCAATTAGAATGCGCATCCACTAATATCAAAAAAAGGGTTATAAACACATTTATTTTAAACAAAATAATAGATATCAGAACTTATAAAATAAAAGAAGTTTATTTACCTTCTTTAAAAATATTTACATAAAAGAAATTTAACAAAACAAATTTAATCCAAAAATTAAACAATCAAAATTTACGTATCTCTCGACAGAATGTGTTTACTCTACTCCTAGTCAAAACCCAATAAATAAATATATACAAAATTTAATTATTATTATAAGTCCATTTACATCACAAACATGGCCACATTCGTCCAATGAGAAGGCGGGAGAGATTGGTTCACTAACAAACAAAAACATTTTCCCAACAAAACTGAGATAAGATGAAACTGTTTGTCAATATAATTTGACAAAAGTATCCTTCCAAAGATTGAAAAAGAAAGAAACTAGCCAATCTCCCAAACATTCACATTGTCTCGTAAGGAAAACCTCCCGCTCTCGGTTATAAAGAAACAAAAAACATTAAAGAGAGGATAAGTAGGCTTCTGGGTCGTTCCATAAAGGTGCCTTCCATCTTGTTCCTCCCAAATGAAACTTCAAAAAATTCTGCGCAAACTACGTGAGTTACCATGAATGATTACCAAGCACAATACATATATAATATGCTTTAGTAGACAGATTTTAATGGAGGGACCAAATAAGCTCTCATCTGGGACTGACTGGGTATGTTAGGTAGAGACTTTGGGTACTGACAGACGCTCACTTGATGAGAAACCGAACGAATGACTTTGTCATCTCCTCAGGCAACACCAAGTGGACATCGCGTTTGTCCAGGAGACAAATAGCTTCCATCTTGACCTCTGCCTCGGCTACAGCGCTGTAGTCACGCCACCCGTAGCCATCTCAGGATTCAGACTCGCCTGCGTCTTCGGGCCAGGCGTCGCCGTGCTACGACAGCGTGTCCTGTGGCCGGGCCACATTGCCTTGGCCGTCATCGATGTCCACGGCGAGGAGATGACCATCATCAACGCCCATCTGGCACACGACCCCCGCGAGCGGAATGAGCAACTGGAGCTCCTGGCGGCGACAGCGATCCAGGAGGGGGCCTGGGTCCTCGGGGATCTTAATAAAAGGGAGTCTTCATCGTCCTCCGCGGATGCCCTCGCCGCTCTTCTGGACCTGGCTACGCTAGTGGACGTAGCCACCCAGTTTGACGCCGCCCACCTGCCCACCAGGGTCGCTAGCCACGGCGACCGTATCGAGAGCAACCGACTGGACCAGACCCTCGGCCTCGGCCGGCTCCTCTTGTCCTGCCTGCGGCTCCGTCGACTGCTCCCTGGGCCACCGTTACTGGAGCTGCCAGTCCATCAGGCCCCTCGTTCGGGAGGCCTTCAACATCATCGGGCGGCCCCCCTGACCTGCAGGCTTGGATCTTCGGGTCCAGCCTTGAGGACGAGGCCCTGACCATCCTCGCGTCGGCAAAGTTACGGATCTACCGCCACTTTGTTCAGGTTGGGCTCGGTGGAGTGGAGGACCCGCTCATCGCCTGGAGGAGAACACTCGCGCGCCGAAGATGCCTCCCCTCATCCTCTATTATATTGCCACGTGGAAAATTAGGGAAGACAAAAACTTCAGGAGGAAACAAAATTTATTTCAGGGAAAGACAAACTATCAAAGGTAAACAAAAGATAAGCCACGAGGGAAATTTACAGAGTCGCAAGATATAAAACATAAAAATGACCACTGTATTAAATAAAAAATAATTAAATTAAGAAATACTATGTTACATAAATAAAATTAATAAATACTATGTTACATAGCTTCTTCCCTATGGGAGCTGTGACCCACAGCTAGCAATTATTGTAGATACTGACGTGGATTCGACGTGCTTCTTCCAAGGATTCCATCGAAGTCTTGGAACTTTGTCCCTAGTACCTTTGGGTCCATTTTCTTGCGGCGTGAAGAGCGGCTTTGTCGTCGTATCGTCGTCTATATGGACATCGTCATCTTGGAAGGAAGTCTTGGCTTTGACACGCCGGTGGAATCCTGGAGCCAGTCTCTAAAAAATGTGGATTACAGCACCCATGGCTTCAAATTCTTCTCGGAGATCTTCAGTTTGTCTTCCCTAACTTACCCGGCATCTCCACCAAAATGCCACATGGAAAATTAGGGAAGAAAAAAACTTCAGGAGGAAACAAATTTTATTTCAGGGGAAGACAAACTATCAAAGGTAAACAAAAGATAAGCCACGAAGGAAATTTACAGAGTCGCAAGATATAAAACATAAAAATGACCACTGTGTTAAATAAAAAATAATTAAATTAGGAAATACTATGTTACATAAATAAAATTAATAAATACTATGTTACAATAAAACTTTTTGTACATATTTTAATTTTCCTATTTATTATTATATTATTTTACTATTATAACTCTCTTTGAGTGCAAATATTGACAAGATGTCAATAAAAGTTGTTTTAAATGTCAATTGTCTCCCAAGTCCAAGAGCTAAAAGCTCTTCTTAACGCCTGGTTACAAACGCTTTCATCCTATCGACATGTACAACTTTCACATCGTTCATGATGACCCCTCTTACTCTGAAGTTAACATTGGAGACCCTAGCTTCCACACGAAAAGGCCCATAGAAGTTGAAGTAACCTTCATTCTTAGGAACAGCTAGCATTACCATGTCTCCTTTGTCGAAACTTCTTGTGTGAGGTGGCCTAGGATTCATAAGCTTTTTAACATAATTACCTGACATAAACTGTCTGACAGTTTCCTTTGCTTTCCTCATCACCCTCAACCTCTCAGCCCAAGTAGGCTTTCTAAAACTATCAACAGACCCAGCGCTACACTCACAGTTTATGTTAAACTCAGTTGGTGACAACTTTACAGCCTCGTTTTCAATGTGCACCACTGATTTCTCCTCTAAGGAGCTTGAAACCATTGATCTATGTGCACTGGCAACGTAGCTAAGGTCTGCATAATCATGGTCCTCTGGTTTCAAGGAATTCATATTGCAACGTTCCCGTACGGGAGGCAACTGGATATTCAATCTCCTTATATCATTGATTTCCAGAATCCCGTCGTAGCCCTTATCTCCGAGCTGCATTAGCCAGAACCGTAACTCCTCAGCTCGCTGCCATTTTCGTTACCAACTCTACAGGTTTTAACACGTGTAAGTGTCTGCTCGTGGCCTTTCACTGACACTATACGTAAAGTTTTAAGTGCATCGTTCCAATTCTCCTTCAAGACCTTACACTTTTTAGAATCAATAATACTGACTTGGCTTCCTGTATCATATAACAAGTGCCACATATTGCCGTCAATATTCACGTTAACTGTTGGCAGATTTCCATACTGATCTCCGCCATAGGAACGTATGTTCACTATCTCAGCAGTGTCAAGAGTATTGCGGTTGGCAAACATAGAAGACTGTCTTGAGCAATCACTAGCTAAATGTCCTAACCTATACTCAGGTGAACTCAGCTTGATTTCGCCCAACAATTTAGTCAGTTTTTCTATCTCACCTTTAAGGCCTTTAATACACTGCTCATTTTCGTGCTTCATCCTGTTTACACTAGCACTAAGCATCTTCATCTCACCCTTAATGTTATTGATTTCTTTAACCCCTTCTACTGAACATACCCCTTTCATAAAGCTGCAACGGTGTTCTACACTATTCTCCGTGGCCTTGACACTGACTGCTTTGTCTATTGATTTAGCCTCACTGCGAACAATAGCCTCTCTATAATTTTCGAGCACATTTTCGAGGGAGATTTCGATCACTAGACTATCGTCAAAACTGTATTCTACTTTATTTCTAATGGCCAGAAATCTTTCTTTAAAAACCATAGGACTTTCCCCATCTTCCTGCTTGAGACCTTCTATTAATTTAAGGCATTCTCTAATACCACGCGCTCTCTTAGGGTACAATGTGTTCAGTTTACTAACAATACTTTTGAAACTGCTATCGTTACGGATACCCATCTCCTCTAAGCTCAACCTAACTTCAAGCGATAGAGCCTCGAACATGAGCAGTGCTTTGACCTCAGGATCCCATTTGCCTACTCGAGCTTTAAGCTCGACTTCCCGGAAGAAAGACTCAAGATCAACCCCAATAAACACTGACAAGTTGAGCATAGAGTTCACAAACATGATGGAGTAAAAAATAATAATAATAAACCACTCAATCAAGGGGAAAAACGCACGTAAAAATTTACGGGAATTTACACGTGTAAACACCAGTAATCCTGGCAGGGCTCGCCAATGACAAAAGTTACTATTATGGGTTAACACACAAAGTTGCAAATTACTAAGGCCTAGATTAATAGTAACTAAACACAGAAAAATCGTACACTCAAGAGTACAACACCAAAAAAAGGAGGTAAATAATAACTTACAATTTGTTAAAATAAAAACAGTACTTATCTTTATTGTTGCGTTGGTAGGGATCGGACCGGGGTCACACAGGTATGCGAGGAGAGAACGAGGAGCACGCAGAGAACACTTTAAGCGTCTCCACACGATAATCCACCACACTCCTCTCGACTCCCCTCGCAATACCATAGCCCCCTTATATTTACAAACATGGCCACATTCGTCCAATGAGAAGGCGGGAGAGATTGGTTCACTAACAAAGAAAAACATTTCCCCACTAAAACTGAGATAAGATGAAAGATAACTGTTTGTCAATATAATTCGGCAAATTGGCGCCGTGGATGTCACTCTTGTGAAACGTCCCGCTCCAAAATTTGTGTCTTTCAGATTTTTCTCTATGTCCTGTTAAAACACGTTTTACATGTACATTAGGTCAGTTGATATTACCTCCCATCTTCACCGCTAGAGGCGCTGCTTGCGAGCGAGAGGGCAAATCGAACTCGACCTGAAATGTTCACTATAAGTTTTTTAGATTCTACTCTATATACTGTTAAATTTCAGTCAGATTAGTTATGTATTGTGAACATGTATAGGCGACAAACATACATACATACACTGACTTTTATATATATAGGGAGTATACATTTGTGTGTGCATAGATATATGCTTTATTTGGACGCGATGGATATAAATTTCAAAAGATCAATATGCTAATTTTCTGTTTTTTTTTAAATACTGCCTTAAAGATATGAGGCTGAACCTAGAAAATCAGAAATATTTATTGTGAATAAACTGATATTTTATTATCATAAAGGAGGAGTTGATTATTGAAAAAAATAAGAGGATGATATAAGGTAAAGAATTTAGCGAAATATAAAAATCTACGAATTAGTTGTATAGCATTAGTTCATTTTAAATGAATTTTAAAATATGATAGAACTTTTGTTTGCACATTATTTATATCTTTTTTTTTTCATAACCTCGGGATTGCGGCCACGCTGAGCACGAGATCCGCGCTTTCTGGCCATGGACTCAAGAAATACCGAGTGCTCAAATCGCTCCCAGACATTGGAAGAAATCCCACGACGCGTGGAACAAGAAGATGTGTCTACCACTGGATATATTGAGGTAATTATAGAGGGTCAGCGTAAAAATCACCCAAAGAAAAGTTGTCACAATGAGGCGACTAATAAGTGCGGATCAAACTAACTCCCAAGACAAAGATAACGACGTTGACGGCTACACCTCTGTCTGAAGAATATAGAAAAACCCCTTCTTTGAAAGACATTCGCCAACCCCAGCCTAGGGGATCCAGGGACAACTATGCATCTCGGACCAAGGCCGCGCTGCGTTACTAACGGACTCGTCCCAATAGCGCGGCGAAAAAGATAAAGGCTTCGCGTGTGCAATACCACGTGAGATATTCAAAATCCGCCTTCGGCCCCATATGGTGTACCTAGATTTTTGAAGGCGTTCACACCTGTGAATTACATCGACGCACTGGGAAAGATGGTCGGTAAAGACTGCGTTCACCAAGTGTCGAATATGCCAAGTTCTGGTTGATCTCTTGCGGTATAAAGTGACAGAGCACCTAATTGAAAATTGACTTTAGATATGTGGAGCCCTCTTTGCCATCCCTTCCTGCAGGATGAAACCGGACAAGATCACACTCAGAGGACAAGCAATTCGTGAAAGAGGACAGTGATGTCATCAAGGCACTTCGACCTTTCTGTCAGGTGACATCCATCGCGCCTGTGATCCTAACGGAAGGATAGTGAAAGTGGTAGGACACCCATCGGGATTCCTTCGTGCTGATACCCGATGGGATGAAGGCAACAGCACGGAAGGATTAACTTCTTCCCTATATATCACACACGAGTTAATATGAAACAAGTACCACAAAATGGGCCACATTCGAGTCAACTGCTCCCAAAACATCCGAGAGCCCAGTTCCAGTGTGGCCTTCACCCAAGCCTTAGACAGCCAACTTGTGGCTTATTACAGCCATCCGTATTCCAGCAATCTGCTGTAATACCAGCAACCACCAGCTTCACCTTCGCCTCTATTCGGTGATTTCTCTTACTTGTGATCCAGTTTCAACGCCCGCCACAAGGGGGTAATATAAAGCTCCGACGGAAAAAGGAGGAAATTCTGAAGGACGATTTCTAAAGATCAAATAGAAACCTTCTCCAATGCTAAGACCAAGATACAAAAGAAACTAGCCTACGTGCTAGAAAAAACTTCCTCCATACTGTTCAAGGAGTAAAGATTATGAGATTGAACAAGAAAGATATGCTCCGCGCCATCACTCCCTCCCAACCTTTCTACTGAATACCTAAATGGCTTGGATAATGAGCCGAAATTGGGCCGAGACCTTTTGGTTTTCAATTTGAAAGTAAGTCAGGAATACTACCCTGTGCTACCACTGTCTCTGTCGCTTTAAGAGTTATATAGTCGTGATTCCGTCACCGCTTACGTGATTCACCAGTTCCTGATTGGATTGAGTCGCCGGGCGATTTCATTCTTAACAAAGGGGAAGCCGGCGCAAAAAAAAAAAAAAAAGAGCAAAAATAATTAAAAAATTATTTTAAAAAATTAAAGAAACAAATGATTTCTACTAATATTAAATACACAAAAGAGTTTTTTAACAACAAAATCTATATATATATATATAAAATTGAATATCTGTCTCTCTGTATGTTTGTACTCTATAGATTCAAAAACCATACATCCAATCGCCGTGAAATTTTGGGATATTTTTAGGTGTTAGGTGTTTTTAATTATTATTATTGTATTTTATTAATTAATTATAATTCATATTCATAGAATTTTTTGTTATTTATCATCATTCTTTTTGTTGTTTTTTTTTCTTCTCCTGTTTTCTTTTGTGTTATAAATTCAACTAAATCGCATTAAATCGTAGTGTAATTCTCTTTTGTTGTTTGAAATAAATCGAATTGAGTCAGCTCGTTCTTTCTAGAAGAAACTTCAAAGAAAACGTGCTAACATTTTTGGTGCCGAAACCCGGGAAAGAAGTAGAATAAATAGAAAGTTCTTAGAAGCAATAGAAATAAAGAGAGGTAAGGTTTTGAATACTAATCTTTAAAATATGGAAACAGAAATCTTAATTTTTGAATCTCTGATCAAAAGTTTAGAATTGATAAAAGCAGATGTAGAATATAATTTAGAAGGCAATGATAAATACGCACTTATGCAAAATAAAAAAGACTTGTTTAATTTAAAAGCTAGCTTTGATAATCAATATGTGAAATTAGTAAAATATAAAGGCATTAATGCTGAAGAAAAATTTAAGGTATCCTTTGAGGCAAAGTCTAAAATCAATTCCTTTTTCATAAAAATAAATAAACGCTTTAAAATTTCCATAAAAATACATTTTCTGGTGAAACGTATTTAGAACTTCCCAAATTGCAATTGCCCACCTTTAGTGGTGATATTTCAGATTGACTGAGTTTTAAGGAAATTTTTATTAGATCTATTGATCAAAATCCAACACTGGGAAATTATCAAAAACTTCAATATTTAAATTCTGCACTAAAAGGAAATGCCGCTAGACTTATTAGGGCGTTCAATATTTCTGATGAAAATTATCCTATTGCCTGGCAAACCTTGGTCAATAGATTCGACAAAAAAAAAGTGAATTGGCTTTTAAACAAATTAAAAATTTGTATGATCTAAAAAATGTAAAACAAGAATCGACTAAAGATTTACTTGATCTCCTGGACACTTGTAACGAAAGCATTCAGAATCTCTCTATCCTCGGATTGGAACGTAATAATTTATCGGATATGATTTTAATTCATATAATTCAATCAAAACTTGATCGTTCAATAAGAAAGGAATGGGAGATGAGTTTGCTTGAGAAAGAATATCCATCCTATAAAAAGATTATTTCTTTCCTGGAAAGATTTGCTGGAAGTCTCGGGAATTTTCAGAATAAAGAAAATTCAAAACACTTCTACAAAATGAATAATTCCACTCATTCTCATTCAGCAACATTTGCCTCTGGCTCTAGTATAGATAGCAGAGACAAGTCATGCGTCTTATGTAAAGGTGAAATTTTTTTGGTATAATGTCCTAAGTTTAATGGTATGCTGCTACCTGAGAGATGGACATTTGTAAAAGATAATCGTCTATGTTACAACTGTCTAAGATCTAACCATAGAGTATCGTCATGCGTCTTCACGCAAAATTGCAAATCATGTAATAAGAGACATCATACTCTTTTGCATCAGTTCAAACCGGAAATGTTAAGTCCTGTTGCGGACATATCTCCATTGACCCATGCCAGTGTCTCATGTTTTGCAGACAACAAAAGTCATGATCGGATATTACTCTCTACGGATTTAATAAAAGTCAAATCGGAAAATGGGGTTTTTCAAACATGTAGAGCCCTCATAGATACAGGCTGTCAAAGGTGTCTTATAACAAATAGTTGTCGAAAGAAATTAAATCTTTTACTTGCTGAATGTAAAACTACAGTTTTTGGTTTGGGAAACAAACTTGTAGAACAATCAATGGGTGAGGTCTCTCTCCAATTTAGCCCACATTTCTCAAACCTAATATTCAACGCCAATTCTATAGTAATTGATAAGATCACATCAGAATTGCCCAATTTCTTTATAGAAAAGGATAATTAGCCTTATTTGAAAAATCTTCTGTTTGCTGACCCCAATTTTGACAAATCTAGCCAGATTGATTTGGTGATAGGAGCAGAGCTTGCTCCATGCTTATTTAACGGGAAGGTTAGATTCCAAAATTTATCTGGACCCACTGCGTGCGGATCCAAATTGGGATGGTTACTTACAGGTAAAATATTGCTGTCAAGTGAAAATTCCAATCAAAATATAACTATGTTCGCGTCGGAGGAACAAGATGATTTTCTCAAAAAATTCTGGGAGCTGGAGTCAGTACCCTCTGCCAAATCTTTAACCAGAGAAGAAATTTCGTGTGAAGAAATATATATTAATAACCTCAAAATTCTGGAAGATGGAAGGTACTCTGTTGGGCTGCCATTTAGAACATTGCCAACTCTTGGTGAATCTAGAATCAATGCTCTGAAACGATTTCTATCACTTGAAAGAAAATTACAAAAATCTCCAAGTATCCTAAAACAATATTGTGATTTCATGGACAATTATCTTTTAATCAATCATATGGAGCTTATTCCCAGTGATGAGCTCGATACACCTTCAGGACAATGTTATTATATACCTCATCATTGTGTTTTTAAGGAGCAAAGCACTACCACTAAATTGAGAGTTGTTTTTTATGAATCTTGCAAAACTAGCAATGGCAAATCTCTAAATGACTTTCTTCATGTAGGACCAAAACTACAACAGGATATCTTCAGCATTCTGATAAGATTTCGAACACGCCCAATAGCTTTTTCAGGAGATATAGAGAAAATGTATCGCCAAGTAATAATCGATTCTAGGGATTGTGATTTCCAGAGAATTTTATGGAGAAAAAACCCATCAGAACCTTTATTGGATTATAGACTACTGACTGTGACATATGGATTGTCTTGTGCGCCATATCTCGCCATGCGTACCCTACATCAACTTGCAAGGGACAAGGTGTCAACTTTCCCAGTGGCCTCAAAAATAGTACGAACCGATTTTTATGTTGATGACTTGCTTTCTGGTGCAGACACAGTTGAAGAAGCTACATGTCATATTCGTGAAGTCGATAATCTTCTTTCTTCAGCCGGATTTTCTCTTAGGAAATGGAGATAAAATGTCCCGGAGGTCCTTTCTGGATTTTCAGAACAGGTTGAAGATAAGCATAATCTTCAGGATTTTGAGAGTGATTCATGTGTCAAAATAGTTTGTATTTGTTGGAATCCTTCCTTGGACATTTT
The DNA here is from genome assembly GCA_030710605.1 of Cordylochernes scorpioides. NCBI lineage: Eukaryota > Metazoa > Arthropoda > Arachnida > Pseudoscorpiones > Chernetidae > Cordylochernes > Cordylochernes scorpioides. The sequence continues at coordinate 171,964,141 of CP092865.1, read as the reverse complement.
TCAGATTCTTGTTAATGACATTCCAGAACAAACGAATTCTAAAAGACATTTGTTGTCCCACATCTCCAGAATCTTTGATCCTATAGGCTGGCTGTCCCCGGCTATTATTCGTCTTAAAATTTTGCTTCAATCACTTTGGAAACAGAAGTTGAATTGGGATGATCCCTTACCTGATACTTTGTGCTCTCAATGGAAGACAATCGAAAAGGAATTTTCCGTATTAAATAAAATTCAAATTCCTAGATACTTCTCGTGCAGGGGAGCTTTACTTTCTGTTGAACTTCATGGTTTTTGTTACTCTTCAGAAGTTGCATATGCAGCAGTATTTTATATAAGATCTCATTTCAAATCGGACCAAGTGAAAGTTTCTCTGATTGCTTCCAAGACGAGGGTAGCTCCTCTGAAAATGATTTCCATACCACGGCTGGAGCTGTGCGCTGCTCTTCTTCTCGCAACTTTATATGATACTATTCGCAATTCTTTATGCCTACAAATTGATAGAGTATTTTTTGGACTGATTCCAAAATTGTTCTCAGCTGGATTAAATCTGAATCTAGCATTGAAACCATTTGTCGGAAATAGGATTGCTGAAGTTCAAAGATTGACTTTGCATTCTTTCTGGCATTATGCCATTTCGAAAGATAATCCTGCAGACTGCGCTTCCAGAGGTATAACTCCTTCAGAGCTGGTGGATCACTCTCTTCGGTGGCGAGGACCAACCTGGCTCTCGGATGTGAACTTTGAAGATCCAATTCAAACTCAATATGATTTTCCGAAAGAAATTTCAGGTGAAATACGAAAAACTTTCTCTGTTTTTCATTCCACTAATCTTATTTTCCCAGACTTCATTTTCAAATACTCAAATATCAACGAACTTGTTAGAATTGCAGCATGGATTTATAGATTTGTATTCAATGTTCATTGTTCTTTCAATGAAATAAATAAAGGACATCTATCTTCAAGCGAATTAACAAGTTCAATTCACAATATCATTCGTTTCATTCAAAGTTCTGAATTTCAATCAGAAATTACCTGTTGCAAACAAAATAAATCTTTACCAACTAACTCAAGGCTTTTATCTTTGAATCCTTTCATTGATGAATCTGGACTATTACGGGTTGTAGGAAGATTACGTCATTCAAATCTGCAATTTGATGAAAATCATTCAATAATATTGCCAAGAGATCATTTTATCACCGAATTAATGGTGCGACAGTGTCATCTGGATCATTTACATTCTGGTCTTCAACTGACCATGTCAGCACTACGATTACGATATTGGATTCCTGCAGGCAGAAGTTTGGTCAAGAAAATAATCCACCAATGCATGGTGTGTTTCAGGGCTAAACGCCAAGTTACCAAGCAAATCATGGGAGATCTGCCTATGCACCGAATTGTGAAATCAAATCCGTTCACTAAAATTGGAATCGACTTTGCAGGACCGTTTTTGATGAAACCAAACATCAAAAGATCCAAAGTAAAATTAAAATCATATGTTGCTTTATTTGTATGTTTCTGCACAAAAGCAATTCATATATAAATTGTATCAGACCTATCTTCAGCGGCTTTCCTCGCAGCACTCAAGCGGTTTATTTCTCGTCGAGGAAAACCTTCTGATATATTTAGTGATAACGGGACCAACCTTAGGGGAGCTAACAACATTCTCAGAGAGAAGTTTGGTATATTGAAAGCTTCAACAATTCAAAAATTAATATCTAATGAACGAATCAACTGGCATCTTATACCTCCTTCGGCCCCAAATTTCGGAGGTATCTGGGAGGCTGGAATAAAATCTATCAAATTTCATCTTCTCAGATGCTTAAAGTCTCAGATACTCACATTTGAAGAGCTGAGTACTCTGACAACTCAAATAGAAGCTTGTTTAAATTCGCGACCTATTTGTCCTCTAAGTTCAGATTCAGACGATTTTAATCCTCTTACACCAGGACACTTCTTAATCGGGAGACCCTTAACTGCCCCTTCAGAATCTAATGATGATGATGATGTTCCGATAAACTACCTCGATCGCTGTAGCCTAAATAAAAAAATTAAAATGTATTTCGGAAACGTTGGAATCGAGAATACCTCAACAATTTGCAACAACGCCTAAAATGGCAAAAATCCTCACCCAGAATTAAGGAAGGTGACCTCATCTTGCTCAAGGATACCATATCACCACCAGCAATGTATTGGAGCCTTGGTCGCATCACCAAAGTCTTTCCGGGAGCGGACGGAAAAGTTCGAGTCGTCGAGGTGAAGACCAAGCACCAAGAACGCCTTACTAGAACTGTCTCTAAAATAGTACCATTACCTTTTGCTGAGGACTAATTTAGTCCACCGGGGTGGAGTATGTTAGGTTTTTTAAATTATTATTATTGTATTTTATTAATTAACTAGCCGAATGACCCGGGCAACGCCCGGGTTTTACCCGATTAAATGTTTTTATTCAAATACTATTCGTTACAATTATAAATTGGCTCCGTGGATGTCACTCTTGTGAAACGTCCCGCTCCAAACTTTGTGTCTGAGAAGCGATATTTTTATAGAAAGATGATCTGGCTTTTGTTTTCTGCTCGAATGAATGTTTTTCTGTTAGAATTTTGTTCCTGCGTACAAAAAAATGAACTGGTTTCACCCGTGATCTCTGCTTTTTGGAATTTTTCCCGATATAATTTTGTATCTGATAATCAAACATAACACAGGTCTACAAAAAAAACTTTTTTTTTTTGCACAAGAGAACCTGATGGTGTTTCTAGTGTAACTTTTCATGCTGAACTCAAAAATATAATCAGAAATTTCCCATCACCCATGGTTTTTGCCTGACGATCTTTTTTTAGTATTGGGATAAATACATGCATCCAACATGAAAGAGACTTACGAAAACATGAAACTGCTTTTGAAAAAGATAGAATATGAAAGATACGGTTGGAAAATATGCAGCGATTTGAAAGTCGTTGCTCTCTTGCGGGGATTACAGCTTGGATATACAAAATTTTGTTGTTTTCTGTGTGAGTGGGATAGCAGAGATAGGGAAAGGCATTACATTAAAAAAAAACTGGTCAAACCGTAAAATCTTTACTCCAGGATATAAAAATATTGCAAATCTACCCCTGATCGATTCATAAAATATTTACTTACCACCATTACATATTAAACTGGGATTAATGAAGAACTTTGTCAAGGCAATGGATCGAAATGCCAGTGGATTTGCCTACCTAAAACAAAAAATTTCTAGTATAAGTGAAGCGAAGATTAAAGAAGGCATTTTCGTTGGACCTCAGATTCGAGAATTGCAGCAGGATGGAAATTTTCAAAATAGTTTGAATGAAGTTGAAGCAGCAGCATGGAATTCCTTTAGAAACGTTTGCAAAAACTTCTTAAGAAGTGTCAAGGTTGAAAATTACCGAGACATAGTTAATGATCTGTTGCTTTCCTACAAGGCACTGGGATGTAACATGTCCCTCAAGATCCATTTCCTGCATTCACATCTAGATTTCTTTCCAGACAATCTTGGCGCAGTTAGCGATGAGCATGGTGAGAGGTTTCATCAAGCTATATCAAGCATGGAGAAGCGGTACCAAGGTAAATGGAGTCCCGCTATGCTTGCCGACGACTGCTGGGCACTCAAGAGGGATCTACCACAAGCAACGTATAGAAGAAAATCCACTGTCACTGCTTTTCAATAATAAATATGTTTCGTTCATATATGCCTTTATATTAACAATATTTCCAAATTCAAGTAGGTGTATCTCAGAAATATTGTGTAATAGAAAAAAACTTATGGTATATTTGGATTCAGGACATGTAGATAAGATGCTATTTCTTTGTGGACAAAGAAAAATATTTTTGATAAACCAGTTACGTGACATTGTTTGCAATTTTTAGTGTATTTATCCCAATACTAAAAAAAGACCGTCACGCAAAAAGTCACTAAAAAAAAACAACTATTTTTGCCCAGAACCTGTCAATTTTATTTTTTTATTGGCTTAAAATCCGATAAATATATTTTCCAGATTTTTCTCTATGTCCTGTCAAAACACGTTTTACATGTACATTAGGTCAGCTGATATTACCTAACTCCCATCTTCACCGCTAGAGGCGCTGCTTGCGAGCGAAAAGGCAAATTTGCAACGCAATTTGCAATTAACTCGAAGAATATTCAGGATAGAGACCTGAAATTTTCACTATAAGTTTTTCCAGATTCTACTCTATATACTGTTAAAATTCCAGTCAGATTAGTTACGTATTGTGGACGTGTATAGCCGACATAGATAACCACATACATACATACATACACCGACCGTGCGGCCACGCGTCGCACGAGCTCCGTGTATTTCGCCTTTGTCGCTTCTTAAAATCATTTTTGTTTAATTTAATTTATATCATCTTGTTCGCCTTTATTCAGGCATCATTTTAATTTATCTTTCATAAAATTTCATCAAGTTTCAAATATTTCTATTTTTCATAAATTAGCAAAGCTACAAGTTGTAGCTTTGCATCATCGCCATGGCAACGGCCAAGTCGGTCGTTGCTTCATCCTCATCTACATCATCGTCAATAGCTCATAATTCAAACATTCCATCAATTTCGCATATCAATTCTGATATATTACCACACCAATCAACAAATGAAGAAAAAGTAATAAATATGCAAAACCAAAAAAATACGTTTCACCGCGGAAGAGCGCAAAAGGTTTGAGGAAAAGAGAAAGGACACCTATGAAAAGAGGAGTAGTGCTATTAAGGCTACGATTCAATTCAAATCGTTCCAAGACGCTACGGCAGAAGAACACCTGATCGGAATAGCCGATAGAATTGGCTATGAAAACATTCATTCCATCGGGAAAATTAATGGACAAGCCATTGTTTCGGTGGCGAATATCCAACTAGCTGAAAAGCTCATAACTGAAGGATTTAAGGTTAGAAATGAAACAATCCTTCCCACGCCTCTCTTCAAACTGTCCAAAAAGTATATTCTCTCCGGAGTTCTGTCCTTCAGGGCAGGGACATCGAAAAGGCCCTTGAACCCTACGGGCAAGTCATCAGCATCCGGCCTCTTCCCTTCCCCACAGAGAATCCCCTCCTAAAACATCTCTCCTCACTAAGGAGGGAGGTTGTCTTTAAAACTAAAGAGCAATCATCAATGCCAGCCATCATTTCCATAAATTATATGGGTCAAAATTTTAAAATTTTTATTGGAGAGGACGTGATCTGTAATGGTTGCAGACGGCACGGACACATCAAGACGCAATGCCCATTCGACCCGAAGATTAGATCAGGGGTCACTAGAACCTTTTCAGAGGCATTGAGGCCCCTACCCCAACCTGATTTGTCATCAACGACAGAGAGAGAGCCGACCCAGGAACCCAAGGACCCTCAAGCTAAGAAGAGGACCCTCGAGGCCTCAGAGAACGAGGAAAGAAGCCTGAATGAGGAGAACGAAGGTGGAAAGAGGTCAAAATCATCCTCCTTAGACCAGCAAATGGACACCGAAATTGACAATTCCCAGATGACAATCCTGAGAAGAGAGAAAATCTTCAAAGGTGAAATGCCTACGACAGAACTTCCAATGGCGGAGACCCTTTTCCTCCTCCCAGATTCGGAGCGCGAGTTCGATAACGATAAAACATCAATATGCGGCTCAGAAACATCAATGACATCATCGCAGCTGGACAAAGAACTTGAGAACTACGAAACGGGGCCAAACCCAAGAGTTGAGAAGGCAATCGCCGACATTTCTAAAAGAACTGGCTTCTCGAGGGAAATAAAGATAAAGGAACAACTTGAGAAATACCCCGACCTTGGGCAGGACATTCCTCTCTACCTGGGAAAACTCCTTGAACTAAGAAAAACCAAAGGTAAAATAAAAGGCGATGAAAGAAAGCTACTAAATGCCAAAATACAAAGAACTAGAACAATACTTGAGACTTTGAATGAGATGTGATTTCCCCCCTTCTTTCTCGATGGAAAGATGGAACGATGGAAGAGAACTGACGGAGTCTTTTGATCATCATACTTTTGTTTGTACTATCCCTCTCTTTTACATCGTTTCTCTATCTTTTATTTCTCACTTTCTACTTTTATATGCTTTCTTCTCGCTTTCGATTATGTTGTAAATGCATTCCTTCTAAAACTAACGCAAATATTTACTCTTTTACTTATTTTTACTGTTTTATCTTTTTTATCTCTTTTTATTCTTTTGTTTATAGGATGTTGGACTCTTGTGAGCCATCCTGCGATGCTGTAAATAATGATTTTTTAAGAATTCTAACGTTGAATGCCCGTGGAATCGCGAACAAACATAGACAAGATTTTTTAAAAGAATGGTTGAAGATAAACGTAGCAGAAATATACGCAATTCAAGAAACGAATATTCAAACTTTCAATACGCGACAAGACTTAACAGCTTTAGATATCTATGTAAATGAACCTATTTCTCGCGGCGGCGGACAACTATTTTTAATACATCGCTCGATTTTTAGCGCGAATTTTGAAATACTAAAGAACGGGAAAATATGTGCCATACAGATTTTAATGAACAGAAACATCGTCCTTTTGATTAACGTACACCTCTCTCACGATCCCGATCAAGTTTTTAACGATTTACAACAATTACAAAACTACTTGAGCGCTTACCCGAAAGATACCATGAAGTTCATATTGGGAGACTTTAACATTCGCGACAAACCGGGCAAGACAGACTCTCGTCGAAAATTCAACTTACTATCTGATTTTAATAAAAGAAACAATCTTATCGATATTTTCAAACATGCAAATCCTGGACTTAACGGTTTTACGCATGAAGCTCTCATCCATAACTCGCCTTTTAGAACCAGAATCGATTATATACATTGCTCGACAAGTCTTACACCTAATCTTATTGAATGCGAAACCATTGCCTACAACTTATCTGACCACAACGCTATTATCACGCGATTACGAACAAGGAATACGCAATTTTTTAAAAGGAACATCGACTCGAAAATGTTTAACTCTCATATCTTCAAAGAAATATTTTTATTCGAACACGAGAGTTTTATTACGAATTTTAATTACATTGGCGCGAAGGCACATTGGAGATGCTTGAAAAAACTAATTTTAGAAACCGCGGAGGTTTGTCAGAAATACACTTTTACGAAACTTAGACGCCTCAAACCCGCAATTACTGCTATTTACAATGACAACAATGAATTCCTCAACAACAACGACGCTATCCTAAACCATATTTTCACTTTTTATCAAAATAAAACTAAGGCAGATGATTCTATTATTTTAGAAGACATCAGAAATTATGTAAATATTATTCCGCGCCTCGATATCGAATTTCATTTCAACGAAGAAAATTTTATAACGAAAAACGACATTTTAAACGCGATTAAGCTCTTACCGAATAGAAAGATGGCCGGCGATGATGGCATCCCCGCCGAATTCTATAAAGAATTTTGTGACATCGCCGCCGACTCTTTACTCGAAATTTTTTATGAAGCACAATTAGAAAACTCCCTACCTGACCACATGAACGCTGGTAAAATGTTTCTATTACCGAAAACTCCTAATACGCGAACTCTGAACGATTGGCGCCCGATCACCTCTATGAACACGGATTATAAGATTCTATCGAAAATTTTACTCACAAAAATCAAGCCGTACTCCGCGCGCATGATACCAGCAGAACAGAAATACGCCATCCCCGGCCGATCCATATTCGATATCATCCCCGAAATTGAGAAAAATATTTACGAATCGAATTTATTTAATACGCCCCTCGCAATCGTAACTCTCGACTTACAGAAGGCGTTCGATTCGATTAACAGACCGTTTATTATCGCTACGCTTGAAAGACTCGATATCCCTGATATTTTCCTGAAATGGATTAAAATCGTCTTTAATGGAAATAAAATAAAAATTGACATGAACGGCGAGTGCTCTCCTGAACTCGACGTAAACAGAGGCGTGCGTCAGGGCTGCGGCTTGTCCGCGCTGCTCTTCTCATTCGCCACGACGTCTCTCATACATCATCTTCGTCGAAACGTCCGAGATATACGCATATGCCGACGATTTTATCTTATTTTTAAAAGACGAAACTGATTTTAAGCGGATTTATAACTGTTTTAAAAATTTCGAGAAAACATCCGGCATCGCTATAAATTTTAAAAAGAGTAAGGGGTTGTGGTGTGGCAATTGGAGCGGCAGGACCGATAGGCCAGAAGATATAGAAATGCGGAACGACACAATTGATATCCTCGGTATACACTTCGAAAACTCCAAAACGCCCCTCAAACGCAAACTGAAAATCTTCGTTCCTATTTCCGCCATTCAGCCCTAATTGCAAAACAAAACATTTTAACGCTCCCCCTCCACCTCAAGACGCGATTTTTAAATGCGAACTTTATACCAAAATTTACCTACATGATAAACGCCATCTTACCAAGCGATTCTATATTAAACGTACTACAAAAGGACTTGGATGACGCGCTCTATGATGAAACAACTTGGACGACCTCGACAATGAATTGCTTGCCCGCCGAGAGGGGTGGCCTCGGCCTGCTGCATTTGGCTACTCAGCGCGACCTCTTTATTCTAAAACGTATACAAAGGTCTATTAACGGGGAAAAAAACGAAAACGATTATCTTTTTATAAACAAAAATTCGACAAACTACTACAATCTGTTTAACTACGATTTACACAGTTTTCTATCGCCACAACGAAAACAGACTCTATCAAGCTGGAAAAACATCGCGCCAAACTTTCATATCGATTTTAAACGCCTCTCGAAAAACGACTTCTTACACATCGTGCTTTTAAAATGCCGCCATTTACACGGCCTTTATATGCAAAATCCTGCCGTCTTCAATGTTCGAGGCCTGAGGCGTTTGAAAGACTTTTTGAATTTAAACGGTGATATACGAGATATCAATGATTTTTCTCCCACGCCACGCGAAACATTCTGAACGATTTTCAAAGAATCACTACGTTCTATAATGAAACGAAAATTATGAATTTTAAATCAAGCAACCATTCTTCCTGCGTGCATCTTCCCATCGTCTACGAATCACGCCTTTTCTCACGTCTAAAAAGCAACGCACTACGAAATATAATTTTATCAACCTATTTTAACCTTAAACGCGCAGAAGAGAAAGTTGAAAGGTGGAACTTCAACACTGCACCAGCCTGGCATAAAAGGCGTAGCATCTACGACGATATCGCCTGGAGGTTGAAATTAAGAGCCCTGCCACACCCGACCAGGAATGGAAGGCCCTCCTGCACTGCGTGCGGAGGATCTCCTGACATACGACATCGATACCTAGAGTGCGAATTTACCAAGAAGAAAATAAAAGAGGCTACAGAAGAATGTCAGATTATCGACCGTTTATACATATTCAGCCCAGCCAACTTCATCCTAGAACGCGAAAATCCAGAAATACGTCGAATTTTAAACAAGAAGAAATACGAAATTTACAAATTTTTTATTGAGCAGGATTTTAATTGTACCCCCTCCCCCACTAACAATTGAAATGTAACGACGTTTTATATGACTGAATAAAAATTGCTTTTGTTGTTTTACATACATACATACATACATACACTGACTTTTATATATATAGGGATAATAATTAATATTCATAGATTTTTATTGTTACTTATCATCATTCTTTTTGTTGTTGTTTTTTTTTCTTCTTCTGTTTTCTTTTGTGTTATAAATACAACTAAATCGCATTGAATCGTAGTGTAATTCTCTTTTGTTGTTTGAAATAAATCGAATTGAATCGAATTGAGTCAGCTCGATCTTTCTAGATGAAACTTTAAAAAAAACGTGCTAACATTAGGTATATCCCCGGGAAGGTTTTTGAAAAATAATTTCTTGAATATCTTGAATATCCTTAGAGTTATTTGCAGATTTGTAGATTTAACTCGCAAGCAGCGCCCCCATTCTTGTCTCAAATAAATTGCCGTGTCATCCTGAATTTTGTCTTTCCTAATTTTCTACATTACAAAATCATCATTTTATCTATTCTCCCAATATATATGTTGTAGATAATGATAAAATTAACTTTGACTTGTGCGCAATTAATAGGTAGAAAATATTACTTTTAATAAATGATATTTAAGATAATAAACTTAAAAATATATATACAGTCGAACCTCTTTAATTCAACACCCCAAGGGATCAGAGCTTTCGGTTGAATTAAAGGAAGTGTTGAATTAAGGTGAGATGATTAGGTAATCATCTAACTCGCTAAAATAATATTTTTTAAAAATAGCCTTGTAATATAAATTAATGATATTAATTGAAACCATTGTGTGTTTTTATTTTATTTTCATGATTAACTTTTAGTATCAGGGACAAAATGGCATTAATACATATTTTAGAAACATAAATAATTGTAACAAATAAATTTACTGGCAATGTTTTTCTTTTCAGTAATATAATCAAATATTAACTCTACAGACATTAAAATATTAAATATAATATATTAAATAATATTTTATTCTAATTGAAAAATATAGCAGTTGAAAGGAAATAAATATGGTAAATATAAAAAGAAAATTTTAAAATATTATTTTAAAATTATCATGAAGAGATCTTTAAAAAAAATTCCTTTATAGATGTCTGTTTTTGCACTGAAATCCTATTCAGTATTTATTCCAGATGGTCATTTTGAAAAAACATGCATGTCTTTCTTCTTCTGAAATGTCTTTTAATAAATAAATTTTAATGTATTAAAGTCATCCACTGCTGCTGCAGGTGTTATTGATTTTGTGTTTAAATCTTTTATAATAACACAGAAATGGAATATTGAAATAAAATGTTATCATAATCATTGTGGCTACATTTTATAAAGATTTATTTATTTAAAAAGAAATTATTTATAAATTTAAAAATAGCTAAAATATTTCAATGTTAAAAATAAAAAAATAAAAATTATTATTAGTTAGCGCATGATGCCGAAATTCCCGCGTACAAAAAAACAACAATAACATCCGCGAAATTGCGCAACGGCACTGCAAAGTGAAACTTAAACTAACCAGAAATCAAAAGTGCGCAGGCGCGATCGTATCGGCGCCCGCCGACCGACGCCGATCGTCGCCGCCGTAATACCGTTTAGCGGTAAAGTTGCATGTAAAATAACATTCAACTGTCGAAATTCGAATTTTAAAATGGTCGAACTATCGGAACTGTCGTATTATCGATACTGTCGAATTACGGTTTGTTATTTGATAGGCCGGAGGTCGGGACATCGGAACATGGTCGAATTATCGCCGAGTGTCGAATTGGGGTGTGTCGAATTAACGAGGTTATACTGTATATTCTTTGATATTTGAAACTCGTAAATTTGAATCTCTCGATAAAGTGAACATTTTTTCTCGGTCCCTTGAAAAATACTCGATAAGTTGAATAAAATCAATATTAATTGGTTCCCTCGGTAATTGGAAGTTAAAGGAATAGTATCTTGCCTTGGAATTGTATCATTATTCTTGTCTCAAATAAATTGCCGTGTCATCCTGAATTTTGTCTTTCCTAATTTTCTACATTACAAAATCATCATTTTATCTAGTGAACATTTTTTCCCGGTCCCTTGAAAAATACTCGATAAGTTGAATAATATCAATATTAATTGGTTCCCTCGGTAATTGGAAGTTAAAGGAACAGTATCTTGCCTTGGAATTGTATCATTATTCTTGTCTCAAATAAATTGCCGTGTCATCCTGAATTTTGTCTTTCCTAATTTTCTACATTACAAAGTCATCATTTTATCTATTCTCCCAATATATATGTTGTAGTTAAATGATAAAACTAACTTTGACTTGTGCGCAATTAATAGTTAGAAAATCTTACTTTTGATAAATAATCATTAGGATAATAAACTTATAAAAAAAATAATAGATATATTTTGATAATTTGAAACTCGTAAATTTGAATCTCTCGATAAAGTGAACATTTTTTCCCGGTCCCTTGAAAAATACTCGATAAGTTGAATAAAATCAAAATGTATATATATAAAATGGAAGAATTTAAAAGCACGAATGTTTCTTTTATACATAATAAAAACTTCTATTGCCCTTACTGCGATGAAAAAATACATTGGGAGGGCTTGGCTTATCAGTGGTGAACCCTCCCAGCGGTTTCGCCAATTTAATCCACCAGACCGCTTCTCAGAGCTCTAATACTGTATTGGACGATTCTGCTTATATACGCAGCACTTAAGGATAGAATCTCAGAAATGGTTTTTAAATGAATATATATCTTTTCCCGCTTCAATTTGCTCAACCATCGTCCTCTTGGAAGTGCCGGAACTTTGGCACAAATGCCATAAGAGCCAAGGGACTTGGTTTTAGCTCAGCCGGCAATGACGGCTCTTTTTGCTTTCTCGGGTCCCAGGTCTGGAATTTTTTCTCTGAAGGTCGTTACGTAAAAGGTGGGGAATATAAGCAGAGCTTCAGTACTGGTTGTGCATAGGTGATGTAGACTAGTAGTTTAGCCGCGCCTGAAGGAGATACGGCTTACCGAAATAGCAGTAGCGTTCTGAAGGCGACATAGCCTCCTGAAATCGTTGCAGCATTCTGAAGGGGATGTAATATTCTGTAATCTCGCGCTGTAGCATTTTGGAGGCGAAGTTGCTTTGCGGTATATCCTCTTATTGGTAGTCTCAGTGGTAGGTGATCTTCTATCATTTTCAATCTACATTTGGTATAAAGAACGGCGCCATGCCTTAGTTCAGAAAGTAGGTATGATACGCCATAATCAAATAGGTTTACAGTAAGCATCAAAGAACATTTTTAATTTCATCAATAATAGGTTACTTGTATTTGGTAAACACACACACACACACACACACACGCGATGTTAATTCAATACTATTTACATTAGAGTTGAGAACAATATGTAATTAAACGGTCAATAACACACACATCGAGTATATACCACGACCGTTACAAATTTCGCTGGAGGTTCGCCGTCTCCACTTATCTTTCAACGATGTATTGCGAAATTTCGCCGACTCGATGATGTCGTGGTATTCTAGGCCCGCCGCGAAGATCCAAGACTGAGGGTCCGGCGGCCGCCCGACCCTCGCTAACCTACAGGTGATACAAGACATCGGTGCTTCCAGTAGCAGTGGAGATGTCGTGAGGATCCGTGGTATTCGAACTGCGCTATTTAAACAACCTACTTTACGTTTATATGTGCTCTCACATATCTCAGGACAACCCGCGATCAGACGCTAAATTGGGGGGGGGGGGGGGGGGGGGGGGGGAAAGAAACGTCACCTCTCCCATCAAAATAGAGGCAAAAACTTGCGCTCATTGATTGAGCGCCTCTGCATTCAAGCAGACTCAGGTCTGAGACAAAATTTTCTATCTATATTTCACCCATAAAATATCTCATAACTTTTCCAGACAAAAACCTCTTGGCTCAAATTCTGAAGAATTCACCAAATTTCTCTCGTAAATCACAAGTAAACGAATAGACGAAGCCGTTCTGAACTGACGAGGGCCATAGCCCGATACCATTGTCTCCAGGTAGACGTTTGAATTTGTAAAAGGTGGTGTTGTTACCTATAACCAACTTGAATCTACTAGACTGCAGGAAAGTTTTATTATATATGACAGTTTTTGTATATATTTTTGACGGAGAGGTGAACTTTACATATTTTATGTCAGTTTCTCCTAGTAATATTTACATCTATAAACTTCTCAAATCAAAGAACAAATTAAGACATTGTTTAGAGATAAAATAAGGCAATAAATTAAATTGTCAAAAATATTAAAATATGAAATTAGATATTCAGAGAAGTCTATTACAAAGTTCATATTAACGTGAGGATGAAAATTAATCCTACAATTAACAGAATATAAGAATAAATATTCAACTTTGCTTAAAAGATTCTAAGATACTCAGTGGAAAAACTTTATTATTGAAATTCATTATTATATATTTAAAATGAAGAAGGCATATCCTAACTGTGCTCACATGAACATCTCTATATAGCAGAGCACCATCTAGTGGAACAAAAATAAACTAAACGTTTATTTAACTTGTTCTATGATATTTGATCAAACCAATTTCCTGATAAATCAAGAAAATTCAACCACGTACACGTTTCGGGCTGTTGGCCCTCGTCAGCGTGGTGCAGACTACCTATATGACCAAATATTTGGTCTTAGAGGCTTTCTGAGAAATCAAGAAATGGGTATTTAAGGCCAAGTTGCATAAAGATGCTTTTCATGTGAAAAACGAGGGCCAATAGCCCGAAACGCGTACGTGGTTGAATTATCTTGATTTATCAAGAATTTGGGTTGACCAAATATCATGGAACAATGTAAATAAACGTTTAGTTATCTTCCTTTATTCTCTCTTCTTATATATAAAAGTCAATGTCTGTTTCGCGATAAACTCAAAAACTACTGAACCAATTGGTACCAAATTTTGCATGTGGCTTTTTATAAACCCGAGGAAAATGTTCGGCTACATTTTGATTAGTATTTTTGGCTATTCATTTTTTTCATTTGAATAACTTTTTTATGCGGAGTAAATACGAGGCGAAGTAACAACACCGGGCCAATTAAGCGACCAATGAGCATTCTGCTTTTTTTTTTTTTTCAAGTTGCTTGCGTACCTTTTTTTTTTAAATATATTTTTATACGAGTGTTACTTTTTGATAGAGAAATTTATATTATTAAGTTACGGTAAGTGCACACAATGCAATTAAAAAAAAAACTACAAAATTAGCGTTACTGTTTGTAAATAATGGCTTTCGTATTTTTAACTTATCTTTGTTCTGGCTTTTGATTTTTTTTATATCTTAAAAAAATCGTTTAAATGCAGTCGCAATCATTAGCAAACACATATGTTTGCCTAATTTCCATGTGCTCTTTTATTTTTTTACAGAAAAATATTCACATGCCAGTAATTTGGATATTTTTTTATAAGCCTATTTTTTCTTATTCTTACTGAGATGGGCATCGCAGTCAAGATCCATCGCAGTCACTCACTCAACTCAGGCAATTTCAAGGGTTAATGCGCTGGGGCGAGTACCTCGGGGGTTGGGTGGAAAAGCTACCATATATTTAAACTATATTGATTTTGAAACAACTAAATGGATTACAAAAAAAAAATAATTAAATCAAATACGTAAAGACTAATATACATTTTTTGCCATCACACACCCTTTTTGCCTGTGGTTGTGTTACTTCTGTATTGCCATTCTATGGAACTTCTACTATTTATTATTGATGTAACTCCGCCTTAGCCAGTCCCAAGCCCGGGTGAAAAAGGAGGAGGGGAGCAGTAACAAGCTCACTAAAAAACCTGGGTTCAGCTGGCCCGGCTGATAGTACCCTGTAAGGGCTTCTAATCCAGGGATACAGGATGAGCAGCGTTTGTACTCCATGTTAGGAGCGGCTGCACATGGCGTCTGTTCCTCATGTCAGAGGCGGCCATTTCTTTTGGAGCTAAGTCGGCCTGCCACTGAGTAGTGCTCCCAGTCTTAATGACAAAGGCAGACGCATTCTACTTCACCCAATCATGATGGTTGTCAACTTACAAGCTTGATGCCGTAATATGATTGAGTGGAGATAAGAAAGAAGAAGAAAGATTATTGATGTATTTTCAATATGAAAGAAATTGCATTCGGGGGAATTCTCGGGCGAAGCCGGGTCATTTGTCTAGTTTTATATATATATTTTTGAAAGTTATCATCTCTGTCGGGCCGTTTTTTTTTTTTTGTTAATCAATAACAGTTGATAATTATATCCATTTTAGAGTCATTTTAGCATATATATTATTTTTATTTTTTAATTAAAAAGCATATATTGGATCAAATTATCATTTATTTTACCAATTATGATTTTGCCTTTTGTTTACAATTTTTGTTTTACATTATAAATCATTTTGCCATAGGTATGTGAATATACTTCTTTCCTAATTCAATTTTTACTCTCTCTGTTCAACCTTCAACCTTAGTTATGTAAATTTTTCAAATAGTAAAACTAGATCTTTATTTCAAAGAGGCGGCGTAGAGGGCTCCAAGGACCGCGAAAACGTGAGTTGAAAAAAAATTCATATAAGAAACTTTTCCCAGAATCTCCATTTGTTTTATCTCAAATCATATACTTTAAGGTTGAGGTAAAAAAAAGGCCTCCAGGGAAACCCTTCTTTTTAATCTTTTTAAAACAAAACTCTAGCTTTCAAGCACGAAAAAAAAAAGCCCTTCTACAAGAGAAATTAAATTACAATATAAATCGCCAATAGAATTAGAGTTTTAAAAAAATCGAACACATAGGCATTGCTCCTGTAGAATAACTTTCATGCCTGAAAGCTCTAGAGAGAGATTTTTCAAAAAATAAAATAAAAAGAAACATTTCCCTTGAAGCCTGATGCTTTCACCTTAATATTGAAACAATGAATTATCGAACAATGATTTAAGGTTTTATAATGTTTCGAATATTCTCTTGATGTTTTGTCAATTGAATTTCGTACAGTTAATGTAAAAAATAATAAATGAATAAATAAATATAACAAATGAAAACATTAAAAAGCAAATGTTTCTTTTCACAAATAAATCAAACTTCTACTGTCCTTACTGCGATGAAAAATATATTGGGAGGGCTTGGCTTATCAATGGTGAACCTGGGAGGGCTTGTATATAAATGTTTTTTTTTAATAGGCAATCTCAATAAAATATTATATAAAGTGCAAAGAACACAACCCTGATTATGGAAACCCGCTCGGGAAACGCATACGACACAAAAAAGGAGGGAATCAAGGTGGATGACCCTACAAAATTGAGACACCATGTAATTATTGCCAATTTTGCCACATTGCCAATTTTCAAACTTATCAAAATGAAGAAAAATGGATGGTTGACTAATATTTTAAAGCGCTATTTTTTTTTTTAATGGATGGCATGCGAGACCAAATATTTTGTATTCAAATTCGGTTTGTCATTGTACTTAACCTAAATATTAATTTCTCTCTCAACCCGAATAGTAAATGAAAACATTTAAGACGGGAATGTTTCTTTCACACATAAATCAATCTTCTACTGCCCTTACTGCGATGAAAAAATTATTGGGAGGGCTTGGCTCCTCAGTGATGAACCCTCCCAGCGATTTCGCCAGTTTAATCTACCAGATCGCTTCTTTAGAGCTCTAAAACTATACTCTATAACAAAAATATCGACGCACCAAGAAGCAGTTGTCCGATTTATATGAAAATACGTATACAAAGAGGTTTCGATCAAACATGTAAATGATTGAAATTTGGTGGCCGAATTATGCAAAGCAAGAGCTCCAGCGTATCTGAACTGCGCATCCAGCACGAGCATTCTAGACTCAATATTCGGCGCGGCACGAGCTGATTTTCATAATTTCCGTTTAATATTTTAGCAGTACGCCTATTTCTACTGTATTAATGCCTCGCCGAAAGATTCGTGCTCATTACGAACATATGTCAGAGTTTGAAACTGGTCGTGCCATTGAATTGAAAGAGGCTGGTTGGTCTAATCGACTAATCGCGCGACATCTGTGTCGAAGTGATGCGGCTACTAGGCGATGTTGGCAAAAGTGAGTCAACAACGGAAGAATGGAACGTCAGAACGGCAGCGGTCGACCAAGGGCAACAACAGAACGGGAGGACAGAGCAATTGTCAGAATGGCTGTCGCAGCACCGGAATCCACGTTAACTACCATCCAACGTGTGACCGGCACACAAGTGTCCAAAATGACCAACAGGCGACTGAGAGAGCGGAATCTGAGGGCTCGTCGACCGTTACGATGCCTACCCCTCACACCCGTGCACCGACAAGTCCGACTACAGTGGTGTCGGGAGCGATCAACTTTGAACTGCGCTGACTGGGGACGTATAGTCTTTAGTGACGAGTCCCGTTTCTTACTGTGTCCTGACGACCGTCGCAAACGTGTCTGGAGACGTCCTGGGCAGCGTGTGGATCCTGGCCTTACTGTCGAACACCACACAGATCCACAACAGGGCGTTATGGTCTGGGGTGCTATTTCATTTGATAGCAGGACCCCATTGGTAGTCATTCCTGGCACCCTGACAGCACAACGGTACGTAGATGGCATTCTACGGCCTGTTTTGTTGCCGTTCCTCTCACATCACCCCGGGCTTACTTTTCAACAAGAAAATGCCCGGCCACACACGGCACTTGTTACTATGGATTGTCTTCAATCTTGCCAAACTCTTCCGTGGCCAGCAAGGTCGCCTGATATCTCGCCCATAGAGCACAACTGGGACGTGATGGGAAGGCGATTGCAACCATCCCGGAATGTTGACTATTTAGCCCGACAGTTGGAGACAATTTGGCAAGAAATCCCGCAACACACCATCCGGAATCTTTATCAGCTCATGACACGCCGGGTGGCAGCCTGCATCCAGGCCATTGGGGTCTAACGGCATACTGACATTCTCAATTTGTGACGATCAAACTCTGAAATAAAACAATTAATTGTTCTGAAATTTTAATCGTTTTTCCCCTATGCATGCTCTTTACATACACCAATTTTGTCCTAATCTGACAACTCCCTTTTAGTGCATCGATATTTTTGTTATACAGTGTATATTTGGATTATTCTGCTTATATATGCCACACTGACGGGTGGAATCTCAGAAATGATTTATAAGCAAACTTCTATAGACATAAGCTTTTAGGACAGTATAATTACATTTAAATATTTGCATAAAGCAATGCTCTTCCGCAAAAAAATAAGGACAAGGCCAGTTAGACATAAATTAATATAAAGCAATAACGCGCCATCTATATATAGCAAATGAAAACATTAAGACGCGAATGTTTCTTTCACAAATAAATCAATCTTACACTGTCCTTACTGCGATGAAAAATCATTTCAATCCGAATGTAAGTGATCACTATAGTTTATAGGGAGAAAGACCAATATTTCACCACCTCAGAACCTGGCAGGAAGAAATAAGCGAGGATTGACCAACCACCTTTATATCAGAGATGTGGGGATTATGGTGATCACTGGATTAAGACCTTACCAGGTAAAAACCAGAAACTACGTGTCCCATAGCTAAATCTCAAATCGAGAATACTTGTAGACTGGGAATTTACAAGTCACTTGTAATCTGAATTCTTTAAAGCATATTCATAGTGAATCATGAAGGATGCCGTTAATATTTGATCCTTCAAGATGAGAGAGGAAACTTATTAATTAAATCAATTTTGACATTTTAAAAACGTTTTAGATATTTTAAAATATTCATATTGTTTTTTCATTTTATTTTATACAAAGACCAAATCTTTCAAATATCATCTATCAATTTGGATATTATTGAGGTAATTTTTATCCTAATCTTATGGTTCAAAATCCATTTTCATGATAGTTAAATTCAAAATAATAATGAATATTTAAAGATATGTTTTACATATAGAAAATGATATTAAAAATTGGATATTATATCTTATTTTAAAATGAGAGAGCAAACGTCTAATTTTGATCAATTATTTTAACATTTTTATATTTTAAATACAAATATTGGTATTTTCCAAGCATATTATAGAAATAACAAAGGTTTAAAATATCATCTTTCTTCTTTTAATTTTGATATTTTTGGCAGAAGTTTTGATTATGATCGTATGGTTCCAAATCCTTTTTCATGATATTTAATTTTAAAAAATATGGAAATATATAGTTTGAAGATATATTAAACTTATTTTATATAATTTAAAAGCTTTTATTTTCATTAAATATATTGAATTTTAAAGACGCTCTATAAAAACTCGTTTCCACCGCTCCAACAATAGGACGGTCAGTCGGTTGGGAATTGAGGTGAAGGCAGGTCTGCTTTGAGACTCTGTCCGCTTGATTCCTCAGATATTGAGGCTTTGTCTTCCTCTCCCCCGACTCTTTGAGACGGAGTCCATAGCATCGGCAGACCAGTTCCTGGCAGGGCCTGGATCATTAGTTCGGCCGAGTCATCTCGAGCGAGTTGGATGCTCTGGTTGTGCCAGAAGAGTGGAATAGGGCTTCTACGGGAGGCGAAGCGCCACTATAAATATAGGCTAACGAGTCGAGCAGGTACCTCCTGGGTGGCTTGGAAACCCTTTGCGAAAATATTCTTGCCTGGTCTGGCGATGCATGGACTTTATTTATTTTAACACACAAACGTGATATCCCGGCTAGGGATAATTGCGTCGATTTACATTTTTTAAAAGAAACAGTTATAAAATTTTTACAAAAAAAAAGTAATCGAAAAAAAAAAGAGAATATATATATATTAGAGGAACCTGAACCTTACAGGTTTAAAAGAAAATCATGAATATATTTACAAAAATAGTTAAACTTATGATAATTCTCTCTGCTATTTACAAATTGATACAGATATACAACATTATTTATTGTCTGTTGTCTAGCGGTGAAGAAGAGTGGACATTCCAGCAGTAGGTGTCTCGAGTCCTGGAATTCGTTGCCACAATGACAGCTAGAGTCTTCAATCGCGCCAATTTTTGATAAAAATCCCTTAAAATTTCCATGGTTCGTTATAAATTGTGAATTATAATAGTTTGGTCGAAAATATTTCGGAATTGCATAAGGAAAGAAACTTTGAAATGTTTGATTAGTATTCTTTTTCAGTAAATTAATCCTTGATATAATGAAATCTTTGAGTATACCTGGAATATACAAATCATAAAATTGTTTATCTTCTGTTGATAAATTATTCAACTCATAACCTATAATTCTAGATTCCATATAATCAGTGATCAAAGGAATATTGGCTAAGGTGTGAACACAGGTATAACTGGTTGTTTTATATGTTTGGGTACACCATAGCAGAATTTGATATTGCATTGAGTTCAGTTTGTACTTATATTTTTTGCTAATAAATTGAAACCATATTTCTGTTCCGTAAGTTAACGTTGGTCTTATTTATGGACTTTAGATAAGAAAAAAAAAAGATCAAATTAAATGCCATAAATTATTCACGCTGAGTAATAAAAAGAACCCTAATACATACCAAGTAATTCTAAATCAAATTTTATAAAAATTATAATTTAAACAAAGATCTAAAGAGACAAAGGTCGCCTCTCTTGTAAAAAAAACGCCTCTTTGGAGGATTTGGCAGATCCCTTATGAATCTCATGGAATAAAGTTCGCCATAGGCTGGCGAGGGCCATTATCCCGAAACCATGATCTCTAGGTGGACGCTTTTCAGTTTGGTATAGCAGGTGTTGTGGCTTTGCCACCGACCCAAGGCCACTAGTTTGCAGCGACGGTCAATAGATGGCGTCTGGCTTTGTCGTCTTTTTTTTTTTTTTTTTTTTTTGACGGGAGAGGCGCTTTTTGTCTTTTTAGATCAATATCCTTCTGGAAAAATTTCCATCTTTAAACAAAGATAATCAAATATTATCATTATATATCTATCCATTATTTTTAATAAATTCAGACTATCTGAGAAATTCAGTTTAGGACAAAAGTAGAACAGGTGAAGCCGATAGAAGGGTTCACCACTGATGAGCCAGGCCCTTCCATTAATTTTTCTATTGTAGTAAAGGCAGTAGAAATTGTTTAATTTTGAAAAAGAATCATACGCGTTTATAATAGTTTGGAATTTTCATAACAGATGACGCGCTAATGCATCATAACATTATATATGATTTATATGCTCTATTTGGACGCCGTCGACATAAGAGCAATATGCTTATTTTCTGTGGATTTTTTCATACTGCTTTAAAGATATTTACCTGAACCTAGTAAATCACAAATATTTATTGTGAATAATCAGATAATTCATAAACATAACGGAGAAATTAACTATTGAGAAAAATAAGGATATAAAGGTAGAGAAAAATTAGTGAAATATTAAATATATGAATTAGTTTTATAACCTTAGTTCACTTCAAATTTATTTTTAAAATATGATAGAACTTAGTTTTTTTACACATACTGTTTATCGTTTTTTCTTAACCTCGGGAATGCGGCCACGCAGAGCACAAGATCCGCTCTTTCTGGCCATGGACTTGTAGGATCATTAATCACCACAGACACGGTTAGCCATTAAAAGTTGTTTTTATTTCAAAAAGTCTCTCGACTTATTTAGGCATACAATTTTAGTTAAATGGTATTCTAACAATAAAGAAATATAACATATTGTTTACAATAAAATATAAAATAATTAAAAAAAGAATAATTTAATATTTACATTTACAAAATGTAACTTTTATAACACACAAAGTTTAACACAGCGCCATCTAGGTGTGGAAATTGGAATTATTTAACCCTACATTCACTCCCCCTCCAGTGACCGAGGTCACGTTATGTTAAAAATATTTGGGGAGGATGAATCACTCTACCACTACGAGCCCTTTGGGGTTCCTCAAAATGGACTTTCTGGGTTCGGGCCTTGGATGGTTGCAGGTCCTGCTGGATCCCTGGTTGCTGGCCCCGGTCATCATCTTCAGGGTATGACTCCTTCAGAAGATAAGCTGGTTTCAAACGGTCGAGGGAAACATTGTCTTCTTTTCCTTTAACCATTACTGTAAAATATTTTACAGTCCTATTCAAAACCTTACATGGACCTTCATAAGCCGGTTCGAGAGGTTTTTTAACTCTGTCCTTTCTAATAAATACGTGGGAGCAACCTTGCAGGTCCTTATGAATGAAAACATTAAGATTCCGGTTGCTCCTTGATTTCATGGGTTGGAGGGAAGACATGTCTTTTTGCAAGTTTTTGATTAGATCATCTCTATCTCTCGTTTGTTGAGAGTCCTGGAAAAATTCTCCTGGAAGTCTTATGGTCTTGCCAAATACCATTTGTGCTATGGAAAAATCAGAAGAATTATAGATTGAAGATCTTAAACCTAAGAGTACTGAAGGCAGCCTCTCGGTCCACCTGACGTAGTTGTGAGAACTTATTGCGGTTTTCAAAGTTCGATGGAACCTTTCAATTTTGCCATTGCTCTGGGGGTGGTATGAAGTCGTATGCTTCAACTGCATTCCGCACATTTTGGCAAATTCCTTAAGTTTCTGAGACATGAATTGCATGCCTCTATCAGTTATTAGATGGCATGGGGTTCCATATCTGCTGATCCATTCCTTGTAGAAGGATTTGATTATGGTATCTGCTTTTATGTCTTCCAATGGCAGAACTTCCACCCAATTGGTGAAACGGTCGATAAGGGTCAGGCAATAGGTTTTTCCTTCCGATGGTGGTAGAGGTCCAATTAAGTCGATGTGGACGGTTCCAAACCGCTCATCAGGTTTCCCGAATTCACCATACTCAGTTTTGGTATGACGAGTTATTTTACTCTTCTGGCAGTTTATGCATCCCTTAGTCCAATTCCTAATGTCTTTGTTGATATTAATCCATATATAACGGGAGGTCACTTCTCTGACTGTAGTCTTAATTCCTGGATGAGACAGTCCATGAATTGATGTGAAGACGTTCATCCTGAATTCTTCTGGAATATATGGCCTTATTCTGGTAGTGGAGATATCGCACCAAAGGGTTTTTCCTGAATGTAAGCGATGCTCTTTAAAAATCAGCGACTTGTTTTGTGACCGAATAATCGATAATTCAGTATCGTCTTGTTGTTTCTCAGCAATGATGTCGTAATCAATTGAGATGATTTCAGATATTCTTGACAACGTATCATCCACCATGTTGTCCTTGCCGCTGACGTGCCGAATCGAAGTCGTGAATTGGGAGATGTATTGCAACTGTCTAACTTGACGGGGAGAAGCTTTTTCGAGGTTTTGTTGGAAGGCGTAGATCAGTGGTTTCTGATCAGTAAAAATGGTAAAATTTCGAACCTCCAAGAAAAATTTAAAATGTTTGATTGCCGAAAAAATAGCTAGCAATTCGCGATCATAAGTGCTATATTTAGTCTGGCTTGCGCTCAATTTCTTTGAAAAAAACGCTATGGGCTTCCAAGCTCCATCTATGAAATGTTGTAGGACTGCACCCATCGCTCTGTCGGAAGCGTCGGTAAAAAGAGCCAAAGGACATTCGGGGTCAGGGAATGTCAATAGTGCTGCTTTTGATGACTCTGTTTTGCACTTTATAAATTTCAGTTCAGCTTCTTCCGTCCAGGGGATAGGGCGCTTATCATTTTTCTTAGAGCCCTTCAAGAAATCGTTCAAGATAGCTTGATCATCAGCTGCATTCCTCAAGAATCGACGATAAAAATTTAGCATCCCTAAAAATCTTCTTAGATCTTGCACTGTTTCAGGTTTTTTGTATTCCACTATGGCTTGAACTTTCGATTCTGTTGGTCTTATTCCTTCTGGAGTGATCCAATATCCTAGGAATTCGACGTTATTGACGTTTAGGACGGTCTTCGCTTGGTTGATGCGTAGTCCATATTGATCCAGTCTTGAAAAAACTGCTCTCAAATGACTCTCGTGTTCTTCGGATTTCGAAGCTACAAGGATGTCGTCCAAATATGGGAAAACAAAATCCAGACCCCATAAAACTTCGTTGATGAACCTCTGGAATGTTGCAGGTGCGCCACATAATCCAAAACTCATCACTTCGAACTCGAACAGTCCAAACGGTGTGATAACAGCTGTTTTCTCTCGATCTTCCTCATTGATTGGGATTTGGTAATAAGCCTTGAAGAGGTCTATTTTTGAGTAGTAACGGGTCTTCTTCAATATGTGGTTGAAGTCTTCGAGTTTGGGGATCGGATACCTATCTGGAATGGTCACACTGTTGAGTTTTCTATAATCACCGCAGGGTCTCCATGAGCCTTCTTTTTTCCTTACCATGTGTAGGGGGCTTGCCCACGGCGATCTAGACGGTCGAATTATGTGGTTGTCCAGCATGTATTGGAATTCTTTTTTGCGATCTTCAAGAGCATGCTGTTCAATGGTCTTGCTCTTGCAGAAACTGGAGGACCTTTTGTTGCTATAAAGTGCCTAACATTATGCTGGACTTTGGGCCTCAGCAAGTTTGGAATGGTTATATTCGGGAACGAAGAAAGAATATTATAAAATTTTGAATTCTTGTCTAGGGTGCTGATGCCACAACTCATTGAGGTTACTGCGCCTCTAATTTTCAGGTTAGTGCAACCATCAATAAGTTGCTTGTTTTTCAAATCAATTAATAAATTGTGCCCTTTGAGGAAATCAGCTCCCAGAATACCTTTGGACACTCTCGCTGTGATGAAGCGCCATTTGAAATTTCTTCGTAGCCCCAAGTCGACCTCCAATATCTGAAATCCATAAGTTGGAATGAGGCTTCCATTAGCAGCATAAAATTGGATGTCCTCTGTAGGTGTACCGTTGCCTTGGAATGGGATAAGGGAAACATCTGCCCCGCTGTAGTAAATGACAATAAAGTAGTGTTTGAAGTCTTGGTGCCGCTTGCTGTTCCTCTCGCCATCTCCACATTGCTGCTGCTACTCTTCTAGTTAGTCTCTCGTGTCCCCTCACCAGTGGTAAGGCCGAGAGATACTACCAGAGGAAGAGAGTTCCACTTGAGCGGTGGTTCTCGGACGTCCTTGGGTTCTCTGCAGGGTACAGGTGCAGAGGGAGAGCAACATGAGCCCGGGTAGGTGATCCACGAAGGAAGAAGCGGCTTCGTCGTCGAAGAACCGGAGCGTTAAGAGCGCGACAATTTGCTCCGCGCCATCACTCCCCCATCCAATCTACTAAATACCTAAATGGCTTGGACAATAAGCCGAAATGGCGTCGATACCTTCAGGTTTCTAATTTGGCAGCTAAATGAAGGATAATACCATGTGCTACCACTGGCTCTCTCGCTTCAAGATATTATATAGCCGTGATTCTGCCACGACTCACGTGATTCACCCGTTCCTGATCGGATTGACTCACCGGGCGATTTCATTCTTAACAAAGGGGAAGCCGGCGCAAAAAAAAAAAAACGAGCAAAAATAATTAAAAAATTATTAAAAAATTAAACAAACAAAGATATCTACTAAAATTATATACACAAAAGAGTTTTCAACAACAAAATAATTGAATATTTGCATATATATTTATCATCTCTTAGCTAAATTGCCATGAGTTTTAACATACCCCAACTTTCTTTGTGCGAAAGCATAAAGAAACAAGAAAATGCGATCTCTCCTTTGTCACCGACTCAAATCATCAGAGCAAGCCTCCTTGGTTTTTAGGTAGTAATTAATAGAGAGATAATTATAGGACTTTCATGAGGCATCGAGAAAAGGACGGAGAGACGTCGTCTTATTTTGTAACTTTAAAACAATTCTCTTTTGAGCAGATAATGGCCTTTTCTTAGCATCCAACCTCCTCTTAGCAGCAAACATGTTCAACCAGTGAGTGGTAATCGACAACCAAGATGGAACTGGTTCCACTCACCTTCATGAAATCTACAGCAATTTTTTCCCATGGAAATTCAGGGATTTCATGAGCTATTCTTGACTCCTCAGGATTCTTTCTTGAATATTCCTGACATGTTCTGCACTTTTACACTTCATTTTCTACTTGTGTTATCATGCCGGGCCAGTAAAATGCTGATCTTGCTTTTTCTTTGGAAGCTGCTATGCCCTGGTGTGATGAATGAACAACCTGCAGGATTTCTTTTCGAAGAGTCGATGGCACCATGATGCAATTTCCTTTGTAAACAATTCTGTCACTCACATGAATTTCATCCTGAAATTGCCAGTAGGGTTTTGCTTCATCACAGACCTTAGTTTTATATTTCGGCCATCCATTCTTCGCATACTCTATTAGTTGTATCAAGGTGTGGTCCCCATGAGTTTCTTTTTGTAGTTATTTTTTCATCTGTGGTAGCCAGCAACATGTGCACTGATTCAGTTTGACCTTCTAAATAGCTTGTGTCCACCTCATCTTTTAATGGATCTCTAGACAGATGGTCAGCTACAAACATGTTTTTCCCTGGTGTAAACTTCAAAGATATTTGAAATCTCATGAGACGTAAGACCATTCTTTGCAGTCTTGGGGAAAGCTTTTCTAAAGGTTTCTTAACAATATTCAGGAGAGGTTTGTGGTCAGTTTCCACAATAACATAATTTCCCCAAATATAGTACTGGAAGCGTTCACATCCAAAGACTATAGCCAAAAGTTCTTTCTCTATCTGTGCGTATTTTCTTTGAGTTGCATTCAGGCTGAAGGACGCATACTCAATTTCATGTCCCCCTTGCATGAGAACTGTACCAATACCATATTGGCTTGCATCAGATGAAATGGTGATTGGCTTGGTTGGGTCAAAAAATGTCAATATTGGAGCATTCGAAACCATATCCTTGAGTTTTTCAAAACAATCATTTTCTTCGCCTCCAAATTTCCATTCACTCTTGTTGCTTATCAATTTCCTTAGAGGTGCAGTCTTGTCAGAAAGATTAGGAATGAATTTGCCAAGGTACGTTACCATACCTAAGAATCTTTGGACTTCAGTCTTGTTCTCAGGTCTTTTCAACTTTTGTATTGCCTCTGCTCTTGAAGCTTGAATGGCTATTCCATCTCGACTGATTATATGGCCTAAGAAATTTACTTTGTCGACAGCTATCTGCTGCTTCTTGGCATTGAGCTTTACATTATTTTCTTCCAACCTTCGAAGAACTGTTTCAAGGTTTCGGTTGTGCTCTTCCATTGTGCTTCCATAGATCAAGATGTCATCCATATAGCAAGCAGTTCCCTGGAGACCTGAAAGAATATTGTTTATGCATCGCTGGAATACCTCCGATGCACTGTTCAATCCATAGGGAAGTCGCTTGAACCGGAATCTTCCAAAGGGAGTCGCAATGGTGCACAGGTTGGTACTTTCTTTGTCTAATGGGACTTGCCAGAAAGCTGATGATGCATCAAATACAGAGAAAACTGTAGCACCTTTCAGTTCAGAAAATATTGTTTCAGCTGTTGGCAGAATATAGCGCTCTCTCTGAATATACTTGTTCAGTTCCCTGGGGTCCATGCAAATTCTGACATCTCCAGAAGGTTTTTGTACCACTACAATAGGGTATGTCCATTCGCTTGGTTCTTCAACTTTTTCAATAATGTCAAGTTTTTCCATCCTTTCCAATTCTGCTTTAACTTTTTCTCTAATGGAAAAAGGAATTTTTCTGCTTGGAGCAATAACTGGAGTTGTATTTTCATTTAATCTAATCTTGTGTTCAATTGGCAGTCTTCCTATGCCTTCAAATATATTTTTGTGCCTGTTCAAAATTTCTTTTGCTGAATTTGGACAGCATCACATTTCTTAATTAGTGAAAGCTTTTCAATAGCTTCTATTCCTAAAATTGGTTGATAGTATCCATCAGCAATGAAAAATTCTAGACTTTCCGTCTTATTTTTAGTTTTGCAATTTAGTGTGGCAATTCCTTTTATCTTGATTTCATGTCCTGTATATGATGTTAGCTTTCGGTTAGTCTGAAATATTTCCAAACCTTTCATTTGTCTGGTGAATGTTTATGGCAAAACATTTACTTCTGCTCCAGAGTCCAACTTGAAAAATATTTCCTTTCCATTCACTATGATGGATTTTTCCATTCCAAAGTATGGACTACTTTTGCTTCATGTATTGACCATACAGTTTCTTCTGTTTCATCATTCAGACTTCTGATAGCTGGACTTTTACAGAAAGCTGCAAAATGATTCATCTTTTTGCATTTGGAGCATCTTTTACCCCATGCAGGACAATTTTTTGCTCTGTGAGACTTCCCACACCTTTGGCATTTGAATTCTTTTTCAGATTCTTGATTTTGTTTTGGAATGTGTTTCTTTTGATATTTTCTTATTTGACAGATGTTCTAGTTGTTCTGCATGATTTTGATCTGTTGCTTGCTTATTTCATCTGTTTTGCACATTTCAATGGCTTTGAGAAGAGTTAAATTGGGCTCTCTTAAGAGGCGTTCCTGCAAAGCCTTGTCTTGTATTCCATACACAATGCGATCCCTAATTAAACTATCCTTTTGTGATTCAAATTCATATGATGTGGAAATCCTTTTAGTTCTGTTATAAAACTATCGATGGATTCACCATCCTTCTGGGTCGCTGAAAAAAATTGAATCTTTCAAAAATGACGTTCTTTTTAGGCTCGCAAAAATCATCAAATTTGTTTATTACAAGATCGAAATTTTCTGCTTCATCTTCTTTTAAATGAAATGTGTTGAAAACTTCCAAGGCTTCTTCACCAATAAAATTTAATAAAATGGCAACTTTCAGTTTATCAGGCTTTGTGGCCTTTTCTGTTGCTTCAAGATAAAGCATTAATCGCTGTTTGAACCTTCGCCAATTTTCCGCTACATTTCCGTGCAAGGCAAGTTCGCTAGGCCTAACAAAGTCCATGTTTTCTTTTTTTCACTAATATTTTTCAATAATATATTTATTTGAAAAAGTACTCACTTTTCCGCTGCCACCATGTTGTTAATGTTGTTCTTTGTGCCTCTTTGATCACGCAGAATGCAACTGAACTAAGTTCTTTATTTATTAACTTATCTTTTTATAACATGGTTATATATCTAAGAATGTTTACAAGTCGAGTCTGCCGTGTTGCCGGATCAACTTGTCAGTTCAATCATAACAGTGCGTATAGTAAAACTAGCTCTTTATTTCCAAGAGGCGGCGTTATGGTCCCAGCTGTAGAGGGGCTCCAAGAACCGCGCGAAAACGTGAGTTATTCAAAAAAATTCTTAAAAGAAACTTTTCCCTGTATCCATGTGCTTTAAGGTTGAAGCTAAAGTTCCAGGGAAATGTTACTTTTCAATATTTATTTATTTTTTGACAAATCTCTAGCTTTCGGTTACAGGAGAAATATATTACTATTTAACTCGCTAATAGAATTAGAGTTCAATATTTATTATTATTTATTAATAAAATCAAATACATAGGCATTTCTCCTGTAGAAGAACTTTTGTGCCCGAAAGCTAGAGATTTTTTACAAAAAATAAAAATAAAAAAACATTTCCCTGGAGGCCTGATGTTTTCACTCTAATATTGATTTTAAATATTTACTTTATTAAATAATGATTTAAGGTTTTATAATGTTTTGAATATGATATTGATGTTTTGTCAAATGAATTTTGTACAGTTAATGTAAAAAATAATAATAAATGAATAAATATTGGGTTGTGAAGAAAGTTCGTTCGGTTTTATTCGACAATTTTATTTAGACAAAAACATTAATTATAACAATTAATTATTCAATTATCTATTCTCCGTTATTATTTACGACCTCCTCCCAACGTTCGACTAGTTTGTTGTCGCCATTCCGCAAAAAATCGCCCGGTCTGGTATCGAAGAAGTTGTTGAGCCAGATTTTGAGGTCCTCTTCATCATCGAAGGTAGTGCCTCTCATATGGTTTGACATGGAGCGGAAAAGGTGGTGATCGGTTGGTGCAAGGTCCGGAGAGTACGGCGGGTGCTGTAGAACTTCCCATTCGAGCTTTTGAAGGGTGACTTTGACGACTTGTGAAACATGCGGCCTAGCGTTGCGGTAAAGGAGAATGTTTTGACCTTGTCGATCGGGTCTTTTCTGTTGAAAAGCCTCATTCACGTGATGCAATTGGGCAATGTAGAGGTCCTTGTTGACCGTGGCATTCCTTTAGAGAATTTCCCAGTACAGCACACCTTCGCAGTCCCAAAAAACGCAGATCATAGCCTTTTGTGAGTGAAGATCTTGCTTTATTCTTGGCTTCGGCGTATCTCCTGGAGCCACCCACTCTTTGCTTCATATTCACGTATGGACACCATTTTTCATCTCCCGTAACGGTTCGTTATAAAAAAACGTTGTTTATGGCTTCGTGTTGATTGATGGCGTGCGAGATGTTGAGCAGCGATTTGAAGGCGATTTTATTTGTTGGTTTCATTAAGCTCGTGAGGCACCCAGGCTTCGAGTTTTTGAGAAAAACCTATTAATTGAAGATGGTTGGAGATGGTCACAGCACTACATTTCATTTTTTCGACCAACTCGCGGGTTTTTTTGGCGACCATCTTCCTTCAACAGGGCCTTTAGATGTTCCTCATCGAATTCTGATGGTCGTCCGCTTCAAGGCGTGTCTTCAAGGTCCAAGTAGCCGTTTTTAATCTTTGCAAACCATTTTTGTGCTGCTCGCTCCCCTATGACACCTTTTCCATACACGTTGCCTATGTCCCGAGCTGCTTCGGCTGCTTTTTGACCTCGAAGAAAAGCAGATGTCGAAAATGTTGATTTTTGCCACCTGGAAATCCCATTTTCAAGCCTGTAAAAATAACAGAAAAAAGAAATTTGTAATTGTATTTAACCTAAATATTAATTCTCTCTCAACCCGAATAATAAATGAAACATTAGAATGCGAATGTTTCTTTCACAAATTAATCATTTGATGAAAAATCATTTTAACCCGAATGTAAATGATTACTATAGGTTTTATGGAGAGAGACCAACATTTCACCACCTCAGAGCCTGGCAGGAAGAAATTGGCGGGGACTGACCAACCACCTTTATATCGACGATGTGGGGATTATGGTGATCACTGGATTAAAACGTAACCAGGCTTAAGATCAGAAATTTTGAGTACATAGCTCAGTCTCAAATCGAGAATAGACTGGGAATTTACAAGTCACTTGTATTCTGTATTCTTTAAAGCATATTCATAGTGAATCATGAAGGATGCCGCTAATATTTAATAATTTAAGATGAGAGAGCAAACATCTGAATTTGATCAATTTTGTCACTTTAATGTTTTATATATTTTTACTAGCCGAATGACCCGGGCAACGCCCGTGTTTTACCCGATTGAATGTTTTGATTCAAATACTATTTGTTACAATTATAAATTGGCGCCTTAAATAATTGCATATGTTAGTTAATAATTATAGCCTATGTGCTTTATCTGTCTATGTACTGTTGGCTTCCGTAGGCGTCTCTTACTGGGAAAAAGAAAGAGAGGATTCCATTTGGTTATTATCTAATATATGCATTTATTTAGGGAGCGACCCGCTCCAACACAATAGTTACAAAGACGAAATAGCGAGGGGGGGGGGGCAAAGGTGGCGTGACCGTAGCCAACCAATAGGAAGGCGCCATTCCAAAAAAAAAAAGCAATCGGTGACAGAGATTAAAACTGATGACTGATTGATTAGGAGATGAGGAATGACGCTCGTAACTGTATATTTTTATATTAGCACAAAGTAATAACGCGCCATCTATACATATAAAATGAAAGAATTTAAAAGAACGAATGTTTCTTTTATACATAATACCAACTTCTACTGTCCTTACTGCGATGAAAAAATGCGGTTTCGCCAATTTTTTTTTTTTTTAATCTGCCAGACCGCTTCTTTAGAGATCTAAAACCTTATTGGATCATTCTGCTTATATATGCTACACTGAAGGGCGGAATCTCAGAAATGCTATTCAAGCAAACCATGGACATAAGCTTTTAGTAAGGTAGAATTACATATAAATATTTGCATCGAGCAATGCTCTTCCGCAAACAATAAGGACAAGTTAGGCATAAATTTAATATGAAGCTATAACGCGCCAACTATATATGGTATAGTGAATGAAAACGTTAAGAGGCGAATGTTTATTTTACAGATAAATCAATCTTACACTGTCCTTACTGCGATTATATAAAAAATATATTTCAACTCGAATGTTAATGAGTACAACAACAACAAAAAGCTTTATTAAGACCTTTTAGTCTTATACAGATTCTCCAAGCAGAAATGTAGGATACATGCAAGAAAAAAGCAATAGTACCTTAATGGTAATATGATATTTATATACAGGAAAAATTATATGAAGACAATCAAGCTAATAAATAAATATGGGTAAATTGGAGGAAAGGAAATTTATTATACATGGATTTACCACGAGTTCACCACAAATGAAGATTTAAAAAAAACAAAAGCTAATCACAATCAATATTGAGATAATGAAATTTGTACATTATAATTACGACAATTAAGCTCATGTTAATGATTACTATAAGATATACAGAGAGACCAACATTTTACCACCTCAGAGCCTGGCAGGAAGGCGAGGACTGACCAACCACCTTTATATCAGAGATGTGGGGATTATGGTGATCACTGGATTAAGACCTGACCAGGCTTAAGACCAGAAATTTCGAGTCCTGTAGCTCAGTCTCAAATCGAGAATACTTGTAAACTGGGAATTTACAAGTCACTTGTAATCTGTATTCTTTAAAGCATATTCATAGTGAATCATGAAGGATGCCGTTAATATTTAATAATTTAATATGAGAGAGAAAACATCTGAATTTGATCAATTTTGACATTTTAACGTTTTAAATATTTTTAATTATTCATTTTGTTTTTCATAGTATTTTATACAAAGACCAAATCTTTCAAATATCATCTATCAATTTGGATATTATTGAAATAAGTTTTAATCATTATCTTTTGGTTCAAAATCCATATCCATGAATAT
The DNA here is from genome assembly GCA_030710605.1 of Cordylochernes scorpioides. Classification (NCBI taxonomy): domain Eukaryota; kingdom Metazoa; phylum Arthropoda; class Arachnida; order Pseudoscorpiones; family Chernetidae; genus Cordylochernes; species Cordylochernes scorpioides. Next base: position 171,930,777 of record CP092865.1, on the reverse strand, counting down.
TAATTTCAAAATAATAATGATTATTTAAATATATGTTTTACATATTGTTACATCATGATTAATGGCGTATTTCTTATATCATTTTTAATATATTTGAAATTTAAATTATATATTTATTTATTTTTATATTCTATGATATTTATTTAAAACAGATTATTTTTTAGATTATCATCATTTGTATTTAGGTACACGTGTGACTTCACTGCTCTCTTTGATGTGAGGAAATAAATAAATGATTCTGGAGGCTACTTAAAGTAGACTTATCTCATTATTCCCTTATATAAATTTGTAGGATGGTTGAAACACGCTCTGGTAAGATGCAAGACCCAGCACAGGAGAGAATCATGCCTGAAGAGTCTGCCAAGCCGCAACCTGGTGCAACAATTGGTAGAGATGCTAGTTCCGACCCAGTTGTCCTGAATCCCAACATCGACATCCCCAAGTTTGATGGAACGGAAGACCCTCGCCCATGGATTGAATCTCTTGAAGAAATTGGCTTCCTGTACCATTGGGCAGACTACATTATCTCTCGTTATGCTGCCATGAATATGATTGGTAGCGCCAAAACCTGGCTGAACCTACACAAGATAAGTTTCACCAGCTGGGAAAATTTCAAGAGCCGCCTAATTCAGGATTTTGCCTCAGACGCCAACAAAGAAGAAATGAAGATGAGGCTAAACAGAATGCAGCAGTGGAATGAACCTGCAATCAGGTTCGCAGAGGATATCCTTGTACTGTGCAACAAGGTCGACCCCCAAATGGAAGAAGAGACTAAAATAAACTGGGTTATTGGAGGGTTAAAGAAAGAATACTCTTTTGCCCTTCACCTAAACCCTCCTAAAAATACCAATGAACTTCTAGAAATTTGTAAAAAGCTGGATTTGTTCGAAAAGAATTACCAAGAACGTGCAGAAAAATCAAAAGCTCTTTATAATGGACCACGCTCTCCTCGTCCCCATCATCAAGAGCAATGGAAGAATGCTACGTCGTTCAGAAGACCATATCAGAACACCTCCAAGCCCCAGGCCCCCGCTCCGAGGTACTACCAGAACACCTCCAAGCCCCAGGCCCCCACTCCGAGGTATTACCAGAACAAGCCTCTGCCCCAGGTATCTGCCCCTAGACGATCTTACACTCCCAATCCTGAGCCAAAACCGGTCTACCCAAGTAAAACATACAATAAGAATCCAAATTCAAATAGGAATAGGACAGAAGACGGGAGACCAATATGTTTCAAGTGTAACAAGCCAGGACACGTAGCGCGGTATTGCAGAGTCAGGTTTGTAAGAATTGTGGAAGAGGACCCCATAGTTACACAAGACAAGGTCGAAGAATAAATCCGAATGGATAATGGAACTCAGAAGTCGAGACCTCTGCTCTACGCGGACGTAAGTAATAGCCCGTACTCGAGTATCCCTACAAGGAATAGATATGCCGCATTAGAAGATTTAAACTAAACATCGCGCCTGAGTCCGTCAATCAAAGCAAGTCGACCATAAATGGAATTAAAAAGTTGGACCCCAAATATAAAATGAACATTAACGTGGATAGAATCGGTATCTGCGAAGCTTTGATTGATACAGGCGCCGATCTTTCAGTGGTCGACCTTAATACAGCTCTCAACACAGGTCTTGAAATAATAAATCCTGATAAAATGTGCTCCGGACCCGATGGCAAAGAATTAGATATCGTAGGAAATATTATTTTAAATATAAAATTTGATGACAAAACAATCACACATCAATTTGTGATAATGAGAACACATTTGCGAATATTTATACTTGGACGTGATTTTCTTAAGAAAATGAACGCAAAAATTGATTGTCAGCGTGAAATAATCAAATATGACTTGACAGAAAATCGTGACGTAATCAAATATCAACAGAAGAAAATAAAAAGTGCAAAGGATGCCATTATACCAGAACTTTCTATTAAATTGATTAATGCATTTGTAGAAGCAGAGGATGGCGAATACATCATCGAGGAGAACCATAAAATGTTTCAAACAAATGGACTTCGACTAGCGAGAAGCTTAATAAATGTTGTGAATAAGGAAACATATATCTGGATAACAAACCCTTACCCTCGACCATTGAAAATATTAAAAAACCAAACATTGTGCCTTGGAAGCCAGCCAGCCGAAGTGAATCTTGTGGAAGAAAGTGAACAAAAAGAGCATGAAGAACCCCAATTTCAGATAAACGAAAATTTAGCATATAAGGAAAAGGAGCAATTGAAACAAGTTTTGGAAAGGTACGAGGATTTATTTTCGTCGGGATTAGGAAGATCCAACTTAGCGAAACATCGGATCGATACAGAAGGCGCGAAACCGATCAAACACAAGCCGTATAGGGTGAGCGCGAAAGAGCGAGAAATCATAAAAGAACAAATTGATGAAATGCTCAGAGACGGCATAATTAGACCATCCTCGAGTCCATGGTCCTTCCCTGTAATCTTGGTCAAGAAGCGAGATGGTAAGTACAGATTTTGCGTTGACTACAGAAAATTGAATGATGTAACAGTGAAGGATGTTTACCCAATTCCCAGAATTGATGAAGTATTGGATACACTTCAAGGATCCAAATACTTTTCAGCAATTGACCTTAAATCAGGATATTGGCAAGTAGAGGTTGAGGAGAAAGATAAAGAAAAGACAGCCTTCACTACAGCACATGGCCTATATGAGTTCAACGTAATGCCCTTTGGTCTATGCAATGCCCCTGCTACATTTGAGAGGAACATGGAAAATATGCTTGGTAATCTTAGATGGCAAATTTGCTTATGTTATCTAGATGACGTAATCATTTATAGCTCGGATTTTTCAACACATCTCAAAAGAATAGAAGCTGTTTTAAAATGTTTTCGCGAGGCTAATTTAAAATTGAACAACAAAAAATGCCAATTTGCCTTCGAAGAACTGGAGATTCTTGGCCATATAACTAATCAACATGGTATAAAACCAGCGGAGCATAATATCAAGGCTATTAGAGATTTTCCTCGGCCCAAAAAGATAAAAGAAGTTCAATCATTTTTAGGAATGTGCTCATATTATAGAAAATTTATCAAAGGTTTTTCAAAAATTGCCGATCCATTAACCAGTCTTATAAAAAAGAATGTACCTTTTACCTGGACAGAAAATCAAGAAAAAGCATTTCAAACCCTTAAAGTAGCATTGATAAATCCTCCAATCTTAGGGCACTTTGACCCGAATGCAATTACTTACATTCATACTGACGCATCTAACATCGGCCTGGGTGCAACATTAGTCCAAAAGTTCGGCGATAAAGAAAAAGTTATCTCATATTTAAGTCGAACACTGAGCAAACCTGAGCAAAATTATTCGACTACCGAAAAAGAATGTCTAGCTGTTGTGTGGTCAATGTCCAAGTTACGACCCTACCTATATGGAAGGCACTTCAAAATCGTAACTGATCATCACGCACTATGCTGGCTTAAGAATCTGAAAGATCCGACCGGCCGATTAGCACGATGGGCACTGAAGATTCAGGAATATAATTTCGAAATTATACACAAATCGGGTAAAAAACATCTGGACGCTGATGGTCTATCTAGAGGACCCTTACCTGAAAACGAATGGGACGAAGATTATGAAAGACTATTTCTGAATCAAATAATAGACGAAAAGGATGATTTTATTGAGAATATTAAGGAGAACCTTAGTGGAAACAAGCGTTCAATTACACAGAACTTCAAAGAAGAAAATGGGTGTCTCTACAAGAAAAATCCAAATCCTGAAGGTAGGGCATGGTTGCTGGTAGTGCCAAAGAAGAGAAGGAAGGAAGTCATGAGTGAATACCACAACCATATGCTGAATGGCCATCTGGGCGTCGCCAGAACCACTTACCGATTGAAGAATAAATACTATTGGCCTTCCATGTTGAAAGATGTTTCAGAATTTGTAAAGACGTGCCATCTTTGCCAAAGTCGGAAAGGTTCAAATCACTTGCCTTCTGGACTTCTACAACCTATTCCCCCAGCTAACTACCCTTTTGAAAGAATCGGAATTGACTTTGTTGGCCCCTTGCCATCAACGAAAAGAAGAAGGAAGTGGATAATTGTGTTGACTGATTATTATACCAAGTATGCTGAAACAAAGGCAGTATCAGAAGCAACCGTGAAAGAAGTCTCTACATTTTTAATCGAACATATTATTTTACGTCACGGGGCCCCAAAATTTCTTATTAGCGATAGAGGTTCACAATTCACTAGCAATTTGATGAAGGAGGTAATGAAAATGTGCAAAGTGAAACACTGCTTCACAACGAGCTACCACCCCCAGACTAACGGACTAACGGAAGGGCTAAATAGAACTTTAATCAATATGATCAGCATGTATGTGAACACAGACCAAAAGAACTGGGATGAAATCCTCCCTTTTATCACCCACGCGTATAATACCACGATTCAAGAAACCACAGGCTACTCTCCATTTTTCCTGTTGTTTGGAAGGGTACCCATGTCCCTCTTAGACGACGAGAATATCCCAACGGACAGTAACATGGACGATTACGACGAATATATAGAAAACTACTTAGATAAAATAGCAAGGACGAGACAGGTAGTCATTAACAACACAGAGAAGACTCAGGAAAGAATGAAAAGAAACTATGACAAAAAACACAATGAGAAAATCTATGAACCAGGACATTTAGTGGCAGTTTGGACACCAGTCAGGAAAATCGGAAAATGTGAAAAACTATTGAGAAAATATTTTGGCCCATATCGAATATTAAAGAAGCTGTCTAACGTAAATTACTTAATTGAGCTGAAAGATAATCCTGGCCAAGACCCATTGATTGTCCATGTCTCAAGACTCAAACCCTATTTTGAGAGAATTGATGAGGTAACTCACGAGGACGTGACGACCTCTGGAGAGGGGGAAGTGTTACATCATGATTAATGGCGTATTTCTTATATCATTTTTAATATATTTGAAATTTAAATTATATATTTATTTATTTTTATATTCTATGATATTTATTTAAAACAGATTATTTTTTAGATTATCATCATTTGTATTTAGGTACACGTGTGACTTCACTGCTCTCTTTGATGTGAGGAAATAAATAAATGATTCTGGAGGCTACTTAAAGTAGACTTATCTCATTATTCCCTTATATAAATTTGTAGGATGGTTGAAACACGCTCTGGTAAGATGCAAGACCCATCACAGGAGAGAATCATGCCTGAAGAGTCTGCCAAGCCGCAACCTGGTGCAACAATATAAAAATGATATAAAAAGTTAGCTATTATATATTATTTTAAATAAGAGAGCAAACGTCTAATTTTGATCAATTATTTTAAAATTTATATTTTAAATACACACACACACACACATAAATATTGGTATTTTCCAAGCATATTATAGAAATAACAAAGGTTTAAAATATCATCTTTCTTTTTTTAATTTTGATATTTTTGGCAGAAGTTTTGATTATAATCTTATGATTCCAAATCCTTTTTCATGATATTTAATTTCAAAAATTATGGAAATATATAGTTTGACGATATATTAAACTTATTTTATATAATTCAAAAAATTTTATTTTCTTATAAATATATTAAATTTATAGGGACTCTCTATAAAAATCTCGTTTCCACCGCTCCAACAATGGGTCGGTCAGTCGGTTGGGTATTGAGGTAGAGGCGGGTCTGCTTTGAGACTCTGTCCGAATTTACTTGTTTCCTCAGATATTGAGGCTTTGTCTTCCTCTCCCCGACTCTTTGAGACGGAGTCCATAGCATCGGCAGACCAGTTCCTGGCAGGGCCTGGATCATTAGCTCGGCCGAGTCATCTCGAGCGAGTTGGATGCTCTGGTTGTGCCAGAAGAGTGGAATAGGGCTTCTACAGGAGGCGAAGCGCCACTATAAATATAGGCTAACGAGTCGAGCAGGTACCTCCTGGGTGGCATGGAAACCCTTTGCGAAAATATTCTTGCCTGGTCTGGTGATGCATGGACTTTAGATAAGAAAAAAAATGATTAAATTAAATGCCATAAATTATTCACGCTGAGTAATAAAAAGAAACTTAATACATACCAAGTAATTCTAAATCAAATTTTATAAAAATTATAATTCAAACAAAGATCTAAAAAGACAAAGGTCGCCTCTCTTGTAAAAAAAAAACGCCTCTTTGGAGGATTTGGCAGATCCCTTATGAATCTCATGGAATAAAGTTCGCCATAGGCTGACGAGGGCCATTATCCCGAAACCATGATCTCTAGGTGGACGCTTTTCAGTTTGGTATAGCAGATGTTGTGGCTTTGTCACCGACCCAAGGCCACTAGTTTGCAGCGATGGTCAATAGATGGCGTCTGGCTTTGACATCTTTTTTTTACGGGAAAAGCGCCCTTTGTCTTTTTAGATCAATATCCATCTGGAAAAAAATCCATATTTAAACAAAGATAGTCAAATATTATCATTATATATCTATCCATTATTTTTAATAAATTCAGACTATCTGAGAAATTCAGTTTATGACAAAAGTAGAACGGTCTAGAGATTAAACAGGTGAAGCCGATAGAAGGGTTCACCACTGATGAGCCAGGCCCTCCCATTAATTTTTCTATTGCAGTAAAGGCAATAGAAATGGTTTAATTTTGAAAAATAATCATATACGCGTTTATAATAGTTTGGAATTTTTATAACAGATGACGCGCTAATGCATCATAAAATTATATATGATATATATGCTCTATTTGGACCCGTCGACATAAATTTCAAAAGAGCAATATGTTTATTTTCTGTTGTTTTTTTTTCATACTGCCTTAAAGATATGAACCTGAACCTAGTAAATCACAAATATTTATTGTGAATAATCAGATAATTCGTAAACATAACAGAGGAATTAATTATTGAGAAAAATAAGGATATAGAGGTGGAGAAAAATTAGTGAAATATAAAAATATACGAATTAGTTTTATAACTTTAGTTCACTTCAAATTTATTTTTAAAATATGATAAAACTTAGTTTTTTTACACATAATGTTTATCGTTTTTTCTTAACCTCGGGAATGTGGCCACGCAGAGTACAAGATCCGCTCTTTCTGGCAATGGACTCAAGAAATACTGAGTGCTTAAATTGCTTGCAGGTATTGTAAGAAATTCCACGACGCGCGCGCGCGTGGGACAAGAGGATGTATCTACCACTGGATATATTGAGGTAACTGATGAGGGTCAGCGAAAGAAAATCGTCCAAAGAAAGCTTGTCATAATGAGGCAACGAATAAGTGCGGATCAAACTAACGCCCAAGACAAAGTTAACGACGCTGACGGCTACACCACTGTCTGCAAGAAGATAGAAAACTTTCCATAAAACATCGATGTCAAGTGGTCTCTCGCGGTCTAAAATGACTGAGCGCCTAATTGAAGATTGACTCTGTGGAGCCCTCCTTGCCATCCCTCCCTGCAGGATGAATCCGGACAAGATCACCCTCAACGGACAAGCCATTCATGAGGAGAACAATGATGTCATCAAGGCACTTCGACCTTTCTGTCAGGTGACTTCCATCGTGCCTGTGATCCTTACGGAAGAATAGTGCAAGTGGTAGGACACCCAGCGGGATTCCTTCGTCCTGATACATGATGGGATAAAGGCAACAGCACGGAAGGATCAACTACTTCCGTATATATCACATACGATTTAATATGAAACAAGTACCACAAAATGGGTCACATTCAGGTAAACTGCTCCCAGAACATCCGAGCGCCTAGTTCCAGTGTGCTCTTCACCTAGCCTTAGACAACCAACTTGCGGCCTCCCTCCAGCCATCCTTACATCATTGTCCAGCCATTCTGCTGCAGCACCAAAACCACTAGTCTCCTCCTACTTCAGATATTTCTCGTACTTGTGCTCCATTTGTATAATCCAACGCCTTCCACCAGCGCGGAATATGAAGCTCCGACGGTGAAGGAGGAAATTATTGGACAAGACGACTTCTACAGATAAAACAGAAACCTTCCCCAATGCTAAAACTAAAATTAAAAAAAAAAACTAAACTCTGTGCTAGAAAAAAAACTTCCTTCAAGCTGTTGAAGGAGTAAAGGTTATGAGGTTGAACAAGAAAGATATTGTCGCGTATAGGGCCTCAGAATGACTACAACCTCCGCCAATAGACGGCGCTTTCGCCTGTTTCCCTCTGAAACTGGTGTGGGAATCGCCGACTGCTGTGATCCTGTTTCCTGGGGAAAATGTATGTAAATAGATGTTCATATTAACCCCAGGAGGTGGCGTAATGTAAATACCCATTGTTTATTATTCAAGTTATATGTAATGTTTAGTAGTAAATGACAATAATTAATAGAAAAATAGATCTTCCCCTTCAATATACTGTTTTCTCTAAACTTGGCCACTGACATCCTATTTTTTATTATGCCTAGATAATTACGTTTTCACGTCTTTCCATCCTTTTTCCCGTGTTTTACCTTTAATTCGTCTTATACAGATTTTTAGTTTATTTTTTAGAAATTTCGTACTTTTATCTTTAGTTCCATATGTAAATTTCTTAATTTTTAAGTAGATCTTAGTTAGTTTTCTTTTATGCTAATTCACTGCATATAAATATTGGTTCACTCTTTCTAATCACACATTGTACCTGATGAAGGGCAGCTGATGCCCGAAAGCTTGTTATGCGGAATAAAGAAACTTACCACGCTATTCACCTACTTCCTGTTTTAAACTATGTCTAATAAAGTAGTGTTTGAAGTCTTGCTGCTGCTGTTCCTCTCACCATCGCCACATTGCTGCTGCTACTCTTCTAGTAAGTCTCTCGTGTCCCCCCACCAGTGGTAAGGCCGAGAGATACTGCCAGAAGAAAGGAGTTCCACTTGAGCGGTAGTTCTCGGACGTCCTTGGGTGCTCTGGAGGGTCCAGCTGCAGACGGAAAGCAACGGGAGCCCGGGTAGGTGATCCACGAAGGAAGAAGCGGCGTCGTCATCGAAGAACTGAAGGGTCAAGAGCGCGACAATATGCTCCGCGCCATCACTCCCCCAACCAATCTACTAAATACCTAAATGGCGTGGACAATGAGCCGAAATGGCGTCGATACCTTTAGGTTTCCAATTTGGCAGCTAAGTGAAGGATAATACCCTGTGCTACCACTGGCTCTCTCGCTTCAAGAGTTATATAGCCGTGATTCCGCCACGACTCACATGATTCACCCGTTCCTGATTGGATTGACTCGCCGGGCGATTTCATTCTTAACAAAGGGGAAGCCGGCGCAAAAAAAAAAAACCTAACAAAAATAATAAAAAACATTAAACAAAAATGATTTCTACTAAAATTATATACACAAAAATGTAATGCCTCGATAAAGGTTGGCGTTCAGCCAGCCGAAATATTGGCAAAATAAATATTTTTTTAAATCCAATATATGCCTTTTATTATCTAATACACAAAAGAGTTTTTAACAACAAAATAATTAATTATTTGCAAATATATTTATCATCTCTTAGCTAAATTGCCATGAGTTTTAACATACCTCACCTTTCTTTGTGCGAAAGCATAAAGAAACAAGAAAATGCGATCTCTCCTTTGTCACCGACTCAAATCATCAGGAGCAAGCCTGCCTGGTTTTTGGTGAGTAAATAATAGAGAGATAAGTATAGGACTTGCAGGAGGCATCGAGAAAAGGGCGGAGAGACGTCTTCTTATTTTGTAACTTAAAAACAATTCTCTTTTAAGCAGCTAATGGCCTTTTCTTAGCATCCAACCTCCTCTTAGCAGCAAACATGTTCAACCCAACTTGGACCTCATCATCCTTTCACACAAATGTGCAAGTATTTTGACCTATATCAGCGTCCAACCCAGTTTAGTTTCTGCGGAAGAGTTAGGTCTCCCAGATGAACGACCTTCCCTGTTAGCAGCTGGCCTAAATAATTACTGCCTATTAAAATCTTAATTCATTCACTTATAAAATTAGAAGGATGAATATAGATCTTTTTCTTCTTCAATTTGCTAAACCAGCGTCCTCTTGGAAGTGGCGGTACTTTAGCACAAAAGCCAAGGGCCTTGGTTTTAGCTCCGTCAGCAATGACGGTTCTTCAATTTGCTTTCTCGGGTTCTGGAATACAGTAGAACTCCTCAAATTCGGAAAGCTTGGGGCGCAAGGTATTCCGAATTTGAGGATTTTCCGAATTTGAGAGAGTTTGATTTGTGAATATTTATGTGGCATAAATAAGCATTTAGATGACTGAGACAAAGATTTTGAAGCATATGAACAATTTTAGGTTGAATATTATATGTACATTACATAATTTTAATTACGATTTTTAATCAAATGTTCCTTGACTTTTATGAGTTTTGAGCATGAAACCGATGAAAAATAGTAAAATATTTTATTATGTATGTGATGCAATTGATGGCCAAGTAAGTTATGGCTTGGCAAAGAAGTTGCTGATTGTTGTCTGTTTCTTTGGCTTGTTTAACAAAGCTTCTTCTTCTCTCATAAGCATAGTTCGAAGACTATTGATGGTGTTGTAGCTTGCAAGCATTTCTGGTTCAGTGCGCTTTTCCAAATATTTTAATGCAACATCCAAACTTTTCAACGCTTCGCATCTGGGAACATCCGGCTCCAAACTGTCTTCAGAAGTTGAGGAACTATCATCAGAACTGCTGATTTCCATTTTTTCACTCAAAACAGCTTCAACTATATCATCATTGCTAAGAACATTGTGACCTGGATCATCAAGGTCTATATCGATCCATTCATTAATGCTTTCTTGATTTACTTCAATTCTAGCTCTTTGAAATAATTGCTCCAGCCGTCTAATTTCTTGTTCATCTTCATCAGATTCATCCTCGGATAATTGTAATGCATCACCTGCTGTTTCCAAATCTGAATTATTTTTGTGTTCAAGCAAAATCTTCCATCCATTTCTTATTGTAGAAGATTTCAATTCATCCCAAGAATTTCCAAAATTAAATATCGCTTTCTTGATGTCGTACTTTTTTAAATTAGAAAAAGTTTGTTCACCCACAGAGTTATTTGGCTGATCTGCATCACTTGAAAATACTAAACAACTTTCTAACGGTCTTCGTTTATACAACCTTTTAAAGGCAACAATAACTCCCTGGTCCATAGGCTGCAATACAGATGTTGTATTAGGTGGTAAAAACTTGCATTTAATGTTGCCGTCATTACTGATCAGCTCTGTTGGATGAGCAGGAGAATTGTCAACTAGTAGTAACGCTTTTACTTGATCTGGAGCAACTCTTAACTTATTTTCTTGAAAATTGCGAACTTCGTTTATGAACCGTTTAAAAAACCATTCACTAAAAATGCTTTGATTAAACCAAGCCTTGTGTGAAGAATAGTAATGGACAGGCAATCGATCAATGATGTTTTTGATTGCTCTTGGACGTTTTGATTTTCCAACAACAGCCAAAACATTTTTATGTGAAGCGTCTGCATTTGCACAAAGTAAAACAGAGAGTCGATCTTTGGATTGCTTATGACCACTAGCGCTGTTTGCATTTTTGACTTGAGAATTATCGGGTAATGACTTCCAGTAAACTCCTGTTTCGTCAGCATTATAAATTTGGAACTGTTCATACTTTTCGTCAGTCATTAGTTTGTGAAAATCATCTTTAAAGCGATTAGCTGCATCTTCGTCAGCACTCAATGCTTCCCCGACAACTTTTTTATTTTTCAAATTATGTCTGGCTCTGTATCGTGACAACCATCCACCACTAGCTTTAAAAGTGGGATTATTCAATTTTGATGCAAAATGACTGGCAGCTGTTTGGAGTTCAATACCACGAATAGGAACCCCTGATAATCTCTGACTTTCGTACCAGATGTTAACTGCTTTATCAACATTTTCGTATAACGGATTTTTTACTTGAGAAAACTTTTTGACATCTTTTTCGGTAGAATCAACAAACTTTGTAAGTTTAAGCTCAGACTTTTTTATATCATAAACAGTTGTCTTAGAAATTTTATACTTTTGCATTATCGTTGTATAGCTTAATCCTTTTTTAATGTCACTAAGAACATCTAACTTTTCACCAAGCTTAAGAATTCGGTACTTGCCTCGTTTTTGCCGCTCCTCTTTGGATGCCATTTTGTTGAAGAACAAACTTGTAAATGCAAAAAAATTGAGAGTTGAATAAAAGAATTTGAAACTTACAATGTTTGATAATTTGAACTTTAGGTGAATCAACTTTGCAATAAAAAATGCGTGAATGGCTTATGACGTAATAATAATGCTGCCTTCTTATTGGACAATATCCTAAACTAAGCACAAAGGTCAAATGAAACTGTTGATTTATTTAAGCTTTAAAAAAGGGGATAAACCCCTAATTAGCGATTATAAATAATCGGTAAAAGTAAATTAATTAAACACTTAAATTAAAAATAAATATTACTAATAAAAATTAAATTAAATAAAATAAAAGCAAAGCAAAAGTAAATAAAATAAAATAATGTTGAAACATCAACAAAATAAAAGCATGTGAAAATTGATTTTTTGTATGTAAAAAAAAAACATTACAATACTTTCCGAATTTGGGAGTTTCCGAATTTCAGAATTTCCGAATTTGAGGAGTTCTACTGTAGTTTCCTCTGCGGGTCGTTGCAGGTAGAAGGTGGAAAATATGAACGGTTCCTCAGTACTGGTTGTGCATGGGTGATGTAGACTAGTAGTTTAGAAGTACCCTTCATTTTATATAATTTTATTTGAGAGTTATCATCTCTGTTGAGCTTTTTTTAAATTTTAATCAATAACAGTTGAAAATTATGTCAATTTTACAGTCATTTTAGCATATATATTGTAACGTTTTATTTTTGCTTTAACTTTTAAAGAATGTTTTATTTTTAATCTTTATCTAATTTGTTTGTTTGTTTTAAATAAAGAGGCAAATTTACCATGTCGTTGTTTTTTTGTTTATTAATTGTTCTTTTCTTCCAATGATGATAAGAGTTATTGATCACACATTAAAAATCAATGAAAAACCAATTACAAAATTAATTACAAAATTCAGAAACGTGTCATATCCCTCGGCTTGAAGGATTTATTTTCGCAAAATAAATGGTTTCAATTGTGACACATGAACTTTAACCAAGGAGGAATCATCTTTCAATAATTCACACGTAACACTAGATATTATTCTTGTTATTTGAAAAGGACCCTCATACTTTGGGGATGTTTTGACCATACTTGGATCATTACTAGGTATTTTACGAAGGACCAGATCACCAATTTTGAATAACGACTGCGGATGTTTTGCATCGTGTCGTGCTTTCCACTTTTCTCTATGCTTTGCGCTATTTTCTATTGCTTTCTTCCTTGCATTTTCAATGGTGAAATGTGGTGATTCAGAAAATTCTGGTATTGCACAATCACCAAAAAGTAGGAAATTTGGAGAAAACCCAGTGACATCATGGGGTGTGCTATTATAATCTTTCACAATTTTGGCAAGTAATGATGACCATTTTAGTCTTGGATTCTCTTGAAGGTTTGTTCTTAATTTGGTGAGTATAGTGTCATTCATCTTTTCACACAGTCCATTACTCTGCGGATGATATGGCGTCGAATAGGTGTGTTGAATTTGATGCTCATTCAAAAACTTGTTAAATTCTTTTGATGTAAAATTCTTTCCGTTGTCGGTTAAAATACATTTGATTTGGGGAACAGTTTTGTTGATTTTGTCTAAACATTGAATTACTGCTTGAGAAGTGTTGGTGACAGTAGGGAAAGCCCAAACAAATCTTGTTAGGTGGTCAATTATTACTTGAATGTATTTGTGCTTGGTTTCATTTGCTGCAGAGCCTAGCACAATAGTATCCATTGATATTAATTCCAGTGGTTTCAGATCAGAGTTTGGTGCAACATATTCTCCAATAAATGGTTTATGACTGCATTTAGTTATTTGACATATTTTACATGAGCGAACATAGTCTTTGATGCATCTGATAGCATTCGGCCACCAATAAAATGGTGTTATCAATCTTACTGTCTTGTTAATTGAGGGGTGAGAATGATTATCGTGGTATTCTTTGAGAATTTCTTCTTGGAATGATTCTGGAACAACTGTTTTTAGAACTCCATTATGTTTCACCATAATAAGATCTCGATGAATATGAGAGTTCTTTACAAAACTGAGATCCGCTTTTTGTTGGTGTAGTTGAAGAGTGGGGATTGATATATGCAATTGTTGTGTTTTAACTTTAAAAGCACACAAAAATATAATAAACTTGAATTTGTTTATTCAAGTATCAAATACAAAGCTTTACATATAGAACAAATAATAATTAAGAAGAAGAAAAAATCATTTTAAGAAAAGGCAAAAACAAAACAAAAAGTACTGGTCAAAAAGAAACATTTAAAATCACAGATTAATATCTTCAACACTTCCCCTTAATCAGATTTCAAATGTCCCTCATACCCAGTAGATATCTCAGCATTTGGAAACGCGGCTTAGGGAGCCCTTTGGTCATAATGTCAGCAACTTGATCTTTTCCAGAAATATGTTCTATATTGAAAATACCTTCTTGATACTTTTCTCTCACAAAAATAGTGCCTTACTTCTATATGTTTGGTTCTCTTATGAAATTCAGAATTTTTGATCAATTTAATTGTACTTGCATTATCAACTTTTATAATTGGTTGTTCTTTTAGTGGAGAAATTTCACTGAAAAGTCTATTTAACCAAATGACTTCCTTTGCTGTATTGCTTGCTGCCACGAGTTCGGCCTCAGTTGTTGACAAAGATACTGATCTTTGTTTTTGGCTAAGCCAAGAAATAGCACCACCAGCCAGTTTACACACAACTCCACTGGTAGATCTTCTTGTTTCTGGGTCTCCAGCAAAATCTGCATCACTGAAAGATTCCAAAACTCCTACTTTATGACCCTTTTGGTATATAATTCCATATTCAGTTGTTCCTACAAGATATTTGAAGATTCGTTTAACTGCCTCCCAGTCATATTTTGTTGGTGCTGCAAGTTTTTGAGAAACTTTATTCAGTGCAAAAGTGATATCGGGTCTTGTTAAGCAGCTCAGATGCATCAGACTACCAATCGCTTCACGAAAGGGAACATTTTCTAGAATCTCTGCTTCCCCAGGAACAGTAGAATTATCAGTTGGTGTTCCCACTTTATTCGCTTGAGACATATTGAATTTCTCAAGAATTCTTTTTATATATGCCTTTTGATTTATAAAGATTGACCCATCCGGTTGCCGCTCTATCTCAATACCCAAAAAGTAATTTAATGGTTCACTTGTGATCTTAAATGAAAACATTAGTTCATCAAGAAATTCTTTGATTTCCTGTTCATTTGTACCAGCAATGATTCCATCATCAACATATATGGCAATAATGAGTAGATGATCATTTGTTTTTCTGAAGAATAAACAGGGGTCAGCTGTACTTTCCTTCAGACATATTTCTTTCATGAAGTTGACTATTTTCTGATTCCAGCATCTTGGTGACTGTTTAAGTCCATAGAGACTTTTATTCAATTTCCATACAAGATATGTTCCATTGTTGAATCCTTCAGGTTGTTTGATATAAATTTGATCTTGTAAGTCTCCATAGAGAAAGGTTGTCTTTATGTCAAACTGAACCAATTTTAAGTCTTCATTAGCAGCAATTGCTAAAAGAGTTCTTATGGTGTCATGTCTTGCTACAGGACTAAATGTTTCTTCATAATCTATACCCTTCTTTTGTGCAAACCCTTTTGCCACCAGTCTTGCCTTATATCTTGTAATCTCTCCTTTAGAATTCAATTTGGTCTTTAATACCCATTTACAATCAATTGGTTTTTGCCCAGGTGGTAATGTTGTGCATTCGTATACATCATTTTCCGTTAAAGAATTCATTTCTTCATTCATTGCTTCTTTCCAAAATTGTGCA
Source organism: Cordylochernes scorpioides (assembly GCA_030710605.1). Lineage (NCBI taxonomy): Eukaryota > Metazoa > Arthropoda > Arachnida > Pseudoscorpiones > Chernetidae > Cordylochernes > Cordylochernes scorpioides. Next base: position 171,914,900 of record CP092865.1, on the reverse strand, counting down.
TTTGGAGAATCCATTGCTTCTTTGTATGTCTTGGGTTCAAGACCTTCTGCAATATTTATTTCAGCATCAATATACCTTTCAGGTTTTGATATATTTGATCGATCTCTTAGATTGTATACGTCTGATGTTTGAACATTGCTTTCAATTTTCTCAATATCTTGAGTATCATTTTGTTCATCAATCTGGTTACTTGAAAGTTCCTTATTTTTCTTTTCAATATCAAGGCAAAATGTTGGTATAGTTTCCTTGAATATTACATCCCTACTTGTGACAACTTTGTTTGAGTTCGGCATCCAGATTCGATACCCATCCTTGTTACTGCAATAACCAACTAAAATACCTTTTTCGCTTTTGGCATCTAACTTTCTTCTCTTTTGATCAGGCACATGAATAAAACATTCAGTTCCAAATATTCGAAGATGATCAACTGCTGGTTTTTTATCAAACCATAGTTCATAAGGTGTCTTTCCCTCAATTTGTGTTGGTCCTGTTCTATTCAAAACATATGTAGCAGTATTAACTGCCTCTGCCCAAAGCTTTAGGCTCATATTTTTGGCATATATCATTGAACGAGCTGCTTCTATTAAAGTCCTGTTTTCCCTTTCCGCTGAACCATTCTGTTGTGGAGTATATGGCATTGTGATCCTATGATTAATACCATACTTGTTTGTAATTTTTGAGGTTTCTTTATTTACAAACTCCTTTCCTCCATCTGTGAGAATTTCTTTCACTATATGTCCAGTAGTCTTTGTTTCCAAGAGAAATTGTTCTAGCTTTTCAATGACTTGTACTTTTCTTTTAGGAAATACACTGATCGGTATTTTGTAAAATCATCTTTGAAACACACAAAGTATCTCATCCCTCCTTTCGAAACCTCCTGCATAGGGCCACATACATCTACATGAATTAAGTTTCCAGGTTGAGTAGAAGCATATTGTTCTCTTGATCCAAAACTCAGTCTATGTTGTTTGCCATAAATGCATGCCTCGCAAGGTTCATTGTCCATGACTGCATCTATTCCTTGTTCTTTAAGCCATTTTTGAACATGCCTTTTATTTTGATGTCCAAATCTTTCATGCCATAGTTGTAGCATATTGACATTTTGGGTTTTGGCTAAATTGACTTCTGCAGCATTTTCAGGTTTGATGCTTGTTATTAACATACCATACAAGCCTCCTGGTAGTCTTTTCCCTTCTACAATAACTTCTCCAGTTGTTGTCTTAAAAAGTTTACAACCTTTTTTATCCATTTTCATTTCAAACCCTTTATCCAATGTGGACTGTAATGACATCACATTACGACTGAAATTGGGAACATACCATACATCAGTTAGGTAGTGAGTTTGCCATTTACCTTTTACACAAGTTTCAATTGTTATAGTTCCACTTCCATAAGCTATCAATTTTTCATTACTTCCAACTTTAACAGTCTGTTGGGTAGGAAAATCCATATAAGAAGTATAAAAACTTGCATTTCTTGTAATGTGGTTAGTAGCTCCTGAGTCACCAATCCAAATGTCTTCATCTTGTTCATTGAATCTTTCACTGATTAAACTTTCACTTAATTTTGAATTAAGTTTTAATTTAGTTTCATCCTTTTCTTTTTCCTTTAGTTTCTTCTGTTTTGCATACCTACAATCTTTGGCCAAGTGTCCTTTTCTATGACAAAAGTAACATTCTCTTGTTTCTCTTGTTTTCTGAAAATTTTCATTACTTTTGGTAACTTTTCCTTTCATATTTTGCTTATTTTCATATGCATTTGCCATTAGTGCTGTCGAACTTGATGCGCTGCATTCATCTCGCTGTTGAATTCTTATTTCGAGTAACTGAAGCCTTTGTGTGAGATTGTCTACAGAACGTTCTTCTTTAGACACTGATTCCCAAACACTTTTAAAATCAAAATATTCATCAGGCAAGGTGTTTATGATTCTGCACATCAGCATGGATTCTGGCAATTTCAAATTTTCTTGTTTAGTAAGTTCATTTTGCATATCATTCCATAAACTTTCTAATTTTGAAATGTGCTTTGAAATATCATCTGTAGGATCCTTCTTAAATTAAAGAATTGATTATAGAGCATGTCTAATCTTTGACCAGAGCTTTGCTCATAGACACTTAACAATTTGTCCCACATATCTTTAGCACTTGAGCAGGGAATGATTAGTTGACTTACATCAGGCATCACACTTGTTGTAAATAACAATTGGGATATTGCATCTTCACTTTCCCATTTTACATATGCCTCTTTTTCTTCATTTGTTTCTTGTTTTATTGGCTTTCTATATGTTCCATCAACAACGCCTATTACTTTGTTTATTGTTAAAAGCAATTTTATATTTTTCTTATATTCTGGCCAGTTTATTAATCCTTCCAATTTGGGAATATTCATACCCATTTTAATATTATCCATTCCAGCCATTACTAATATAAATTTTAACGTAATAAACAAAATAGAATTATTTTTAGGCTTACCGTTGCTTTGTTATATTTCGCAGTGAATGCGTGGTTGGGTCCATAACCTGTTGTGTTTTAACTTTAAAAGCACACAAAAAATATAATAAACTTGAATTTGTTTATTCAAGTATCAAAAACAAAGCTTTATATATAGAACAAATAATAATTAAGAAGAAGAAAAAAAGCATTTTAGGAAAAGGCAAAAACAAAACAAAAAGTACTGGTCAAAAAGAAACATTTAAAATCACAGATTAATATCTTCAACAGAAATGACACTGGTGATCTTGACAATGCATCAACATGCGTTTGCTTTGATCCTGATCTGTGAACTATTTTCATTGACTTGGTTGATAATTCAATTATCCATCGGAGATATTTTGCCTTTGGTTTTTTTACGCTGAAGAGCCATTCCAAAGCCGAATGATCTGTAATGACTTCAAATGTATTGTTCTCAAGATAAACTTCAAAGTATTCAACTGATTGAACTACAGCAAAGCATTCCAACTCAAATGCAGAATAGTTCTGTTGATGTGGTAGAAGTTTCCTTGAATAATAGGAAATTACATGTTCTTGATTATCATTTCCAATTTGAGCTAAAATAGCACCAATTCCCAGTTTAGATGCATCTGTATAAAGCTTACATGGTAATGAAGGATCATATGTAGAAAGAACTGGATCTGTGGATAAATGAGACTTTAGTTCCTGAAATGATTTGTTAACTTCAGTAGTCCATTTGAATAACTTATTTTTTCTTGTGAGGCTTGTTAAAGGATCTGCAATTTCACTAAATTTAGGAATAAATTTCCTGTAGTAACCTGCTAAACCCAAAAACTGCCTTACTTGCTTCACTGTTTTAGGTTGAGGGAACTCATTTATTGCCTTTGTTTTTTCAGGGTCAGGTTTAATCTTGTTATGTCCTATGATATGACCTAAATATCTTATTTCTTGTTTTGCAAAGGAGCATTTCTTCAACTTGAGTTTGATATTGTTTTCTTTAAGCTTGTCAAATATTTTCTTCATGAGTTCAATATGATCTTTAAAAGTACTGCTGTAAATTAGAATATCATCTTGATAATTACAAACACCGTTCCAAAGAAGATTTCCAATAATATGCTGCATTATTCACTGAAAAGTACTTGGAGCATTTTTCAAGCCAAATGGCATAACTAAAAATTCATAATGCCCGTCATTTGTAATGAAAGCAGTCTTCTCAACAGAGTCTGGATGTATTTCAACATGCCAATAGCCCCATGCTATGTCAAGTGTTGTGAAGTATTTCGCATTATGTAAGCGATCAAACATATCTTGGATGTATGGAAGAGGGTGCTTGTCATCAATTGTAATTGCATTCAGTTTTCGGTAATCTATGCACATCCTTTGTGAACCATCCATTTTAGAGACCAACACTACGGGGAAGGCCCAAGGTGACTGAGATTCTCTTATTAGTCCCTTTTTACTCAATTCTTCAACTTGTCTTTTTATTTCATCATATTCGGCAAGTGGTCTTCTGTATGGTCTACAACTGATGGGTGGATGTTCAATTGTATGGATCTTGTGTTGAACAGCAATCCTTCCGATGTCAGTTTCATGCTGGCTGAACAATGCTTGATTTTCTTTAAGTAATTGATTAAGCTCTTTTTGCTGAACAGATGAAAGATGCGTTTCAGGAGATATATAAAAACATTCATTTCCTTTATCATACACCGCTTTGTCTTTTGTGTCAATTATTAACCCAATTTTTCCTGCTACATCAAGTCCAATGAGCAATGGATAGCTAAAGTTTTTCACTACATGAAGCTTACACCCGACAAGTTTAGAATGGATTTTCAAAAATACTTCTACTGATCCTAAAGTATATGCAAAACCATCTACTTGTTTAATTTTGATTCTATCGTTTACATTCAATTTTAACTTATGTTGTTTTAAAAGCGAACAGCTCATTAATAAAATAGTTGACCCGGTATCAATAAAAGATGAAACTGGAATATTATTAAGTAAAACTTCAACATTAACAAATCTATAAGGAAAATTGGTATTTGCTATGCAAAGTGAATCAGCTATGGTTTGTTTAACATCTGTGGTGATATTAGTTGCTTGGTGTTTAAGCTTGTCTTTATAATTAGGATCATAATCTTTGCAATCACTTATCCAATGTTTAAAATACAATCCTTTTTTCTTACAAATAGGACACCAATATGGGCAATTTTTTGAGACTGTAGGTGTAGTTATATTAAAAACCTTGGTTTTACTTCTCTTTTGTTGCCTTATTTGATTATTGTTTTGTTCAATCTCCATGGCAATCTGCATCCAATGTGATGGATCTTTAGGCTGGGCTGTTACGAGATAATTTTTCCAATCTAATGGCAATCCATCCGTTAACATTTTTAGCTTCTCGACATTATTGAGGCTTGTTTGATTTAATAATCTAATTTTATCTCTAAAATAATCTTCCACGGTTTCTTCTTTTCTAAGTCTTCTTTTTGATGCTGCAACTATAGAGCTTTCAACTTTATAACCAAAGCGCTGAATTAATTTGAGTTTAACAGTATCCCATTTTTTAATGGATGCGTTGCTCAATATTTCATCAGCAAACCATTCTAAAGCATCTTTTGATATATAATAAATTAGATTATTGATTCTATCGACTTCATCTAGTTTACCAGTTTCCAATTCATATAGTTTAAGCCATGATTCAGGCCGAATTGAACCTTTATCACCGCTAAAATTCTCTAATTTGTTTACATTTACTGCCATTGTACTTACTTTTTCTTTCGTCGAAGCCTTTTTTGATTTATATTTTAATCCTTTCGTAGCTGCGCCAAATATTTTATGTAACGTTTTATTTTTGCTTTAACTTTTAAAGAAATGTTTTATTTTTAATCTTTATCTAATTTGTTTGTTTGTTTTAAATAAAGAGGCAAATTTACCATGTCGTTGTTTTTTTGTTTGTTAATTTTTCTTTTCTTCCAATGATGATAAGAGTTATTGATCACACATTAAAAATCAATGAAAAACCAATTACAAAATTAATTACAAAATTCAGAAACGTGTCAATATTATTTTATGATACATCACCTTTTGTTTACAATTTTTTTTTTACATTATAAATCGTTTCCCATATGTTAATATATATCTTTCCTTTTTCATTTTTTCCTCTTTGTTCAACCTTAGTTATATAAATTGTGCGTATAGTAAAACTAGCTCTTTATTTCCAAGAGGCGGCGTTATAGTCCCAGCTATAGAGAGGCTCCAAGAACCGCGCGAAAACGTAAGTTAATTAAAAATTCTTATAAGAAACGTTTCGCTGTATCCATTTGTTTTATCTCTAATCTTGTGCTTTAAGGTTGAACTAAAGTTCCAGGGAAATGTTACTTTTCAATTTTTTTTTTTTTTTTTGAATCTCTAGCTTTCGGGTACAGGAGAAAAAATATTACTATTTAAATCGCTAATAGAATTAGCGTTCAATATTTATTATTATTTATTAATAAAATCAAATACATAGGTATTGCTCCTGTAGAAGAACTTTCGAGCCCGAAAGCTAGAGATTTTTACAAAAAAAAATTAAAAAGAAACATTTCCCTGGTGGCCTGATGTTTTCACCCTAACATTGATTTTAAATATTTACTTTATTGAATAATGATTTAAGGTATTATCATGTTTCGAATATGCTATTGATGTTTTGTCAAATGAATTTTGTACAGTTAATGTAAAAAATAATAAATGAATGAATATAACAAATGTGTGTGTGTGAAAACATTAAGACGCAAATGTTTCTTTTCACAAATAAATCAAACTCTACTGTCCTTAATGCGATTAAAAATATATTGGGAGGGCTTGGCTTATCAGTGGTAAACCTGGGAGGGTTTGTATATAAATGATTTTTTTTAATAGGTAATCTCAAGAAAAGATTATATAAAGTGCAAAGAACACTACTTTGATTATGGAAACCCGCTCGGGAAACACGTACGATACAAAGAAGAAGGGAATCAAGGTGGATGACCCTACAAAGTTGTAAAACCGTGAAACAATATATTGCTAATTTTCAATTTTCCCACTTATCACAATTAAAAAATAGGATTGTTAACTAATATTTTAAAGCTCTAATATTTATATTATTTTTAATGGATGACATGCGGGACCGAAGAATTTGTATTCAAATTCGGTTTGTGATTGTATTCAACCTAAATATTAATTTCTCTCTCAACCCGAATAGTAAATGAAAACACTGGACGCGAATGTTTCTTAAACACATAAATCAATCTTCTACTGTCCTTATTGCTATGAAAAAAAAATGGGAGGGCTTGGCTCATCAGTGGTGAAACTTCCCAACGGTTTCGCCAGTTTGATCTACCAGCCGCTTCTTTAGAGCTCTAAAACTTCATTGGATCATTCTGTTCATATATACCTCACTGAAAGGAGGAATCTCAGAAATGGTATTCAAGCAAACTTCTATGGACATAAGCTTTTAGGACGGTAGAATTACATAAAATATTTGCATCGAGCAATGCTCTTCCGCAAACAATAAGGACAAAGTCAGTTAGGCATAAATTAATATAAAGCAATAACGAACCATCTATATATAGCAAATGAAAACATTAAGGCGCGAATGTTTCTTTCACAAATAAATCAATCTTACACTGTCCTTACAATGCGATTCAAAAATTATTTCAATCCGAAGGTAAATGTTTACTATAAGTTTTATGGAGAGATACCTACATTTCACCACCTCAGAACCTGGCAGGAATAAATAAGTGAGGATTGACCGATCACCTTTATATCAGCAATGTGGAGATTATAGTGATCAATGAATTAAGACCTTACTGGGTTTAATACAAGAAATTACGAGTCCTCAAGTCTCAAATCGATAATGGAGACTGGGAATTTAATCTGTATTCTTTAAAGCATAATCATATTGAATAATGAAGGATGCCGCCAATATTTGATCGTTTAAGATGAGAGAACAAACATCTGAATATGATCAATTTTGACATTTTGACGTTTTAAATATTTTAAAATATTTATATTATTGTATTTTGAAGTATTTTATACAAAGACAAAAAATATTTCCAATATCATATATCAATTTGGAAATTATTGAGGTAAATTTTATCATGATCTTATGTTTCCAAATTCATATTTCCATGATAGTCAATTTCAAAATAATTATAATTATTAAATATATGTTCTACATATATAATATGATATAAAATGGATATTATATCTTATTTTAAAATGAGAGAACAAACGTCTAATTTTGATCAATTATTTTAACATTCATATTTTAATTACAAATATTGGTATCTTCCAAGCATATTATATAAATAACAAAAATTTGAAATATAATCTTTCTTCTTTTAATTTTGATTTTATTAGCGGAAGTTTTGATTATGATCCTATGGTTCCAAATCCATTTTCATGATATTTAATTTCAAAAAAATATGAAAATATATAGTTTGAAGATATATTAAACTTATTTTAAATAATTTAAAAACTTTTATTTTAATTAAATATATTTTATTTTAAAGACGCTCTATAAAAATTTCGTTTCCACCGCTCCAACAATGGGTCAGTCGGTTGGGAATTGAGGTGGAGGCGGGTCTGCTTTGAGACTCTGTCCGAATTTACTTGTTTCCTCAGATATTGAGGTTTTGTCTTCCTCTCCCCCGACTCTTTGAGACGGAGTCCATAGCATCGGCAGACCAGTTCCTGGCAGGGCCTGGATCATTAGCTCGGGCGAGTCATCTCGAGCGAGTTGGATGCTCTGGTTGTGCCAGAAGAGTGGAATAGGGCTTCTACGGGAGGCGAAGCGCCACTATAAACAAAGGCTAACGAGTCGAGCAGGTACCTCCTGGGTGGCATGGAAACCCTTTGCGAAAATATTCTTGCCTGGTCTGGCGATGCATGGACTTTAGATAAGAAAAAAAAAAAGATTAAATTAAATGGCATAAAATATTCACGCTGAGTAATAAAAAGAAACCTAATACACACCAAGTATTTCTAAATCAAATTTTGCAAAAATTATAATTTAAACAAAGATCTGAAAAGACAAAGATCGCCTCTCTTGTAAAAAAAAACGCCTCTTTGGCGGATTTGGCAGATCCCTTATGAATCTCATGGAATAAAGTCTGACCTAGGCTGACGAGGGCCATTATCCCGAAACCATGATCTCTAGGTGGACGCTTTTCAGTTTGGTATAGCAGATGTTGTGGCTTTGTCACCGACCCGAGGCCACTAGTTTGCAGCGACGGTCAATAGATGGCGTCTGGCTTTGACGTCTTTTTTTTTACGGGAGAGGCGCCCTTTGTCTTTTAGATCAATATCCTTCTGGAAATATTTCCATCTTTAAACAAAGATAGTCAAATATTATCATTATATATATCTATCCATTATTTCTAATAAATTCAGACTATCTGAGAAATTAAGTTTAGGACAAAAGTAGAACGGTCTAGAGATTAAACAGGTGAAGCCGATAGAAGGGTTCACCACTGATGAGCCAGGCCCTCCCATTAATTTTTATATTGCAGTAAAGGCAGTAGAAATTGTTTAATTTTGAATGAGAATCATACGCGTTTATAATAGTTTTGAATTTTCATAACAGATGACGCGCTAATGCATCATAACATTATATATGATTTATATGCTCTATTTGGACCCCGTCGACATAAATTTCAAAACAGCAATATGCTTATTTTCTGTGTTTTTTTTTTCATACTGCCTTAAAGATATGAACCTGAACCTAGTAAATCGCAAATATTTATTGTGCATAATCAGATAATTCATGAACATAACGGAGGAATTAATTATTGAGAAAAATAAGGATAAAGAGGTAGAGAAAAATTAGTGAAATATAAAAATATACGAATTAGTTTTATAACCTTAGTTCATTTTAAATTTATTTTTAAAATATGATAGAACTTAGTTTTTTACACATAATGTTTATCGTTTTTTCTTAACCTCGAGAATGCGGCCACGCAGAGCACAAGATCCGCTCTTTCTGGCCATGGACTCAAGAAATACTGAATGCTTAAATTGCTTGCAGGTATTGTAAGAAATTCCACGACGCGCGCGCGCGTGGGACAAGAGGATGTATCTACCACTGGATATATTGAGGTAACTGATGAGGGTCAGCGAAAGAAAATCGTCCAAAGAAAGCTTGTCATAATAAGGCAACGAATAAGTGTGGATCAAACTAACGCCCAAGACAAAGTTAAGGACGCTGACGGCTACACCACTGTCTGCAAGAAGATAGAAAACTTTCCATAAAACATAGATGTCAAGTGGTCTCTCGCGGTCTAAAGTGACTGAGCGCCTAATTGAAGATTGACTCTGTGGAGCCCTCCTTGCCATCCCTCCCTGCAGGATGAATCCAGACAAGATCACCCTCAACGGACAAGCCATTCATGACGAGAACAATGATGTCATCAAGGCACAAGATATTGTCAGGTGACCTCCATCGTGCCTGTGAACCTAACGGAAGGATAGTGCAAGTGGTAGGACACCCATCGGGATTCCTTCGTGCTGATACATGATGGGATGAAGGCAACAGCACGGAAGGATTACTAACTTCCGTATATATCACATACGATTTAATATGAAACAAGTACCACAAAATGGGTCACATTCGGGTAAACTGCTCCCAGAACATCCGAGGGCCTAGTTCCAGTGTGTCCTTCCTAACCTTAGCAAGCAAACCTGCGGCTCCCTCCAGCCATCCTTACCTCATTGTCCAGCCAACTTGTGGCTCCCTCCAGCCAATCTGCTGCAGCACCAGAAACCACTAGTCTCCCCTTACTTCAGATATTTCTCGTACTTGTGCTCCATTTGTATAAACCAACGCCTTTCACCAGCGCGGAATATGAAGCTCCGACGGTGAAGGAGGGAATTATAGGACAAGGCGACTCCTACAGATAAAACAGAAACCTTCCCCAATGCTAAAACTAAGATTAAAAAAAAGAAACTAAACTCCGTGCTAGAAAAAACATCCATCAAGCTATTCAAGGAGTAATGATTATGAGGTTGAACAAGAAAGATATTGTCGCATATAAGGCCTCAAAATGACTACAACCTCCGCTAATAGATGGCGCTTTCGCCTGTTTCCATCTGAAACTGGTGTGGGAATCGCCGACTGCTGTGATCCTGTTTCCTGGGGAAAATGTATGTAAATAGATGTTCATATTGGTCCCAGGAGGTGGCGTAATGTAAATACCCTTTTTTTATTATTCAATTTATATGTAATGTTTAGTAGTAAATGACAATAAAGTAGTGTTTAAAGTCTTGGTGCCGCTTGCTGCTGTTGTTCCTCTCGCCAACGCCACATTGCTGCTGCTACTCTTCTAGTAAGCCTCTCGTGTCTCCCCACCAGTGGTAAGGCCGAGAGATACTGCCAGAGGAACGGAGTTCCACTTGAGCGGTGGTTCTCCGACATCCTTGGGTGCTCTGCAGGGTACAGCTGCAGGGGGAGAGCAACGGGAGCCCGGGTAGGTGATCCACGAAGGAAGAAGCGGCGTCGTCGTCGAAGAACCGGAGCGTCAAGAGCGCGACAATATGCTCCGCGCCATCACTCCCCCAACCAATCTACTAAATCCCTATATGACTTGGACAATGAGCCGAAATGGCGTCGATACCTTTAGGTTTCCAATTTGGCAGCTAAGTGAAGGATAATGCCCTGTGCTACCACTGGCACTCTCGCTTCAAGAGATTATATAGCCGTGATTCAGCCACGACTCACGTGATTCACCTGTTGCTGATTGGATTGACTCGCCAGGCGATTTCATTCTTAACAAAGAGAAAGCCGGCGCAAAAAAAAAAACGAGCAAAAATAATTCATAAATTATTTAAAAATTAAACAAACAAATGATTTCTACTAAAATTATATACACAAAAGAGTTTTTAAAAACAAAAATTTAAAATATTTCCATATATATCTATCATCTCTTAGCTAAATTGGCATGAGTTTTAACATACCCGACCTTTCTTTGTGCGAAAGCATTAAGAAACAAGAAAATACGATCTCTCCTTTGTCACCGACTCAAATCATCAGGAGCAAGCCTCCTTGGTTTTTAGGTAGTAATTAATAGAAAGATAATTATAGGACTTGCAGGAGGCATCGAGAAAAGGACGGAGAGACGTCGTCTTATTTTGTAACTTAAAAACAATTCTCCTTTAAGCAGCTAATGGCCTCTTCTTAGCATCCATCCTCCTCTTAGCAGCAAACATGTTCAACCCAACTTGGACCTTATCATCCTTGCACACAAATGTATTTTGGCCTATCAGCGTCCAACCCAGTTTAGTTTCTGCGGAAGAGTTAGGTCTCCCAGATGAACGAGTTCCCTGTTAGCAGCTGGCCTGAATAATTACTGCCTATTAAAATTTCAATTCCATCACTTAAAAAATTAGAAGGATGAATATAGATATTTTTATTCTTCAATTTTCTAAACCAGCGTCATCTTGGAAGTGGCGGTACTTTGGCACAAAAGCCGAGGGCCTTGGTTTTAGCTCCGCCAGCAATGACGGCTCTTCTTTTTGTTTTCTCGGTTTCTGGAATAGTTTCCTCTGCGGGTCGTTGCATAGAGATGCAGGTTAAAGGTGGGAAATATGAATGGTTCCTCAGTACTGGTTGTGCATGGGTGATGTAGACTATCAGTTTAGAAGCACCTCTCATTTTATATAATTTTATTTGAAAGTTATCATCTCTCTGTTAGGCTTTTTTATTTTAATCAATAACAGTTGAAAATTATGTCAATTTTACAGTCATTTTAGCATATATATTATTTTATGATACATTACCTTTTGTTTACAATTTTCCTTTTACATTATAAATCGTTTCCCATATGTAAATATATATCTTTCCTTTTTCATTTTTCCTCTTTGTTCAACCTTAGTTATATAAATTGTGCGTATAGTAAAACTAGCTCTTTATTTCCAAGAGGCGGCGTTATAGTCCCAGCTATAGAGGGGCTCCAAGAACCGCGCGAAAACGTAGGTTAATTGAAAATTATTATAAGAAACGTTTCTGTTACTCAAACTTTGACTTTTATCATCATAGATGCTGACGTCACTACTATTACGACACTTCCAACTTCTACCTTCAACCTTCCTGTTATGTTTATCGCTAGCTTGTTTTAACAATTGTAATTGGAACAAGTCGTTCCTTAAATAAATAAACAGGGTCCATTATGAAAGTAATGAGCATAATGTTATTGTGACGCGACGACAGATGGCAGCACGGTAAAGGGGGGAAATGTGGTGGAGGGATATGCCCTTTCAATCCATCCGGTCGTCAGTTGAGTTCGAGCAGTGTGAAGGGAGATACATGCCTCCGCTTGAAGTGTGTTTTCAACTTTTGTAACATAGCGCGATGGAGCGTTCGCTTGAACAACGATACGCCATAAAGTGTTGCGTGAGGCTTGGAAAAAATGCAACCGAAAAATTCCAGATGCTGCAAAAAGCCTTCAAGGACGATTGCATTTCAAGATCACAGTCTGGAAGTGGCATAAGGCGTTCAAGGAGGGCCGGGAGGAGGTCGCCGACGAACCCCGTTCAGGACGCCCAACAACGGCCAGAACTGACGAGAACGTAGATCGTGTGCTCGAAGTTTTGCGTACCGACCGTCGATTAAGCATCCAGAAAATTGCCGACACATTACACATGTCCACATTTGTGGTACATGGGATAGTGACCGAGGATCTGCAAATGCGTAAGGTCTGTGCGAAGCTTGTGCCGAAAGTGTTGTCGCAAGACCAGAAAGAACTTAGAATTTTGCGCTGTCAAGAATTGTTGGATTTGATTCAAAATGAACCGGACTTTCTGAACTCTGTAGTGACCGGAGACGAATCCTGGATGTTTGAATACGACCCAGAGTCGATAAGGCAGAGCTGTGCATGGCACACAAAATCATCCCCACGCCCCAAGAAAGCGCGAATGAGCAAGTCGCGCATCAAAACGGTGATCATTGTCTTCTTTGACATCCGAGGAATAGAACATTGTGAGTTTGTACCGCAGGGACAAACTGTAAACTCAGCCTTTTACCTGGAGGTGCTCAGGAGATTGAAACGCCGGATCGCACGCGTGAGGACTGACATCAAAGACACGGTCAAGCTCCACCATGACAATGCCACCAGCCACACAGCCTTTATCATTACCAACTTCCTGGCCCGGGGCAACACCCCGGTGATCCCTCACCCCTCTTTAAGTCCCGACTTAGCTTCATGTGACTTCTTTTTGCTTCCACGACTCAAGAGAGAGATGAAAGGAAAACATTGGGAAACCGTGAAAAACACCCAACACCATGTTACAACGTTCCTGAGAAGCATTCCTGTCGAGGAGTTTCAGGGTGCCTTTCAGGCGTGGCAAACGCGTCTCCGCAAGTGTATTGATGCAGGAGGAATGTATTTTGAAGAATATTGAACATTTGCACAAATTACGATCAATAAATGTATTTTGCCAGTAAATGCTCATTACTTTCATAATGGACCCTGTATATTTGTTTTTATCTAAAGGGATGTCCTCATAACTACAACATACGTGAGTACAAAAACAACTAGAAATCCTTAAGAAAGAAACATCGTATTTTTGCTAAGCCTATATCAGTTTCGCTGTATCCATTTGTTTTATCTCAAATCATGTGCTTTAAGGTTGAACTAAAGTTCCAGGGAAATGTTACTTTTCAATTTTTTTTTATCTCTAGCTTTCGGGTACAGGAGAAAATATATTACTATTTTAATCGCTAATAGAATTAGAGTTCAATATTTATTATTATTTATTAATAAAATCAAATACATAGGTATTGCTCCTGTAGAAGAACTTTTGTGCCCGAAAGCTAGAGATTTTTATAAAAAAAATTAAAAAGAAACATTTCCCTGGAGGCCTGATGTTTTCACCCTAATATTGATTTTAAATACTTATTTTATTGAATAATGATTTAAGGTTTTATAATGTTTCGAATATGTATTGATGTTTTGTCAAATGAATTTTGTACAGTTAATGTAAAATTAATAAATGAATAAATATAACAAATGTGTGTGTGTGAAAACATTAAGACGCAAATGTTTCTTTTCACAAATACATCAAACTCTACTGTCCTTACTGCGATGAAAAATATATTGGAAGGGCTTGGCTTATCAGTGGTGAACCTGAAAAGGCTTGTATATAAATATTTTTTTAAAACAGGTAATATCAAGGAAAGATTATATAAAGTTCAAAGAACACAACTATGATTATGGAAGCTCGCTCGGGAAACCTGTACGATAAAAAGAAGGAGGTAATCAAGGTGGATGACTCTACAAAGTTGTAAAACCGTGAAACAATATATTACTAATTTCCAATTTTCCAACTTATCACAATTTAAAAAATAGGATTGTTAACTAATATTTTAAAGCTATAATTTTTATATTATTTCCAATGGATGACCTGCGAGACCGAAGAATTTGTATTCAAATTTGGTTTGTAATTGTATTTAACCTAAATATTAATTTCTCTCTCAACCCGAATAGTAAATGAAAACATTGGACGCGAATGTTTCTTTCACACATAAATCAATCTTCTACTGTCCTTAATGTGATGAAAAAATATTGGGAGGGCTATGCTCCTCAATGGTGAATCCACCCAGCGGTTTCGCCAGTTTAATCTATCAGACCGCTTCTTAGAGCTCTAAAACTATATTGGATCATTCTGCTCATATATACTACACTGAAAGGTGAAATCTCAGAATTGGTATTCAAGCAAACTTCTATGGACATAAGCTTTTAGGACGGTAGATTTACATAAAATATTTGCATCGAGCAATGCTCTTCCGCAAACAATAAGGACAAATTCAGTTAGGCATAAATTAATATAAAGCAATAACGCACCATCTATATATAGCAAATAAAAACATTAAGACACGAATGTTTCTTTCACAAATAAATCAATCTTACATTGTCCTTACAATGCGATTCAAAAATTATTTCAATCCGAAGGTAAATGTTTACTATATGTTTTATGGAGAGATACCTACATTTCACTACCTCAGAACCTGGCAGGAATAAATAAGCGAGGATAGACCGACCATCTTAATATAAGCAATGTGGGAATTATGGTGATCAATGAATTAAGACCTAACTGGGTTTAATACAAGAAATTACGAGTCCTCAAGTCTCAAATCGATAATGGACTAGGAATTTAATCTGTATTCTTTAAAGCATAATCATATTGAATAATGAAGGATGCCGCCAATATTTGATCGTTTAAGATGAGAGAACAAACATCTGAATTTGATCAATTTTGACATTTTGACGTTTTAAATATTTTAAAATATTTATATTGTTGTATTTTGAAGTATTTTATACAAAGACAAAATATTTAAAATATCATATATCAATTTGGCTATTATTGAGGTAAATTCTATCATGATCTTATGTTTCCAAATTCATATTTTCATATGATAGTTAATTTCAAAATAATAATAATTATTAAATATATGTTCTACATATATAATATGATATAAAAAATGGATATTATATCTTATTTTAAAATGAGAGAACAAACGTCTAATTTTGATCAATTATTTTAACATTCATATTTTAATTACAAATATTGGTATCTTCCAAGCATATTATATAAATAACAAAAATTTGAAATATCATCTTTCTTCTTTTAATTTTGATGTTATTAGCGGAAGTTTTGATTATGATCCTATGGTTCCAAATCCATTTTCATGATATTTAATTTCAAAAAAATATGAAAATATATAGTTTGAAGATATATTAAACTCATTTTAAATAATTTAAAAACTTTTATTTTCATTAAATATATTTTATTTTAAAGACGCTCTATAAAAATCTCGTTTCCACCGCTCCAACAATGGATCAGTCGGTTGGGAATTGAGGTGGAGGCGGGTCTGCTTTGAGACTCTGTCCGAATTTACTTGTTTCCTCAGATGTTGAAGTCTTCCTCTCCCCCGACTCTTTGAGACGGAGTCCATAGCATCGGCAGACCAGTTCCTGGCAGGGCCTGGATCATTAGCTCGGCCGAGTCATCTCGAGCGAGTTGGATGCTCTGGTTGTGCCAGAAGAGTGGAATAGGGCTTCTACGGGAGGCGAAGCGCCACTATAAACAAAGGCTAACGAGTCGAGCAGGTACCTCCTGGGTGGCATGGAAACCCTTTGCGAAAATATTCTTGCCTGGTCTGGCGATGCATGGACTTTAGATAAGAAAAAAAAAGGGTTAAATTAAATGGCATAAATTATTCACGCTGAATAATGAAAATAAACCTAATACACACCAAGTAATTCTAAATCAAATTATGGAAAAATTATAATTTAAACAGAGTCAAATATCATCTATCCAGTATTTTTGACAAATGCAGACTATTTGAGGAATTCAGTTTAGGACAAATGTAGAACAGTATGGAGATTAAACAGGCGAAACTGATGAACCATGCCCTCTCTTAATATTGTATCAATTTAAAAAGTAGCTTTAAATATAGTGCCATTTTCAAGCTCAAATATCTCAGGATAACCTTCGATCAAACACTAAATTTATAGAAAGAAACGACACCTCTTCCATCAAAATAGAGCAAAAACTGCGCCATAGGTGTGGATTGGCTTCAAATCTATAGTATTATTTTGAATATTACGTTATATATTTGTGTGTGCATAGATATATGATTTATTTGGACGCGGTCAATATAAATTTTGATATTTTATTTTCAAGAGAGAGTGTAAAGTTTTAAATTATGTTTCGTTATACATCAGCAAAATTGAGTCACAGGAATAGGAGTTGTTATTTTGGTAATTTTACTTTAATATAAATATCGATAACGCGCCATCTCTATATATAGAAACTGGAAACATTAAGACGCGAATGTTTCTTTCAAACATCAATCAAATTTCTACTGTCAATACTGCGATGAAAAAATATTGGGAGGGCTTAGATCATCCATGGTGAACCCTCTCAGCGGTTTCGCCAAGTTAATCTATCAGACCCATTTTTTATAGCTCTAATACTTTATTGGATCCTTCTGCTTATAAATGCTACACGGAAGGGTAAAATTTCAGAAATTGTATTTAAGCAAACTATGGACATAAGCTTTTAGGACAGTATAATTATGTAAAGTGTGACCGTGTGGATGATCTAAGAAGGTGGTACCAGAGAAGCTTGTTCGACCTGGACGGCTGTTGGCGAGGAAGATCCTTCTGGTGGCGGACATTGGAGACATCTAATCCTTAATTCTACTAGCATCTACTGGTGATAAAGTACGTCGCTTTATCTACATAGAATCCCTTGTTATTTAGAAGCCTTGTACTCAAGCAATGAAGTGTGAAAAGAGTGGTCATAATATAAATATAACACAAAGCAATAACGCGCCATCTATTCATATAAAATGAAATGATTTAAAAGCATGAATGTTTTTTATACATAATACAAACCTATACTGCCATTACTGCGATGAAAAAATATATTGGGAGGGCTTGGCTCATCAGTGGTGAACCCTCCCAGCGGTTTCGCCAATTTAATCCACCAGACCGCTTCTCAGAGCTCTAATACTGTATTGGACGATTCTGCTTATATACGCAGAACTGAAGGATGGAATCTAAGAAATGGTTTTTCAAGAAAACTATGGCCATAAGCTTATAGGACAGTAGAATTACATTCAAATATATTCATCGAGCATATATTTTTTCATCGCAGTAAGGGCAGTATAAGTTTGAATTATGTATAAAATAAACATTCATGTTTTTAAATCCTTTCATTTTATATAATATATATATATAAAATTGAATGTCTGTGTGTGTGTGTGTGTGTCCTCTATGGATTCAAAAACCATACATCCAATCGCCGTGAAAATTTGGGATATTATTAGGCATATCCCCGGAAAGGTTTTAGAAAAATAATTTCTTGAATATCTTTAATATCCTTAGAGTTATTTGCAGATTTGTAGCTTTAACTCGCAAGCAGCGCCACCTTGCAACGGAGATAGGCTTAGGTCTGCCCCCCACCCCGCCCCCCGTCCGGCCGGTCAGTCCAAGTTCCCACCGACCAATCAGAGGGATCAAGAGCCCCCCCCCCCCGTCCGGCCGCCGGCCAATCAGAGGGATCAATAGGTCCTGGCGCGCGGGGGGCGGGTGACCTCCGGGAATTACGTCCATCTTCCATAAACGACCATGATTTTATTCAACTTATCGAGTATTTTTCAAGGGACCGGGAAAATATGTTCACCAGATAAAACGATGATTTTGTAATGTAGAAAATTATGAAAGACAAAATTCAGGATGACACGGCACACAGGGACCGGGAAAAATGTTCACTTTATCGAGAGATTCAAATTTACGAGCTTCAAATTATCAAAATATATCTTTTTTTTATAAGTTTATAGAGAATTGTTTTAACAAATGTTCGTTAGACAAACCTTTACTCGGGTAAAACACGGGCGAAGCCGGGTACATCCGCTAGTCTATATATATATAAATGAATGTATGTGCGTGTTTGTCCTTTATGCCTGACCAAACCACTCATTGGAACGCCATGAAACTTTGGGAAGTTATTTAGTATAGTACTGGGAAGGTTTCTTAAAAATAATTTCTTGAATATCTTGAATATCCTTAGAGTTATTTGCGATTTGTAGATTTAACTCGCAAGCAGCGCCACCATTGCGACGGAGATAGGCTTAGGCAGGAAGTCTGCTCCACGCCTGATGACCTTGGGTCTTTTAGGGCTAATATATTAAGTAAAACTAATTCAAATATTAGTGCTTTATAATGGATATCTCCTTAAGGTTACCGATTTAAAAGTTTATTTTCTAATTTTAGATTGTATAAGAAACATATTTTATTTTAAGTATTGTACTTTATTTTAAAAAGTTTAAATAATTGTGCAAGACGATATATACGATATATAAAAATCAAAAGAAATAATGAGTTTCGTTTAAATATAAAATTCGAAAAATATAAATGCGATACTAAAAATTAAATAACTTATATAGAAGCTTTTGCATAGTTTCGTCCTGTAAGCATACCAACTGGGAAAAAAATGTTCACTAGATAAAACGATGATTTTGTAATGTATAGAAAATTAGGAAAGACAAAATTCAGGATGACACGGCAATTTATTTGAGACAAGAATAATGATACAATTCCAAGGCAAAGATACTATTCCTTTAACTTCCAATTACCGAGGGAACCAATTAATATTGATTTCATTCAACTTATCGAGTATTTTTCAAGGGACCGGGAAAAAATGTTTACTAGATAAAACGATGATTTTGTAATGTAGAAAATTTGGAAAGACAAAATTCAGGATGACACGGCACACAGGGACTGGGAAAAAATGTTCACTTTATCGAGAGATTCAAATTTACGAGTTTCAAATTATCAAATATATATATTTTTTTTGTATAAGTTTATAGAGAATTGTTTTAACAAATGTTCGTTAGACAAACCTTTACTCGGGTAAAACCCGGGTACATCCGCTAGTATAAATATATTTATTTATTTTATCCGTACATATCACAATTTGTAAATTTTAACACTTTGTCACAAGTCTTGAAATAAAGAAAAATTCTACGGCTCTTACTGCACTGATAAAAATAATGGGAAAACCTGGTTCATATATCATTGTTGAATCCTCTCAGCGTTTTCGCTAGTTTAATCCAGCACACCGCTTTCTATTGTATCGGGATGTTTTTGCTTTCTTACCGATACTGAAGATAAGCTCTTGCGGAGGGAGGTATTATAAAAGAACTTTGGAGAAAGAGACACACACAACAACACATACATTTTGAGGATAGTAGAAATAAAATAAATATTTATTAATGTATGTAAATCTACTGTCCTCAAAGCATATGTCCATAGTTCTTCTAAAATACCCATTCCAAGAGTCTACCAACAGTATCACTATAAAAGGAAGTTCCAAAAATGCAATATAACAGCGGTATGATAGATTAAACTGGCGAAACTGCTGGGAGGGTTCAACACTGATGAGCTAGGCCCTCCCTTTAATTTTTCCATTGCAGTAAGGGCAGTAGAAATTGTTTAATTTCAAAAGGAATCTTACGCTTTTAAAATAGTTTCAAATTTTTATACATAAACCTGTTCCCATGCTATACGCCACACTCTTTTTGTTACTCACCAAATAAAAGTAGTTGACCAAGTTTAGTATATTTTTATAAGACGCTAACTCCGGGCTATATGCTGAGAATGGAGTGTGGAAGAGTATCACTGGAAGTTGTCATCATTAAACATATTTTGAGATTTTGGGTGAGAATCATGAGAATGGAAGAGAGTAGGTTGCTTCATGCATGTTTGGCACACCTCTGGACATTGTACAAAAATCAAAGAGCAGGTGGCAAATTTATCGTAAATCTGTCAACTATTCTAGGGTCATATGCCTTCTCGTTTTTGAAAGGTTGTGAGGACTATACTTTTGAATGGACCGAAATCCCCGCTATTTTTCGCATACCAACTGAACAAAGCATTCAAAAAGACAAAAAGCGCAAATTTTGAATATCTCTCGGTTCGGTTCCAAAATAACTTTATTAGGTACCGCTCAACAAGAGCAACCTAGTTCATGATATTTGCAACAATGAATAATATGTGAAGGTTATTCATATATTGAACAAAATGTTAACGTGGGAATCATACCCGGTTCATGAATGTCGGGAATCGAGGGTGTTATCCACTCTTCCATCGACTATTTTTTTTATAAATATCTCTCATTAAAGTCACTTCAAATACTTACAAAATTCAATAACACCAGAACTATATCTACTCACAAATACTTCTCTGCTAATTAAAATACCTTTTGCACAACTAAGATTCCTATGAGATTCTTTCCAGATAATCGTTCAAAACGCTGGAACACTGATTGTATTTAACTTGTGATCTATATGAAAGCAGAATATAAGATTAAATCATGCATACAAAATATTTGGTTGCTTTTGCTTGGAAAAATAGAGAAAATACTCTTGGGTGACTTATCCTTGTCTCAATCCGATAGTCAACAAATATATAACTGGATGAATACAATGATGTTTGATCAAGGTCTTCTCTTTGCTTTATATTAATTCTACAAAGGTGCAGTGTCACCGTTCGGAGGAGAATAATAAAATCGTCGAATGTCGTGGTCCATTTGAATGAGGAAAGAGAAGAATAGAACGCGGCTGATTCCATACTCGTCTTTTCAGTGATAGCTAATCTTGACATGTGCACGGTGTGGCCACTGAACATGCGTCGGACTTGGAGGCTGTTGTTGGGTTCTGTCCTACCTGGAGTATAGGAGCTCCATCTGTGCTTCATTCCTGCGGTAAATCTGTTTAAAACTGGCGGTCTTAATAAAGTTGCGTGTAATATATAAACTTTCTTCAAGT
The DNA here is from genome assembly GCA_030710605.1 of Cordylochernes scorpioides. NCBI lineage: Eukaryota > Metazoa > Arthropoda > Arachnida > Pseudoscorpiones > Chernetidae > Cordylochernes > Cordylochernes scorpioides. The sequence continues at coordinate 171,893,105 of CP092865.1, read as the reverse complement.
ATTTATTTTACACAAATAAGAAATAAAAGTCGTTTAATATGTTTATATCAGGTATACATTACATTTTTCCATTATTGCAGTAAGGACAGTTGAACATTGTTCAATTAAATAAAAACATACCCACTTCATACATAAACCATTCAAATTTCCGATAACAAAAGACACGCACACGTTTACATTACAATTTATTAGAACATTCTCTCCCGAGTCACCATGTCTTAGGCCTAACGACAATCAAAGATCTTTTCATTTTAGAAAATAAATATTTTCTGAAAGTTTGTGTGTCTTAGAATATAGATGGAGTTATAAGAAATTGAAACTATTTTTGACGCATATGTTTCTTTTGAAAAAAAAATCTATACATCTTATCTATACATTAATCTATACATTTTGTATACAGCTTACTGCAATGATAAATTAATTGAAGGGCCTGACTCATCAATGGCGAACCCTCTCAGCGGTTAAACTGGTGAAACCACTGATGAGCCAGGCTCTGCAATTAATTTTTATTCCAGTAAGGGCTGTAGAAAATTGTTTTAGTGTTAAAAGAAACATAGACGTCAAAAATAGTTCAATTTTTATAACCGATGGGGCGTGCTAATCCATCATACATCGGAATCTTGAAAACAAAATGATGCAAATGAGAAAGTACTATGAACTCAAGTTAGGATGGTGCCTCTTTCACGAATTGCCTGTCCTCTGAGTGTGATCTTGTCCGGCTTCATCCTTCAGAGAGGGATGGCAAAGAGGGCTCCACATATCTAAAGTCAATTTTCTATTAGGTGCTCTGTCATTTTAGACCGTGAGAGACCAAAAAGAATTTAACTGCAATCTGCTGCAATACCAGCAACCACCAGCTTCACCTTCGCCTCTATTCGGTGGTTTCTCTTACTTGTGGTTCAGTTTCAACGCCCGCCATAAGCGCGTAATATAAAGCTCCGACGGAAAAAGGAGGAAATTCTGAAGGACGATTTCTACAGATGAAATAGAAACCTTCCCCAATGCTAAGACCAAGATACAAAAGAAAATAGCCTCCGTGCTAGAAAAAACTTCCTCCATACTGTTCAAGGAGTAAAGATTATGAGATTGAACAAGAAAGATATGCTCCGCGCCATCACTCACCCCAACCTTTCTACTGAATACCTAAATGGCTTGGATAATGAACCGAAATTGGGCCGAGACCTTTTGGTTTTCAATTTGACAGTAAGTCAGGAATACTACCCTGTGCTACCACTATCTCTGTCGCTTCAAGAGTTATATAGTCGTGATTCCGTCACGACTTACGTGATTCACCCGTTCTTGATTGGATTGACTCGCCGGGCGATTTCATTCTTAACAAAGGGGAGCCGGCGCAAAAAAAACGAGCAAAAATAATTAATAAAACATTTTTAAAAATGAAGCAAACAAATGATTTATACTGAAATTATATGCACAAAAGAGTTTTTTAACAACAAAATAATTAAATATTTGCATATACGAGGTGTGTTCAAAAAGTATCGCGAATTTTGAATTTTCGCGGGTTACGTATATTCGAATTTCGATCTTTTTGTGGCTTTATGTTGGTACTCATGTCTCTCACTTATGCCGACAAGAACGGCCATTTTGAATGTTCACTTAATTGTTGACAGCTGCTTTGCTTGCAGGTGTTTTGGATCGTCTTCGATTTTTACCTATTTAAAAAAATGGATCAAAGAACCTGTATCATATTTTGTGTGAAAAACGAAATTAAGTGCGCGGATGCATTCCGAATGTTGACTGTGGCATACGGAGAAGCTACCTTGGACCGAAGCAACGTTTATCGGTGGTACAAAATGTTCTCATAAGGCCAAGAAGATGTGAACGACGAAGAGCGTGCCGGACGCCCGAGCACTTCAACAACAGACGAAAAAATTAATGAAGTGGAGAAAAATGATATTGGCCAATCGTCGAATCACCGTTAGAGAAGTTTCTGAGGACCTAAACATATCGATTGGCTCGGGCCATTCGATTTTTATCAATGATTTGGGAACGAGACGGGTCGCCGCGAAATTCGTACCAAAATTGCTCAATTGCGACCAAAAACAGCAACGCATGAACATTGCTAATGAGATGTTGGACTCTGTCCGCGACGACCCAAATTTGCTCTAGAGGGTCATAACTGGTGACGAAGCGTGGGTTTATGGTTATGACGTGGAAACCAAAGCTCAATCATCTCAATGGAAGCTGCCGCACGAACCAAGACCGAAAAAAGCGCGCTAAGTTCGGTCGAATGTGAAAGTTTTGCTGACAGTTTTCTTTGATTGCAGGGGCGTGGTGCATCATGAGTTCTTGCCACAGGGTAGAACGGTCAATAAGGAATATTACCTGCAAGTTATGCGCAATTTGCGCGAAGCAATCCGCCAGAAACGCCCGGATTTGTGGAAGAACAAAAATTGGCTTTTGCACCACGATAACGCCCCTGCTCACACATCGTTGCTTGTGCGCGACCTTTTGGCCAAAAACAACACACTAATGATCCCGCAGCCACCGTATTCTCCAGATCTGGCCCCCTGTGACTTTTTCTTGTTCCCTAAACTGAAGAGGCCCATGAAAGGACGACATTACGCTACGCTTGACGAGATAAAGACGGCATCGAAGGAGGAGCTGAAAAAGATTTTAAAAAATGATTTTTTGAAGTGCTTCGAAGATTGGAAAAACCGTTGGCACAAGTGTATAATATCTCATGGGGATTACTTTGAAGGGGACAAAATAGGTATTCATGAATAAATAAATAATTTTTGAAAAAACACAAAGGTCGCGATACTTTTTGAACACACCTCGTATATTTGTCATCTCTCAGCTAAATTGCCATGAGTTTTAACATACCCCCACCTTTCTTTGTGAGAAAATAAAAAGAAACAAGAAAATGCCATCTCTCCTTTGTCACCGACCCAAATCATCAGAAGCAAGCCTCACTGGTTTGCGGACTTTACATCTTGAGGGTCTCGTTTCTAGGTAGTCATTATAGGACTTGGAGGAGGTATCGAAAACAGAACGGAGAGGCGTAGTCGTATTTTGTGACTTTAAAACTGTTCTCTTCTCAAAAGCCAATGGCCTCTTCTTAATATTCAACGTCCTCTTCTTAGCGGCCTTCTTAGCCTCCTCAACGGCCTCTTAGCAGCCAAAATGTTCAACCCAACTTGAACCTTATAATCTTTGTACACAAGTGGAGATTGACCCATCAGCATCCAACCATTACGGTAGTTAGGTCTTCTCCCAAATGAACGTCAATTCCTGTTAGCAACTGGCCAAAATAGTTCTGCCTATTAAAATTTCAATTCCCTCACTTATAAAATTTGAAGGATGAATATATATCTTTTCCCGCTTCAATTTGCTCAACCAGCGTCCTCTTGGAAGTGCCGGAACTTTGGCACAAATGCCATAAGAGCCAAGGGCCTTGGTTTTAGCTCAGCCGGCAATGACGGCTCTTTTTGCTTTCTCGGGTTCCAGGTCTGGAATTTTTTCTCTGTAGGTCGTTACGTAAAAGGTGGTAAATATGAGCAGAGCTTCAGTACTGATTGTGCATAGGTGATGTAGACTAGTAGTTTAGCCGCGCCTGAAGGAGATACGGCTTACCGAAATAGCAGTAGCGTTCTGAAGGCGACATAGCCTCCTGAAATCGTTGCAGCGTTCTGAAGGTGATGTAGTATCCTGTAACTTCGCTCTGTGGCATTCTAGAGGCAAAGTTTCCTTGTGATGTAAGCCTCATAAAGACTGCCTTAGTGAGAAGCGATCTCTTCTATCACTTTCAATCTACATTCCAGTTGGTATAAAGAATAGCACCATGTGTCTTAGTTCAGAAAGTAGGTTTCATACATCATATTTAAATAGGCTTTCAGTAAGAATCAAAGAACATTTTCAACTCCATCAATAATATTCACTTTCATTTTGTAAACGCGAAGTTGAATCAATACCATTTACATTGAGAGTTAAGAACAATATTTAATTAAAAGGTCTGTAACACGTACATCGAGTATATACCACGAGCATTACAAAGTTCGCTGTAGGTTCGCCGGTCTCCACTTATCTTTCAACAATTTATAGCGCAAATTTCGCCGACGCTCTGATGTCGTGGTATTCTAGGCCCGCCGCGAAGATGCAAGACTGAGGGTCCGGCGGCCGCCCGACCCTCGCTAACCTACAGTTGATACAAGACATCGGTGCTCCCAGGAGCAGTGGAGATGTCGTGAGGATCCGTGGTATTCGAACTACGCTATTTGACCGACCTACTTTACGTTTAGATATGTTCACCTCGTGTATTTATATATTTTCTCGGCGTCTAATAAAGTTCTTGGGTAAGGATTCCTTGGCCAACATGGTCAAACGGTTGGCCGAGTGGTCAAGTTGCCGCCATGGGAGAACGGGACCAGGGTTCGAACGTACCTATAATCACTTTTTCCAATAAAAATTCCCGTCTTACAATATTTATAGCTGCTCGTAACTAAAGATGGCACGTTTAGAGTACAAACGTCCACCCATAAAGTGAGCGGACTACCGCTGATATGGCAATTGCACGCTCACTCCATTTATAGCCGTGGACTTGAGAGAGAGAGAGAGAGAGAGGGGGGAAGAAAGTTTCTTCCATCGGTCACACCCGACCACTGTTCCAAAGATGAGCCAGGTCGGCACACATCTCCCGGCTCTCCAAACACGGACCATTGTGAGCACCGGAGCAAGACATGATGCGACACTTTGGCTCCTTGTATATAGGCCAGCAGCAGGTGGGGGTTTCTCTCTTCACGGAGTCAGCCAGGAGTGAAGAAGGTACACTCTCCCTCTCCTTGTCTTTTCTCTGCTCTCCCCAGTGGAACCTTCTTATCTCTTTCTTATTGATTAATTTTTGTCCCAGCACAGTTATATCACTCGATCTGTGTTCATGTCTAACCTTTGTCTTGAGACCTTGGCGAGATTGAAAAACTGTGAGCTTTCAGCAGGTTGCATCAAGAGACTTGGATGCCGGGATCTTGGATTGTGAGCTTTAATGAGAAGTTATCTGGTATCTAGATGTGTGATCTTATTTTTCAGTATCTTTATCAATATTTCATTTTAATTTAACGGAATATATTAGCAAGTTATTAGGTTAAGTTTGCTATGTAAAATTATGTAACGCTCGGAAATTAATTAATATTAAGCCACAGTTTGTGTGGTTCATCACCTCTTTCGCAAGTTCCTACCTCACAGCTCTGATGACCTTGGCCATCTTGCTGAGCCTGCGCCACGCTGGTCTGATCAATTCGCCGTAATCTGCTGATTCCGATAGGCGGGAGGATCGCCATCTTTACAGCCTTTCGTAACGTAGCCAGCCGATGATATCAAAAATTGATTCGTTTTAAATACAAGGTTCGTGTTTACGAACTTTTGGGACAACCTTATTGTTTAAATTACAGGAGAACTTCTCTGTAAAGGATACCTAATTACAGAGCCAAAGTGTTCTTTAAGGAGAGGTGTCCTCTTACCGGAGAGTTGCTAAATAGTAAAAATGATAATTTCGCAAATGAAAGCTGTCCTTTGTAGAGAGGCTTCCGCTAGCGAGGTGTCCACTAAAGAGAGGTTCTACTATATTACAATATGATTTCACGTTCTATAGTCTTCTACGAGTGTTTACTTGGTGTGTATACGTTCCATTTCTCTATTTAAAAAATCCATTTAAATAACATCATCCGTACTCACTATTTGCCATGATGTTGGTTGTATTCCTATATGAACTCTCACTATTAGCAGCCTCATTCCTTAACATCCAGCCGTTGTTTCTCAATGTATTTCTCGAATATTTTATTTTTTAACGTTTAAATAAGACAAATTAATAATTCAAGGCGATTTTTCTTTTACAAATAACTCGCCCTCCTCTTTTTTTTCCAATTTGCCTTCATTGCAGTATAAAGTCTGTATACAGAAATAGCTATAATTTTTACACAAATAAATTTACTGGCAATGCGTTTTTTTTTTTTTTATTTCAGTAAATTTATTTGTGTAAAATTTTAACGATAGAGGGCAATAAAATTTAATTTAGAAATAGCTATCAATAATATATATTCAAAAAGTAGCGTTTAAAACTAGTACCATCGGTGTACATATAACCACGTGGTACATAGACACAGTGTATGTACTTGAATGTGCCAGAAATTCCATTGGATTCATAATTTTGGGATAAATGGGATTTACTGTCTTTTTTGATTCCGCAATAACTATGTTCTTGTATTCTGGTTGGAAGGTTTCCGGGTGTTTCTCCTATGTATGAGCATTAGAAAATTTTCACGGAGTTTTGTAAATCAGGCTGGCTGGTTTTTTTCTTACTTTCATATTTGGTTATACTATTACGTAATTTAGTTTGACGCAATCGAAAATGTCATCTTTTGTGTTATAGATATTCTCTTATATATTTATAACTTTATGCAAAAATTTAATAACTCAAGGTGATAAGACCAAATAAATAAATTATTATACCTTATGTTTCTCTAATCTATAATCCAAGTTGTTCTTACCTTATCAATAAATCTAATAAGTTGTTAAAATGTACGTTTGGTGTTGTTACATAACATATTGCCAGCGTGCTAAACACTGGTGTAGTGTTGTAGTAGTTGTAGCTTGTCTACCATCCTATATCTGCCTTTCGTCTAAAACAATAAACACCATCCAGCAAACGGCTGACTAGCACAGGTTCCATTACAATATTACGTGGCCGCATTCCCAGCCGTTCTAGATCATCTCAACAGTGTTATAGTTAAAATGAGCCTTCAACATGGCTTCTGTGGTGGCTGAGAAATTAAGAGACAAGCCATCAGGGAACAAGGCAACAAGCACAAACAGTGGCTAAGAGAAGTCTGGCATCTTGCGCCGTCCTTGCTGAGAATTCGCGGGAAACTTCGCCGCACGATCATCTTCAACATCCGAGTCTAGCTTGAACGACATCTCCGGTATTCTTGAGTGGAACTTGTCTGCAGAAACTTTCTTCCAGTCATATAAGACGCTTCCCGGTTCCGAAGCAGAGATTATATCCTTCGCCATAAGGTGAATTCACTTGGACACAGAGAAGGCGATTGTTGGGCCGATCTATCGCCAAGGGATAGCTAACTCTCCAACCCCACCCAGTCACACACCGGCTGGGGGAGATTGAAACCATTTTATCCAACACTAATCAATGGTGGAAGCGGCAAATAACATTTAAAGTGTGCCAGGCTTGATCTTTGGGATTCAAAAAAAAAAAAAAACAAGCACAGCATTAACAAAAGTGAAGAAATATGTAAAAGGCAGAACGAATAGAGGAGAAGAGGATAAATCTGAAAATGTTCTTCAATTAACACCCAAAAGCCTCTATTAAGACACATAGTCATGGATTCACCCACGGGGTCTTTCAAGGAAAAAAGAAGAACAAGTGAGAGCTAATCACATTTAGCCATAATAATAATTCAGATGATATAGACACGAAAACCTAATTAAGACAATTATCCTTATACAAATACAAACTAACGACTTAATAAAGGCTTTTGAATATTTATATACATTCTATATTATATACGCATTATTCACATAGCCAAATTTGAAAGTCTTATTCAACTTGCCTTCCGAGAAAGAATGTAAAAAGGACGCCCATGTATCTTTAGAAGGACTCAAAGGACTCACGAATTCGTCAAGTAGGTCGAAAAAGATTACTTCCTATCCAAAAGAGCCATTTGATAAATACTGCGGACAATTCATACAATAAGGTAATCCATAAAGATCTAAAGTAGCCGAACGACCAAGTGCAGAAATGTTTAGGAACGCTATCGGTCAGTTGATAGAGCTTTCAAATTGTAGTCGAAAAAGAGCAATGTGTAATGTAAGAAAACAGAAGGATTCGGGAAAGAATGGCTCAAGCATTGTGCGCCAAAGTTTTCGTAAAGGATTCGTGCTAGCTGCAGAGAGGTTTCTCTTATAAAGAGGCAAACACACAAAATTTGAAGACAACTCTGCTTATTACTAATATTTTGGATCTAATTTTACACAGGACACCTCCAGCCTCTACGGAAATGAGATGGCTAAAGTAACTTTCCACCGTGACAAAGCATCCAGCCACACTTTACATTCCACCACCCAATTTTTATATGATCTAAACGGAAAAAAAAATCAGAAAATCAGGATCATGCCAGTATAGCAATAAATAAAAAAAGCTTTTAAATTTTTCATTTCTTCCTTAGAATACACAGTGTGGCAAATAATTTTTAAGACTCGCGCTAGATAAAAGCCAATAGCAGAGCCAGTTATGAAATTGCGCATGCGTATATATATTCGAAGCCTTATCAAGCGCGTGGCTTTGTTTCAGCCATTTTGGTTAACTCTTTAAAACCATACAGGCGTTTTTTGAAAAGTAAAAATTTTTGTTCGTCGGAATTCTGAGATGGAACAGAGAGCGGTCATTAAATTTAATGCAAAACTTGGTAGAAGTGCATCGGAAACATATATTTTGATGAAGCAAGTTTATGGTACGTTATGTTTGAGTAAATCAAATGTTTTCATTTGGCACAAACGTTTTTCGGATGGAAAAAATACGCTAGAAGATGATAAGCATACTGGACGACCAAGTTCTTCGAAGACACCAGAAAGTATAGAAAAAGTGTGAGAATTTGTTGCAAACAATCGCAGTGCATCCCTGAGAATGATGGCAGAGGTTTTACACATCAACAAAGAAACGATTCGAACCATTCTGCATGAAGATTTGGGTAAAACTAAAGTCTGTGCTAAATTTGTTCCACACACTTTAACGGGCGAGCAGAAATCATTGAGAATTGCACATTGCAGAAACATCATTTGGTGTTTTCAGTATTATCCAAAGACAAAGCGCCAAAGTGCCGAATGGAAGTCAAAAAACTCTCCACAAGCCAAAAAAAAAACGCGGAAAGTGCCATCAAAAATCAAAACAATGCTGATTACCTATTTCGATAGTAGAGGTATTATCCACAAAGAATTTGTTCCCGCTGGACAAACCATTACTGGAGAGTATTATTTAAACGTTTTGAAACGTTTGATTGCCAGAATTCGTCGCATTCGTCCAGAATATCGCGATGAAGACAGTTGGTGTTTGCTGCATGATAATGCACCGAGTCACTCCTCACTCATTGTTCGTCGCTTTTTGGCCAAAAATAACGACTGTGTGTTGAATCATCCTCCGTACTCGCCTGATTTAGTACCATGTGACTTTTATTTATTCCCAAAAATAAAATTGAAGTTAAAAGGTTGTTTTTTTAATGATATCCCGACCATCCAGACAGCTGCGACGAGCACTTTGGAGGCGATTCCTCAAAGTGGCCTGCAAGAGGCATTTAATTCCTTATTAAATCGTTGTAACATATGTATTAACTCCGGAGAGGATTATTTTGAATAAAAAAAATAGTAGAAATTGAATTAGCTTGTTTCTGTTTTATTTTACAAACCCATTCTTAAAAATTATTTGCCACACAGTGTATGATATCCAATTTTTACAAATTTCATTTAACTTGCTGATCTGTCTCCCGTTTTATTTGTTTGTCCACAAATCTTGTAAATAATTTTAAATATACTCACAGTTCACCTAGAAGTCTGAAATTTGGTACGCGAAATTTGCGTTAGAAACTGATGACAATTCTAGTTGACAGAATTCCATACTTCTGGGTGGTCGGGGTGGCCGGTAATGGACTCTTTTTTTTTTTTCCTCCTACATTTCAGGTCAAATTTTGTTATTATTTTTATATTATTTCTGATCTCGTAGAATTCTGGTATTTAATAGACTAATTCAATCCAACTAACATTGCAAGTGTACCAATTTCCGACTTCTAGATGGCGCCGAGGGTCAGTTTTAATTTTTTTTTGTCTTGTTTATTAAATTGTATATACTCGTAAGTTTCTAAAATGTATTCAGGCGCAAGTATCCCAAGCTGGGATATCGCGTCCGATATGTGCAATAAAAAAAAACGAATAAAAATATGCACAGCCGTTTCTTTTGGCTTAATGAGCGGCTGGAGTTCTATAAAAATGTAGTCGGGTTGATCGATACTGGAATTTTTGTGATCAAGTTTTTATATACTTCCAGACAACACAGAGTTCTGAAATTTTGTACATTCACTCGATCCTGTTAACAATGCAAGTCTGCAAACTTTAAGACTTCTGTGTTTTCGGAATTGGACTAATTTCTATATTTCCTTTCAATATTTGTTTTAAAGTTTTACCACGTATAAGTCGGATGTTTTGTACACCCCCCTCAATCAAGTTAACAACGCAAATATTCAAAAAATGCTCCAATGGCCCTCCAATGGCCCCCGATTTCTAACCCCACAAGCGAGTGCAAGTAACCAAACGAGACACTGGCATATTTGTAAGTGCAAAGCCGAACTGCTTTTCACATGTGTAGACATGTGGTGCACTTACAGTAAAAGCAGTCGCCAACTTCTACCTACCATGATTATCATGGCCTGTACCATGTGTACTAGGGATAAGCAAGAAAAAATAAATAAAAGAAATTAAATACATTTTAATTTCAAAAAAATAATAATTAGATTTTTTCATTTATAATCCAAGAAGCTAAAAAATAATTAATTAATTAGTTTTTTTTTAAGATTTTATTAAAATGTACTAAAAGGGAGAAAATAAATATTTCAGCTTCCTTTTTTCATTGAACTATTAGATTTATACAAGTCAAAATAAAAGCGGCGGGGGACAATCATCGTATATTGAGGGAAGAGGTGAAATATTTAGTGAAACACAAAAACTTGCTAACAAGTTGCTTTATATTAAATCATCTTAAGTTTTAAATTCTTTATGATCATTCCCCACCGCTTTTATTGTGAATCATATATATAGATCTAATATGGAATGTTTATGTTCTCCTTTTTAGTGCATTTTAATATTAATAATAATTTTAGTGTATTTTTATTGATTATTGAACTTTAAATGATTCAAATAAACTAGTGGAATGTGGTTTATAAAGATTTTGATCATCTATTGACCATTTGTAGGACATGGTTTAGCCCACTTTGTAATTCGTCACCAACGTCATATTTCGAAAGCTTGTATCTTTCTGTCTTCCCAAGAGTCCAGAGGCAAGGTTTGGTGTCTTAGTGGTGATTATTAAACAAGAAATGTTATTTTACTAGTGTTCTGGAATAATTAAAATCCACAGTTGATATTTATTCCGACAGAAGACGCAAGCCATCAGCAATTTTTAATTCCACAATCAGAAGAAGCTTTACTTTTTCTTCTTCTTCTTCTCTCTTCTTTCTTATCTCCACTCATAACAATCTTGCAACTCCAAAACACATTATTGACTGTATTGATGAGCTCTACTCATCTCCAGCAGACACCATCAACAAGTTCTACAATCTTGATACCCTAATATGATTGAGTAAAATATGAAAGAAGAAGATATCAGGTATCAAGTATGTTTTTTTTTTTTTTTGTCCGAGATTCTAGTACAAATTCATTGTTAAGTCGCCCCTTGAAACACTCGATATCTCAGTTAGAAGAAGGTAGGACTGTAAGAGGTATCAACGGTGATCCTTAATTTGATAGTTTAATATCGGCTCGAGGTATTGTTTTTTAAAGGGAGGTAAATAAGAAATTTAAAAAAATAATAATAAAAAAATCCCTTTAGCCGGATTTGAACCAGCGACCTAAGGATCACCATTGATACATCTACCGTCCTCCGCTCTGCCAACTGAGCTATCGAGGGCTAGAAATTTGTGAACTGATAGAGTTTAATAACGTTGAATATTATAAGGTCATCACTAAAGAGCATTTAGACGTTGGCTGTACATAAAATTCTAAACAACTCTTGGTTCTGGTGCTAGATAATTTATATAATTTATTTTACTTTTCACTTCAATTTATCATCATACCACTGTAAATTCCTCTCTTATAAAAGTTATTAATTGTATTTTTATTATATTTTCAAAGATCTTAGAAAGATTTGATGTCAGAGATATATATCTATAACTTCTATTCGAGTCGTAATTTGTTCTGTCTGGGTGATTTTAATGATAGAATCCCTGCTAGAGATAACCCTAGACGTGTACTTACTTATTACTGATAGCCTTATTAAAAGAACTCTCTCTCTCTATTATAATACGAAAACCAAAGTAGGTTTGTTGAGGATGAGAATTTGAGCCTTCTCACTCTCTCAGAAGTATTTTAGTGTGAAAAATAGGTGTCGACGTGGTTCTAGGAGACATTGCTTTCAAAACGAGCATCTCCAAGCCTATAAATATGGTCTGTAATTTTAATATGGGACTGTTAAAATTGTTCCCACCCTCTGTATATGTCATCTACTAACTGAGATTTAAAGAAACCTATGGTATACATATTTTAAGTTTAATTTATTAATTGTTCCCACAGAGTATATGTGTAAGATCACAAGTAAATAGACGCTAACCGTAAGAAGATTAGTTTCTCTTTTATTTTGTTCTCTCTCTTGTAAATCAATAAATATAATGTTTGATTAATATTCTTGAAATCAGTTTATTTAAAAAGTATAAGAAAAGACAACAAAACCATACAAATGGGTTTAAAAGAGAGACTATGTACAGTAGATGAGGAATAAACCCAGCAGCGAACGCCTTTAATGCATTGGAAATACCAAAAGAGATTGATCAAAGATATCTACAATGAAGACATTCTCGGGACATCACCTACATAGCCCGGACTTTCTGTCCTATTGTGTGCCGTCCAACAATGTCAACAACAGGACAGCACTGCTGACATTGCATCTTCCTGACACCGCTTCCATCAATATTGGGGTCTGTCAGCGACCATATTTATGGAGGGGATTGTCCCTCCCTTCAGACCCTGTCATCGTGCTGAGGGACATTGACCCGGATCCGTTCGTGTTCTCTCCTTTATCCTCATGGTACTGGCCTCGGGTCCCTTCAGAACTCTTTGCGACATATTGTTACATCAATTTTAATGCGCCTTACATTTATTCAAAATATTATATGATATTTAACATTTATTTAAAACAGAATATTTAGATTAGCATCATTCCTTTTTATAGTTTCACTCCTTTTTTATATTTATTGTACATATATCTTTATTGCTTATTGGAGCGGGAGAGGACCGAGGACGAAGACTGCGGATCGCAACTTACGAGGAAGACAAGAATAAATAAACACAATAACTTTAAAAGGTAATTTATTTTTATTTAATTTTATTTATTTACTTTTAATATGGAAACCCGCTCGGGAAACGTGTATAACACCAAGAAGGAAGAAACCAAGGTCGACGACCCTGCAAAGCTTCAACTTGGTGCAACAATTGGTGGAGATGCTGGTTTCGAACCAGTTGCTTTGAACCCCAATATAGAAATTCCGAAATATGGTGGGACAGAAGACCCTCGCCCATGGATAGAATCCCTCGAAGAGATTGGTTTCCTCTATCCTTGGGGCAGACTACATAATTGCCCGTTATGCCGCCATGAACATGACGGGAAGCGCTAAAACCTGGTTGAATTTACACAAAGCTAGTTTCACGAGCTGGGAAAATATTAAAATCCGCCTCATTCAGGATTTTTCTTTGGACGCGAATAAAGAAGAACTTAGAATGAAGCTCAACAGAATGCAACACTGGAATTAACCAGCAATCAGGTTCGCGGAAGACATTCTAGTGTTGTGCAACAAGGTTGACCCCGCAATGGAAGAAGAAACAAAAATTGAACATGTTATTGGAGGACTGAAAAAAAGAGTACTCATTCGCGCTCTACCTGAACCCTCCTAAAACGACCGATGACCTTCTTGTCGTGTGCAAGAAAATGGATTATTTTGAAAAGAAGTATCGGGAACGTGTGGAGAAATCCAGAAACCTATATAACGGTCCACGCTATTCTAGACTCCAACAACAATCGAGGTACGTGCCGCCGACTGCCGCACGAAACTACCAGACCACTTCCAGGCCCCAAGCCCCTGTTTCCAATAATTACAAGAACGACTCCCTGTTAGGAAACCAATTCTTTCCTATCCTACAATCAAGCAGAGTAAAACACAACACCTCTAAGAAAATCAACACTTTTAATTTCCTATCATGACTAACTAATTTACATCATTAAAAACCAATTATATACATGTAAAATTGTCCGGTCATCTGGTCAAAACATAAATAAATTAATCTATGATAAACAACTTATAAAAATCCTAACAATGACCCCCCATTTTAAAGTTGTTTTGATACGCTCATCGGAGGCCTAGAGTGGCCAAGATCCTGGTCAGTTTAATTCTTCCAATTCCCCCAGTTAGAATATCTGCAATACTCCCTCCGCCAAGCCGCAATTCTTGAAGATCTTCTTGGGATTACAGTTTCATTCTGGCCTTCCTCTTCGTCTTCTCTCCTCAGTTCTTCGTCTTCACAGGCCTGCTCTTCATCCTCTTTTCGTTCTAAGTTATTCAGATTTTTCTCTACCGATATTGTCCCATCAGTCCCTGAATATCCTCTTGGGATCGCAGCTTCACTTCGACCTTCCTCGTCTTCCTTCTTAAGCTCGTCTTTCTGATTCCTTTCCACCAATTTCGTATCTTCCTAATTTACAGATTCATAGTCTTCTTCAAAATTATTATTTAAAACCTGGAAAAAATCAGTTTCAGGTGAAATTTGTCTGTCGATTTTCTTAGCTGGGAAAACATCTTCTCTAAATCTGACGTTTCTGGTTACGAAGACCTTATTGTTTCTGATATCCCAAACCTTATATCCTTTGACTCCTTCCGGATAACCAATTAGAACACATTCTCTGCTTCTTGAGTCAAATTTGGATCGACGCTGGTCGTTGTATGCCCAGGTCTGACAACCGAAAACTCGGATATGCTCAATTTTCACTGGCTGTTCGGTCCACATTTCTTCTGGTATTTTGTTACCTATTGCCTTGCTAGAACATTTGTTTCTTAAGTAACAAGCTGTATTTACGGCATCTGCCCAGAATGATTTGGGAATCCCTGATTCAAGCAAAATGCATCGTGCTGTGTTTAGCAATGTTTGATTCATTCTTTCCGCAGTTCCATTTTGCTGAGGTGTTCTTGGAACTGTAAGCTGTCGCTTGATGCCATTCTCATTGAGGAATTTATTAAATTCGCCGTTAACATATTCCGCACCATTATCACTTCTTAGTACTTTGATTTTTCTGCTGTGGTAATTCTCAACACTGTTCTTATATTCTTTAAATCTTTCAAGGACCTCTGATTTAGATCTCATAAAATATACTGTAGTGTAATGAGTAAAATCATCTATGAACGTCACAAAATAATTGTTCCCTCCCTTCGACATTGGGCTAATGGGACTTACTACATCCGAATGGATGAGCTCCAAAGGTGATGAAGTTTTCTTACTTTCGACAGGTTTGGAAGGAAATGGGAGTCTTCTCATTTTACCTTCAAGGCACACCTCGCACTCTGCTGTGTCACTCACATTTTGGAGATCCCTTCTGTAAATGTGTCCTAGCCTTCTGTGCCAGATATCTGCACTAGGTGACTTCACTTTAGCTATCTTCAGTTCTTCCACTGTATAGATTCTTCCTCTTCTATTAGATTTCAAAATTAATTCGCCATTACTTCCAAAAACAGAGGCCTTGCCATTCTGGAATAAAACTTTGTTTCCTCTTTCCTCAATCCTTCCAACAGACAATATATTTCCGTCTAACTCAGGAACGTACAATACGCCCTCCAAGAACAAGGTTTCACCTCCATATTCGTGACCGAGTTTGATAGTTACATCACCCATCTCTGATACCTTTATTTTCTCATTGTTTGCCATTTCAACTGAAGTTGAAATACTTTTTGTGTTCGTCAATTTCAGTCTGTTCGACGTCATATGTTCAGTAGCTCCACTGTCCAGAAACCAGATATTCTGCGAGCTATTGTTTTTAAAGTTATTAGCAAATAGGGCTCTATGAGTAAGGTTTACCGTACTTCGTTTCAGAATACCTTCGTTAGTTCTCCTTGATGAGTTGGCAAATCTGCAATTCCTAGCTATGTGTCCTAATTTGCCACAATTGAAACATCTTATCTGCCTGGAGTAATTAGAATTTTCCTTTTTCCCTTCCGTCCACGTATTCCGACAATTCCTTGGTTGGTCATATGTAAATTTATTTCGCTCTTGACATGGTGATTTGCATGTATCCTCTTCTCTTCTTACCGCAAAGGCGCTATTGGGATCTTCTTGAGGAATTTGACGCTGTTTCTGTCTTTTTTCTTCTAAAAGTAACTTAGATTTGACCACACTAGTCGATAGCTTCTCTTCTTGCTGTTCTAAACTGAGAATTAGAGGCTCGTAGCTCTTTGGCAATCCCAATAGCATAATCAAAGCTAATTCGCCATCCCCAAATCCATGGTGGCACTTTGCTAATTTTCTATGACATTCCATTATTCTCGCGAAATATTCCTTCATGTCTTCGTCATTTCTTTTGACAATATTGAAAAATTCTCGCAGTAGCTGTAATATGTGCAGCAAGCCATACTTCGTGTGGATGTCCTCCAGTATCTGCCATGCATCGATCGCTCTCTTACAATCACCGATGTCATCTAGGAATGAATCTTCAACTGCTAATAATATTGTAGCGTAGAAATCAAGCCTTGAAATATCCTAAGATGTAAAAGTATTTATTGATGACGTCACAGCGACAAGTCGACAATTATTAACAAGTCAGCCAAACTATATACAGCTAGAGAATCTTAAGCAAGTAAGCAAAGAAATATTTTAAGATGATTTCACAAAAACAGATTAATATATATTTTTATAATCTGTTGAATATATTTTCATTGAATAATATTAAATTAAATAATAAAATATTTCTTCGCCACATAGCCTCCTCCTATAAAGAGCATCGACCCGATGCTCAGAAGGAGACTTACATCCTCAGTCTCAAGGCTCGAGAACGGGTGATAGGGCCTGAGATCTCTTCGCGGGTCTGTGGTTGTTGTGTTCGTTCAGTGGGGATGTCTTCTTCCTGGAAGTTTGTCGAGTCATCTTCTGGGTCCTCTTCTAGCTGGTCCTCCTGGTCCTCTGGGTTTAAATAAGGTTTCATCCTACCAATGTGAACTAAATCTTTTGTTTTACGACGACCTTGCTGGTTTCCGAATGTTTCAACTTCATAGGTCACATCAGATATTTTTCGGGTTACTTTGTATGGGCCGAAGTAACGTCTCATTAGTTTTTCCGAATATCCCACTTTACGCACAGGAATAAAGATCCATACAAGATCTCCAGGCTGATAAATTATATTTCTGTGATGGGCGTCATAGCGATGTTTATTGCTACCTTGAGATCTCATGGAGTGGATACGTGCCAGTTTTCGTGCTTCTTCGGCTCTTGCCCCTAGAGTTTGGATGAAATCGTCGTCTTCTGGCAATAACTTGGGGAATAACACGTCAAGTGGAGTCTCGGCTTCACGCCCGTGTACAAGGAAAAATGGGGTGAACCCAGTAGACTCTTGTTTTGCTGTGTTGTATGCAAATGTAACGAATGGAAGAATCCTGTCCCAATCTTTATGGTTGACATCTACATACATGGACAGCATGTCTGCTATGGTCTTATTCAACCTCTCCGTGAGTCCGTTTGTCTGAGGGTGATAGGCGGTCGTCTTCCGATGGGTTATTCTGCACTGGTTGTTCAGATCACTTATCATTGAAGATGTGAAGTTCCTTCCTCTATCCGTGATTAATTCCCTCGGCGCGCCGTGCTTTAAGATGACATCTTCAATGAAGAATTTGGCGACTTCCATGGATTCACTTGTGGGTAGAGCTTTAGTTATCGCATATTTCGTTAGGTAGTCCGTACATACAATAATCCAACGGTTGCCACCTTCTGATGTTGGAAATCTCCCCAGGAGATCCATTCCTACCTTTTCAAAGGCAACTTCAGGAACAGGTATTGGCTGTAAGTGCCCTGAGGGGAGTTGGGGCTGATGTTTACGCCTCTGACAATCTGAACAGTGTGCCACATACCTTCTAACTGTTCTATACATTCCGGGCCAGTAATACTTTTTTCTTATTCGGTCATAGGTTTTAGTAAATCCGAGGTGACCAGCCGTGGGTGAATCATGGAAATTTTTCAGTAATTCCTGCCTTAAATGGCGTGGAACCACCAAAAGCCATGGTTTCCCCATTGGATCATAATTTTTTCTGTAGAGCGTGTTATCGATTTTTACAAAGGAATTATTAGGAGAACTTTGTAATTTGTCAGCGATTTTTCTAATAGCTTGATCATTCATCTGCTCTTCGCTAAAGTTCTGCAAAGTCACTATGCTTGGAATATCTTCCTCCATATCTTCACTGTATTCTAATGGACTTCTTGATAAGCAGTCTGCGTCCTGATGTTTCCTTCCGCTCTTATACACGACAGTGACGTCAAACTCTTGCAGCCGAAGTGCCCATCTTGCTAACCTCCCACATGGGTCTTTGAGGTTGGTCAGCCAGCACAAAGAGTGGTGGTCTGTAACAATAGTGAACGGCTGTCCAAAGACATATGGTCGGAATTTATTGATAGCCCAAATGATGGCAAGGCATTCCCTTTCTGTGGTTGAATAATTTTTTTCTGCCTTATTTAAGGTTCTGGATGCATAAGCAATGGCTCTTTCCTTTCCCTTTTGTATCTGCACTAATACTGCTCCTATTCCGTAGTTGCTTGCGTCAGTGTGTATTTCGGTTGGGGATGAGTAATCAAAATGTCCAAGAGCGGGTTCGGAAATTAACGCTGACTTGAGAGCTTCAAATGCATTTTGCTCTTCCTGGTTCCAATTAAATGCTGAGTCTTTCTTCAAAAGGTCATTCAAGGGTTGGGCTACGTGGGCATAATTGGGTATGAAGCGGCGGTAGTAGGATGAAAGGCCAAGAAAACTTCTAACTTCCTTCAATGACCTTGGCGTAGCGAAGTCGCGGACTGCTCGAATCTTTTCTTGGTCGGGACGAATTCCATTTTCACTCACCTCATGTCCAAGAACCGTGATAGTTTTTGCACCAAACTTGCATTTCTTGGAATTGAGACATAATCCGGCTTTCTTAAGGCAATTTAATACAAGTTGAAGGCGTCTTAGGTGTTCTTCAAAGCCATCTGAAAAAACAATGATGTCATCGAGGTAACACAAGCAAATGGTCCACTTAAGACCCTTCAGAAGATTATCTATCATTCGTTCGAAGGTAGCTGGAGCATTACATAACCCAAATGGCATTACTTTGAACTCGTACAGTCCATCTGGAGTTATGAATGCTGTCTTCTCGCGGTCCGATTCTTCTACGTCGATTTGCCAGTACCCTGATTGGAGGTCCATGGAAGAATAAAATCTAGCTCCCCGTAAGCAGTCTAAAGTGTCGTCGATCCTTGGGAGAGGGTAGACATCCTTTTTTGTTATTTTGTTAAGGCGGCGGTAATCGACGCAGAATCTCCAGCTTCCATCCTTTTTTCTTATCAATACTACAGGCGAGGCCCACGGACTTTCAGAGGGCTGAATGATGTCAAGTTTTTCCATCTTGTTTACCTCATCCTGAATAATTTGGCGTTCTCTTGGTGCAACTCGGTAAGGTCTTTGTTTGGTCGGTAGGTGGTCTCCAGTGTTAATTCGGTGTTTAACATTGACGTCCTTGAATTGTTTTCTTTTACTAAATTCGAAAATATCCGTATAGTTTTTTAACAAATTTCTTAATTTTTCTTTTTGAGATTCATCAAGTGAATCATCTATAAAAAATTCCGAGATTTTTGGGTCTTCAGAATGCTCCGCCTCTGTTTCAACTTGGTTACAATCAGCTAGAGTACATAATTGACTATCTTCGATGACAGCACTATCGGCTACATGCATCCCTTGTGGGATTAGTTTCGGATATGGACTCCAATTCACCACCCAAAGTTTACCTCGGTTATTGGTAAGTGAAATGACAGAGGAGGGAGCCGTTAGTTCTCTTTCCAGCAATAGCTCTTTTCGACATTCTGCCACCACAATTGCGTCATTAGGAATGTCACGACTTGCTACTTCTATTAACTGAATAGAGGCGGGTTCGATTCTATATTCCAATTCCGAGTAGAGAGGTGAGCTGTTCTTAGGGGTATCCTCAAAAAGACATTTTTCTAAGAAGAGTGTGTCGTCAGCTGAATCAATTATCGCCCTAGATAACTTCAAAAAGTTCCAACCAAGAATAACTTCGTGACTACATTCTTCCATAACGACAAATTCAAAGCTTTCCTGTAGTCCATTCAAGTCCAGTTTCAGTGTGCAGCGTCCTTTTGGTCTTACAATTTTACCGTTGGCTACTCGTAATGTGACGTCAGTTTCGGCAAACATTATTTTTTTTAGTTTGAGTCTGAACCTCTCAGAAATGACAGAATATGAGGCTCCTGAGTCGACGAGGGCACGCGTCATTTTTCCTTCTATTTTAATGTCTATGTAATTTTCTTTTAATTCTAATGTGGTCGACAAGGGAGGATTTATAAATTTTGCGGCCTTACCTCCAAAATAGGACGCATCTTCTAGTTTTCCTGATGGGGACGGCGAGGCGACTGGCTGGGTCTTCTATCAGGAGACGAATATTGTCCTTTTCGGCCAGTGTAAGGAGAGGGGCTTCGGTAGCGGCGTCTATTTTCTCTTGGCAGGTCGTCGTTGGGCTCTTGGCTGCTCCGAGAATTATAGAATGTTCTAGGCTCTAGCCTATCTCTCTGCTTGTAATTCCAAGTTTGTTCTCCTTCATATTCTCTCCTCTTGTCACGGCAGTAGCGCACGACGTGGCCAGGGCGTCCGCAGTGGAAACAGATTGGCTTACCTTCCGTGGTTCGCCATTCGTTGGTATCGCGTCTTCCGTTTACTTGTTTTGGCTGCTGCGGTCTTATCGTTTGGGCCACATATCTATTATTATAAAACTCTCTGGGTCTTTCCTTCTGTGGGGAACTTCTCCTAGGCTTTGAGATTGGCGCCAGGGTTCTTCCAATCTCCTCCTTTACCATATCTTCGATGGTAGAAATTTTTGGTTCCTCTCGAGTAGAGCCTAATGCCCGCTGTACCTCCTCACGAACAATTTGCCTGATCATAGATGACAGATCTGCCCTGTCATTATGATCACTGAGAGATGCCACATTTGGTAGTCGCTCGTATTTGGTAGGGGTCACTCGCTTACAGTGTATGCTTTCAATGCGGCGACATTCGGTGACGAATTGCTCAGTGTTATGCACATCCCTTGGGATAAGTGCCTGGTAGAGCTCCTCAGCTATCCCTTTCATCAGATGGGATATTTTATCTTCCTCATTCATTTGTGGATCTACCTCTTTGCAAAGGCGCAGGACGTCTTGGATGTAATATTCGGTGCTTTCTCCTTTTAATTGTGCGCGAGTTTTGAGTATTTTCTCAGCTCGCAGTCTTGAGCTTTCATTTTTTCCAAATACATTTTCTAATTGTGACATGAACTCCGTCCATGTCTGGATGCTTTCCTCGTTGTTTTCATACCATTTGAGAGCAGTGCCAGTAAGATAGAAATAAACGTTAGCGAGACAAAGGGTTTCATCCCATTGGTTGTGCTTCGCCACACGTTCATACCCTTTTAACCAGCTACGGGGATCTTCAACACCCTCACCAGAGAACATTGAGGGGTTTCTAGGTAGATGTTGGACAAAAAATGAACCCACCTGAGTAGTTGCTTCTTTCTTGATGTTCATGGTTTTTTCTTCTTGCTCAACCGAGTCAATTTTCCGTTTTTTTCTGAATGGGTATCGATCCAGCTTCTTCACCAGTTGTAGCGTAGAAATCAAGCCTTGAAATATCCTAAGATGTAAAAGTATTTATTGATGACGTCACAGCGACAAGTCGACAATTATTAACAAGTCAGCCAAACTATATACAGCTAGAGAATCTTAAGCAAGTAAGCAAAGAAATATTTTAAGATGATTTCACAAAAACAGATTAATATATATTTTTATAATCTGTTGAATATATTTTCATTGAATAATATTAAATTAAATAATAAAATATTTCTTCGCCACAATATGACATATAATGCCAAGTTAATCCTCCGCTTCTGTTTTTCTGTAATTTCCCTAGGAAAGCCAGGCTCAATCGCATCCCATATATCCCTCTGAATCAAGATTGATTTAGTTCTTATAGCCCAGGAATAATAATTATCACCATCTAGTTTAGGTATTCTCAATTCATCAGCCATTGATTTTTCTAGTTATGCAAATTCACAAAAAATTATAACTTAAATATTTTCTTCTTCTTTAAACTTTCTACTTATTCTTATTCAACCTTCAGCTTCCTGAACTTTAGCCTTTTGACTTCCTTAGACTTTAGCTTCACTTCACTTGAGCTTTAACTTCAGCTACACTTCACTTGAGCTTTAACTTCAGCTACACTTCTTTAGACTTCAGCTTCACTTCACTTGAGCTTTAATTTCAGCTACACTTCCTTAGACTTCAGCTACACTTCTTTAGCTCTAAATTCTTTCTACGGCGCAGTGGAAGCGTGCCAAAACAACTTTAAAATGGGGGGGCATTGTTAGGATTTTTATAAGTTGTTTTATCATAGATTAATTTATTTATGTTTTGACCAGATATGACCGGACAATTTTACATGTATATAATTGGTTTTTAATGATGTAAATTAGTTAGTCATGATAGGAAATTAAAAGTGTTAATTTTCTTAGAGGTGTTGTGTTCTCTGCTTGATTGTAGGATAGGAAAGAATTGATTCCTTACACTCCCCTCCTACTCCCAGACAGTATCGAAACAACTTTCCCCAGCCCTCTACCCCTAGACGTCCTTATAATCCTAACTTTGTGCCAAAACCAAACCTCCAGAGAAACACCTACAATAAAAGCCAAGAAGTGAGCAAAAATAGGACGGAAGCTGGAAGACCAATCTGCTTTAAGTGTAACAAGCCAGGGCACGTGGCCCGTTATTGTAGGGTCAAGTTTATAAGAATCCTAGAAGAGGATCCAACAGATACCCAAGAGAAGGTCGAAGAGAAATGCCAAATGAATGAAATATCAGAGAAATCAGGACCTCGGCTTTATGCTGATGTATGTCATAGCACACAGACAAATATTCCTACCCGGAATAGATATTCCGTGTTGGAAGATTTAAACTAAGCGTCGCGCCTGAATCTGTCAATCAAAGCAAGTCGACCATAAACGGAATCAAGAAGTTGGACCCTAAATACAAATTAAAAATCAATGTGGACAAGATAGGAACTTTTGAAGCTTTGGTTGATACAGGTGCTGACCTCTCAGTGGTCGACCTCAGAACGGCCCTCGATACAGGCCATGGTATAAGTAAACTCGCAAAAATTTGTGCAGGACCCGATGGAAAAAAATTGGACATGGTAGGAAGTATATTTTTAAATATAAAAATTGTTGACGAAACATTATCACACAACTTTGTGATATTGAAAACGCATTTACGGACATTAATTCTTGGGAGAGATTTCCTTAAGAAAATGAACGCGAAAATTGATTGTAAGCAAGAAACGATAAAATACGATTTGACGAATAATCATGACGAAATCAATTTTGAAATGTTGAAAATAAAGAGTGCCAAGGATTCCATTGTACCGGAATGTTCCATTAAATTGATCAAGGCATTGGTAGAAACAGAGGATGGGGAATATATTATCGAGGAGAGCAGCAAAATGTTTCAAACAAATGGACTTCGTCTAGCAAGAAGCTTGATCAATGTTATAAATAGGGAAACACATATCTGGATAACTAATCCGTATCCTCGAGCGTTAAAATAATAAAAAACCAAGCATTGGCTTTTGGAAGTAGTCCAGCGAAAATAAATGTGAATCGAGAAAGAGAGGTAGAAGAGAACGGAGAACCTAGATTCCAAATAAACGAAAATCTTTCACCAAAGGAACAGAAGGAGTTAAAACAAGTTTTAGAAAGGTATGGAGATCTGTTTTCGTCGAGATTAGGGAGAACCAATTTGGCAAAACATCGGATAGACACAGAAGACGCGAAGCCAATTAAACACAAGCCTTACTGGGTAAGTGCTAAAGAACGAGATATTATAAAAGAGCAAATTGACGAGATGCTTACAGAAGGCATAATTAGGCCATCTTCTAGCCCCTGGTCTTTTCCAGTAATATTGGTCAAGAAGCGAGATGGTAAATACAGATTTTGTGTGGACTACAGAAAACTGAATAATGTGACAGTAAAAGATGTCTATCCGATCCCTAGAATAGACGAAGTTATGGATACTCTCCAAGGATCTACATACTTCTCAGCAATAGACCTCAGATCTGGATATTGGCAAGTTGAAGTCGAAGAAAGAGACGAAGAGAAAACAGCTTTCACTACAGCGCATGGATTATATGAATTCAACGTGATGCCTTTTGGACTTTGTAACGCGCCTGCTACCTTTGAGAGAAATATGGAGAATATGCTTGGAAATCTGAGATGGCAAATTTGTTTGTGTTATCTGGATGATGTTATCATATATAGCCCGGATTTCCCAACGCACCTCAAAAGACTTGAAGCTGTTTTTAGATGTTTTCGTGAATCTAATTTAAGGTTTAAACGACAAAAAATGCCGATTTGCTTTTGAAGAATTGGAGATTCTCGGCTATATAACGAGCAAACATGGTATAAAACCCGCGGAACATAACATCAAAGCTGTCAGAAATTTTCCTCGGCCCAAAAAGGTCAAAGAAGTACAATCCTTTTTGGGAATGTGTTCATATTATAGAAAATTTATCAAAGATTTCTCAAAAATTGCTCACCCTTTGACCAACCTTATAAAAAAAGTGTATCATTTACCTGGACAGAAAGACAAGAGGAAGCGTTTCAAACCCTAAAAACAGCACTATTAAGTCCACCGATTTTAGGTCACTTCAATCCAAATGCGCCTACTTATGTTCATACTGATGCGTCTAACATCGGCATAGGTGCAACACTTGTCCAAGACATCGGTGGTGAAGAGAAGGTGATCTCATATTTGAGTCGTACCCTAAGTAAAGCGGAGCAAAATTATTCAACAACTGAAAAAGAATGTCTGGCCATTGTCTGGTCAATGTCAAAATTACGGCCCTACCTTTATGGAAGACACTTTAAAATAGTAACAGACCATCACGCCTTATGCTGGCTCAAAATCTTGAAGGATCCAACAGGTCGATTGGCAAGATGGACATTAAAAATTCAAGAATATGACTTCGATATAATACATAAATCAGGAAAGAAGCATCTGGACGCCGATGGCTTATCTAGGGGACCCTTACCAGAAACTGATCGGGATGAGGATTTTGAAGGGCTATTTTTAAATCAAATAACAGACGAAGAGGATAAGTTTATCGAAAGTGTTAAGAAAAACCTTAATGGAAGCAGGCGATCAATTGCGCAAAACTTTAAAGTAGAAGATGGATGCCTCTTTAAGAAAAACCCGAACCCTGAAGGCAGGCGTGGTTGCTTGTGGTTCCAGAGAAGAAAAAGAGAGAAATTATGAAAGAATATCACAATCATATGTCGAATGGCCATCTGGGTGTCGCCAGAACCATGTACCGAATAAAGAGTAAATACTTTTGGCCATCCATGCTAAAGGATGTCTCAGAATTCGTTAAGACGTGTCACCTTTGCCAAAGTAGAAAAGGCTCAAACCAATTACCTTCTGGACTACTACAGCCCATTCCCCCAGCCAACTTTCCTTTCGAAAGAGTTGGAATTGACTTTGTTGGTCCATTGCCATCTACGAAAAACAGGAAAAAATGGATAATCGTGCTGACGGACTACTACACTAGATATGCAGAAACAAAAGCAGTCTCGGAAGCAACAGTGAAAGAAGTTTCAAAATTTCTAGTAGAGGATATTTTTTTCCGGCACGGAGCCCCACAATATCTTATTAGTGACAGGGGCTCTCAATTTACCAGTAATTTAATGGAAGAGGTGATGAAAATGTGCAAGATTAAACATTGCTTCACAACGAGCTATCATCCCCAGACTAATGGATTGACAGAACGGTTAAATAGAACATTGATCAATATTGTTACATCATGATTAATGGCGTATTTCTTATATTATTTTTAATATATTTGAAATTTAAATTATATATTTATTTATTTTTATATTCTATGATATTTATTTAAAACAGATTATTTAGATTATCATCATTTGTATTTAGGTACACGTGTGACTTCACTGCTCTCTTTGATGTGAGAAAATAAATAAATGATTCTGGAGGCTACTTGAAGTAGACTTATCTCATTATTCCCTTATATAAATTTGTAGGATGGTTGAAACACGCTCTGGAAAGATGCAAGACACGTCTGAGGAGAGACTCAAGACTGAAGAATCTGCCAAACCGCAGCCCATTGCAACAATTGGTAGAGATGCAAGTGCCGACCCAGTTGTTTTGAACCCCAACATAGACATCCCCAAATATGATGGAACAGAAGACCCTCGCCCATGGATTGAGTCCCTTGAAGAAATTGGCTTCCTGTACCACTGGGCAGAATATATTATTTCTCGCTATGCAGCCATGAATATGATTGGTAGCGCCAAAACCTGGCTGGACCTACACAAGATAAGTTTTACCAGCTGGGAACATTTCAAGAGCCGCCTAATTCAGGATTTTGGCTCAGACGCCAACAAAGAAGAATTGAAGATGAGGCTGAACAGAATGCAGCAGTGGAATGAACCTGCAATCAGGTTTGCAGAGGATATCCTGGTTCTGTGCAACAAGGTCGATCCCCAAATGGAAGAAGAGAATAAAATAAATTGGGTTATTGGAGGGTTAAAGAAAGAATACTCTTTTGCCCTCTACTTAAACCCTCCTAAGAATACCAACGAACTCCTAAGATTGTGTAAAAAATGGATTCGTTTGAAAATAATTATCAAGAACGTATAGAAAAATCAAAGGCTCTATATAATGGACCACGCTCTCCTCGTTCCCATCATCAAGAGCAATGGAAGAACGCTCCGTCGTTCAGAAGACCAGACCAGAACACCTCCAAGCCACGGGCCCCCGCTCCGAGTTACTACCAGAACACCCCCAAGCCCCAGGCCCCCGCTCAGAGGTACTACCAGAACAAGCCGCTGCCCCAGGTATCTGCCCCTAGACGATTTTACACTCCCATTCATGAGCCAAAACCGGTCTACCCAAGGAAAACATACAATAAGAGTCCAGATTCAAACAGGAATAGGACAGAAGACGGGAGACCAATATGTTTCAAGTGTAACAAGCCAGGACACGTAGCGCGGTATTGCAGAGTCAAGTTTGTGAGGATCGTAGAAGAGGACCCCTCAGTTTCCCAAGACAAGAGCCAAGAAAACCTTCAAATGGACGAAAGGAAAGATTATACACGGCCTCGCCTCTATGCGGATGTTTGTAATGACACACAAACGAATATTCCTACACGGAATAGATATTCCGTGTTGGAAGATTTAAACTAAGTGTCGCGCCTGATTCCTTCAATCAAAGCAAGTCGACCATAAATGGAATTAGAAAGTTGGACCCTAGGTACAAAATTAATATTAATGTGGACAAGATAGGGTTAGGCGAAGCTTTGATTGATACAGGCGCCGATCTTTCAGTGGTCGACCTAAGAACAGCACTTTTTGCTGGCCGTGAAATAAATAGTCTCACTAAAACGTGTTCAGGACCCGATGGGAAAAAATAGATATGGTAGGTAGCATTATTTTAGATTTAAAAATTGATGACACTGAATTATCCCACGAATTTGTAGTAATGGACACGCATCTACGAACTCTAATTCTTGGACGAGATTTCCTTAAAAAATGAATGCTAAAATTGATTGTAAACGAGAAACAATAAAATATAATTTGATGAGTAATCATGACGTAAGCAATTATGATCTAAAAAAATAAAGAGCACTACAGATACCGTTATACCTAAACTATCTATTAAATTGATTAGGGCCTCAATAGAAGCAGAGGATGGCGAATATGTCATCGAAGAGAACAACAGAATGACTCAAACAAATGGTCTTCGATTGGCAAGAAGTTTGCTTACTGTCACGGATAAGAAAACCCATATCTGGATAACGAACCCTTATCCTCGACCTTTAAAAATCATGAAAGACCAAACATTGGCTTATGGAAGTCTTCCTGCAGGGGTAAATTTTATAGAGAATAAAGAGAAGCAGAATGAAAATGACGAAATACAATTTCAAATAAACAAAAATTTATTATTTAAAGAACAAGAGAGGTTAAAACAAATTTTGGCCAAGTATACTGATTTGTTCTCATCGAGGTTAGGTAGGACCAATTTGGCAAAACATCAGATTCATACAGAAGACGCAAAACCGATAAAGCACAAGCCTTACCGGGTAAGCGCTAAGGAACGAACCATCATAAAGGATCAAATAGACGAGATGCTCGAAGAAGGAATAATTAGACAATCTTCAAGTCCCTGGTCCTTTCCCGTTATATTGGTCAAAAAAAGAGATGGCAAATACAGATTTTGTGTGGACTACAGGAAATTAAATGAAGTAACAGTGAAGGATGTTTATCCAATCCCAAGAATTGATGATGTAATGGATACTCTCCAAGGATCCAAGTACTTCTCAGCAATAGATCTCAAATCGGGATATTGGCAAGTCGAAATTGAAGAGAGAGACAAAGAGAAGACGGCTTTCACTACTGCACATGGGTTATATGAATTCAACGTAATGCCCTTCGGTCTATGCAACGCCCCTGCTACTTTTGAGAGGAACATGGACAATGTCCTCGGAAATCTGAGATGGCAGATTTGCCTTTGCTACCTGGACGATGTGATTATATACAGCTCGGACTTTCCAACCCACATTAAAAGACTTGAAGCTGTCCTCAGATGCTTCAGCGAATCTAATTTAAAACTGAACGCCAAGAAATGCAGATTTGCTTTCGAGGAACTTGAGATCCTTGGACATATAACCAACCAAGAGGGTATAAAACCTGCCGAATATAATATCAAAGCCGTTAGAGATTTTCCTCAGCCCAAGAAGGCCAAAGAAGTGCAATCATTCCTAGGAATGTGCTCATATTATAGAAAAATTATTAAAGATTTCTCATTAATCGCTGACCCATTGACCAGTCTCATCAGAAAAAAATGTGCAATTTATCTGGACAGGAAAACAGGAAGAAGCGTTCCAAAACCTTAAAAAAGCTCTTATGAATCCGCCAATTTTAGGTCACTTTGATCCAAATGCAGCCACCTGCATTCACACAGATGCCTCTAACATCGGCTTAGGCGCAACACTAATTCAAAATATCGGTGGCGAAGAGAAGGTAATATCATATTTGAGCCGAACCCTAAGTAAACCTGAGCAAAATTATTCAACCACCGAAAAGGAATGTTTAGCTGTAGTGTGGTCGATATCAAAATTACGGCCCTATTTATATGGAAGGAACTTTAAAATCGTCACTGATCATCACGCACTATGCTGGCTTAAGAATTTAAAAGATCCGACCGGCCGATTAGCACGATGGGCACTGAAGATTCAGGAATATAATTTCGAAATTATACACAAATCGGGAAAAAACATCTGGACGCTGATGGTCTATCTAGAGGATCCTTACCAGAAAACGAATGGGACGAGGATTATGAAAGACTATTTTTGAATCAAATAATAGACGAAAAGGATTATTTTATTGAGAATATTAAGAAGAACCTTAGTGGAAACAAGCGTTCAATTACACAGAACTTTAAAGAAGAAAATGGGTGTCTCTACAAGAAAAATCCAAATCCTGAAGGTAGAGAATGGTTGCTGGTAGTGCCAAAGAAGAGAAGGAAAGAAATCATGAGTGAATACCACAACCATATGCTGAATGGCCATCTGGGCGTCGCCAGAACCACATACCGATTGAAGAATAAATACTATTGGCCTTCCATGCTGAAAGATGTTTCCGAATTTGTAAAGACGTGCCATCTTTGCCAAAGTCGGAAAGGTTCAAATCAGTTGCCATCTGGACTTCTACAACCTATTCCCCCAGCTAACTACCCTTTTGAAAGAATCGGAATTGACTTTGTTGGCCCCTTGCCATCAACGAAAAGAAGAAGGAAATGGATAATTGTGTTGACGGATTATTATACCAAGTATGCTGAAACAAAGGCAGTACCAGAAGCGACAGTGAAAGAAGTCTCTACATTTTTAATCGAACATATATTTTTACGTCACGGGGCTCCAAGATTTCTTATCAGCGACAGAGGTTCACAATTCACTAGCAATTTGATGTAGGAGGTTATGAAAATGTGCAAAGTTAAACATTGCTTCACAACGAGCTACCACCCCCAGACTAACGGGCTAACAGAACTGCTAAATAGAACTTTAATCAATATGATCAGCATGTATGTGAATACGGATCAGAAGAACTGGGACGAAATCCTTCCTTTTATCACCCACGCGTATAATACCACAATTCAAGAAACCACAGGCTACTCTCCATTTTTCCTGTTGTTTGGGAGGGAACCCATGTCCCTCTTAGACGACGAGAATATCCCAACGGACAGTAACATGGACGATTACGACGAATATATAGAAAACTACTTAGATAAAATAGCAAGGACGAGACAGGTAGTCATTAACAACACAGAGAAGACTCAGGAAAGAATGAAAAGAAACTATGACAAAAAACATAACGAGAGAATCTATGAACCAGGACATTTAGTGGCAGTTTGGACACCAGTTAGGAAAATCGGAAAATGTGAAAAACTATTGAGAAAATATTTTGGCCCATATAGAATATTAAAGAAGCTGTCCAACGTATATTACTTATTTCTTGAAAAAAGACACCTCGGCCAGTATAAATCTTTTTATTACCTCGACGTTTCGACAAAAAGCTTTTGTCCTCGTCAGGAGCAAATAAAATTTTTTTAATATTTATTTTTGTTTACAATTTCTTAATATATATAAATATGTATATCATAATTTTATTTCAAAGATCGTAGTCTTTGTGAGTTAAATATTTATTTTTGAATCGTGCTTTGGATGTTGTACAAAATTTCGAATATCGCGTGAGAACGCCCTTAGAGCCTTAGACCAATTTTTATCGCCTTGCTACATGTTTTAATTTTTATTTGCTCCTGACGAGGACAAAAGCTTTTTGTCGAAACGTCGAGGTAATAAAAAGATTTATACTGGCCGAGGTGTCTTTTTTCAAGAAATATGAATGCCGGCCAGGCAGCCTCTATCTTCACGGTAAATTACTTAATTGAACCAAAAGATAATCCTGGCCAAGACCCATTGATTGTCCATGTCTCAAGACTTAAACCCTATTTTGAGAGAATTGATGAGGTAACTCACGAGGACGTGACGACCTCTGGAGAGGGGGAAGTGTTACATCATGATTAATGACGTATTTCTTATATTATTTTTAATATATTTGAAATTTAAATTATATATTTATTTATTTTTATATTCTATGATATTTATTTAAAACAGATTATTTAGATTATCATCATTTGTATTTAGGTACACGTGTGACTTCACTGCTCTCTTTGATGTGAGAGAATAAATAAATGATTCTGGAGGCTACTTAAAGTAGACTTATCTCATTATTCCCTTATATAAATTTGTAGGATGGTTGAAACACGCTCTGGAAAGATGCAAGACACGTCTGAGGAGAGACTGAAGAATCTGCCAAACCGCAGCCCAGTGCAACAATATGCTCAGTGTGTATGTGAACACTGATCAGAAGAATTGGGATGAAATACTCCCGTTCATCACTCACGCTTACAATACTACAATTCAGGAAACCACAGGATATTCTCCCTTTTTCCTGATGTTTGGAAGAGAACCCACGTCTCTTTTAGACGACAGGAATATATCGGTGGACATTGACAAGGATGATTATGATGAATACATAAAACATCACTTAGACAAAATAGACAGAACAAGAAAATTAGTTATTAACAACACAATAAAGACTCAAGAAAGAATGAAAAAGAACTGTGACAAAAACACATGGAAAGAAGTTACGAACCAGGAGAATTAGTAGCAGTTTGGACACCAATTAGGAAAATAGGAAAGTGTGAGAAACTTCTGAGAAAATATTTTGGTCCATATAGAATATTAAAAAAGATGTCAAGCGTCAATTATCTAATAGAACCGAAAGATAATCCGGGCCAAGAGCCTCTGATAGTTCATGTTTCAAGAATCAAGCCTTATTATGAGAGAATGGATGAGGTCATTCACGAGGACGTGACAACCTCTGGAGAGGGGGAAGTGTTACATCAATTTTAATGCGCCTTACATTTATTCAAAATATTCTATGATATTTAATATTTATTTAAAACAGAATATTTAGATTAGCATCATTCCTTTTTATAGTTTCACTCCTTTTTTATATTTATTGTACATATATCTTTATTGCTTATTGGAGCGGGAGAGGACCGAGGACGAAAACTGCGGATCGCAACCTACGAGGAAGACAAGAATAAATAAACACAATAACTAAGGTTAGTACGTTTTTACTATCCACGCCCGTTGAAGAACGTTTTGTTCGAAAGCTTGCGGTAATAAAGAAATTTACACAAGAAGCTCCTCTTAATGTTTATTATTGTTTTATTGATCGTGATTTTAAGAGTTTTTTTCTACAAACACAATAACTTTAAAAGGTAATTTATTTTTATTTAATTTTATTTATTTACTTTTAATATGGAAACCCGCTCGGGAAACGTGTATAACACGAGAAGGAAGAAACCAAGGTCGACGACCCTGCAAAGCTTCAACTTGGTGCAACAATATAAAACATCAGCGTCGAATGTGGTTACTCCGTGCAAGCCTTCACTCGAGCCACATCGAGTTCCTAAATCTTATTGAACTGGTCTATACATGGCCGCTATGACTAGCGTTGCAATCTGAGGCATTATAATTGCCTCAAACCACGTTTTCAGAAACTCGAAGAGAGATGAAATTCAATAACAACAAAAAGTCTTTATTAAGGACACTCATCTCATACAGGATTCTCCAAGATAGATAAACACAAGTAAAGATAGCAGTTATTACAGAAAGGGGAGATTAAGATCGACCTTTCTTCAAGTTAAATATGATGATGGAAATAAAAGCACAATTTTATCTCTGACAATATAGGCAGTGGAAATATAGGTGTTTAGTTTTATTCTGAACATAGGTGGCAGAAGGCGGCGCGCGGCGGTGAAGGTAGAGCTACGTCATCGCTGACCAATGGGAGGCCATCTGGCTGCGCCGCCAGAGGGAGCTCGCCACCTTCTAGAAGATTCTGAGCGACGGTCGCCACTAAAGAACAATGCCTTTCAGAGCTGCGGCTTTAAATCTTTTGTAAATTCTTTAAATATTTATTGTAAATAGAATTAAAATAAATTCATTTGTAAAGCTTGGGATAATTGCCTGCCAAAGATAAGTACATTTGTTTCTTTAAGCTATTATAAAACATTCTATTCAATTAAGGCCTAACGGGAACAAATTGTTTTGTAAACAATCATTCTGCTTTTCCTCCTTGCGTATTTGCCAAGTGGGAAACAAAACATTGGTGCCGAAACCCGGGAATAAATCTATTAAATAATTATTTCAATATAAATAATTATAATTCATTTTGAAATATATTATTAAAATTAATAATAGCAAAAATTAAAGATGGCTGCCAAATTTAAAGCTACTTTAAATATTCTTGAATTTCATTTCAAACAAGTGGATTATTTTGAACAAATTTCGCTCAAGATGATTGAATCGAAGGATGATGCAAATTTACAGACATTTAAAAAAGATATTTTAGATATAAAATCTAACATTGAAAAAACTTATTGTAGTCTTTTAACATTTTCTGAATTTGATGATGAAGTTTACTTTTCTAGAGTTATGCAATACAAGGATAATCTTAGAAATTTAGTGGTGAATATCAATAAAGTATCTTGTACAGCCAGTTCAAGCAAAATTGATGATCTAAATCAACCAACCACAAGTAAAATAGAACTTCTTAATTTAATT
This sequence comes from Cordylochernes scorpioides, assembly GCA_030710605.1. Taxonomy (NCBI): domain Eukaryota; kingdom Metazoa; phylum Arthropoda; class Arachnida; order Pseudoscorpiones; family Chernetidae; genus Cordylochernes; species Cordylochernes scorpioides. Next base: position 171,859,246 of record CP092865.1, on the reverse strand, counting down.
TACCTTCTTTTTTAAACGTAGAAACTTTCTCCTTGGGATATTAAAAATATAAAGTTAAGTGCCAGGAGAAAATGTTTTTTATTAATCGAATACACGAGCTTTCGGGCAGTCACGCCCTTCAACTGGTAATGATACATGATTACCAGTTGAAGGGCGTGACTGCCCGAAAGCTCGTGTATTCGATTAATAAAAAACATTTTCTCCTGGCACTTAACTTTATATTTTTAATTTACCTTCCTTTTCTGGTGATGTTAACGAATGGCTTAGTTTCCAGCAATTGTTTTCTCTGTCTATTGATTCCAATACCGCTCTAACTGATTCACAAAAGCTGCAATATTTACAATCAGCTGTTACTGGAGACGCTGAACGACTTATTAGGGGATTTCCTGTTATTGATGAAAACTATGCCTATGCTTGGGCCACATTGGTCTCCAGATATGATAACAAAAAAGAACTTGCCTTTTCACAATGTACAAAATTATTCACTTTAAAACCTTTAAAACTAATAAATTCCAAGGCCATTTTCGAACTACTAGATATATGTAATGAAGCCATGAGAAATTTGAAATCACTGGGTTTGGAGAGAAACACACTTGTTGATATCTTTCTAATACATTTCCTACAAAGAAAAATAGGTGATGATTTGAAAAGGCAATGGGAATTGACGTTGATAGATGATGGCTTTCCATCCTACGAAAATTTTATTATGTTTCTTGAAAAACAAGCAAAAAGTTTGCAATCGATAAAAGGTAATGCTAAAGAGGATAAATCTGTAGTGAAACAGACACATGTATATAATTATATTTCAAAAGGTGATGATAAATGCCTATTATGCAAAAATTCACATCCTTTATTCAAATGTGACAAGTTCCATAAAAGTTCTCTCCTTGAAAGATGGAACATAGTCAAAACCAATAACCTTTGTTTCAATTGTTTGCGATCCAACCACAGAGTAACGTCATGTAAATTCACTATGCATTGTAAATCATGCAACAAAAAACATCACACTCTTTTGCATTCCTTCCAACCCGAACCTTTGAATACCACTTCAATTAAAGCTCCAATTGCCCAATCTAGCGTTTCATGTTTTCTCAGTGATACAACAAAGCCCAATGAGACAATCTTATTATCTACTGCTATCGTGAGAGTGAGAGCAGAAAATGGATCGTTTCATCCATGCAGAGCTTTGATTGATACTGGTTCTCAAAGAAGTCTAATAACAGAAAATCGTCGTGAAAAGTTGAATCTTCCTGTTAAAAAGAGCCAACTCACAGTTTTTGGAATTGGTAACCAACCAATACAGCAGTCTGCTAGTGAGACTTTTCTTCAATTTAAGCCTCATTTTTCTGATAGAATATTCAAATTTTCATCCATAATACTCGATCAAATCACTGTTGATTTACCTAATTTTCTGATAAATAGAGATAATTGGCCTCATCTTAAGAATACTTTATTAGCAGATCCCAATTTTGATAAAACAAGTCCCATTGATTTAGTAATTGGTGCAGACCTAGCCCCATTTTTATATACAGGAAAACTACGATTCCAAAATCATCCAGGACCCTCTGCCTGTAGTTCCAAGTTAGGATGGATACTTTCAGGAAATGTTTCCAGTTCTGAGACTGGAAACAGCTATATCTCATTATGCTCAACATCCCAAGGAGATGATAATCTGCGAAAGTTTTTTGAATTGGAATCGGTTCCTGCCGCTCTTCCATTGACTAAAGAGGAGAAGAGTTGCGGGGACATTTATGACAAGAACTTTTGCATATCAACAGATGGAAGATATTTGGTTGGTCTACCGTTTAAATCTGTGCCTAATCTCGGAGACTCACGTCAGAATGCCATGAAACGATTTCTTGCTCTTGAGAGAAAATTGCACAAATCTTCGAATCTTCTTCAGCAATATAAGGATTTCATGATGGAATACCTTTCTCTCAACCACATGGAGCTCATTCTGAAAAACGAACGTGACAAACCATCAGACAAGTGCTATTATATACCTCACCATTGCGTTCTGCGTGAGCAGAGCAGCACTACTAAATTATGAGTAGTGTTTGATGCATCGTGCAAAACGAGCAACAATTACTCCTTAAATGAATTTCTTCATACTGGACCAAAATTGCAGCATGATATTTTCAATATTCTTGTGAAGTTTCGTACTAATCCTATAGCTTTTACGGGAGATATTGAGAAAATGTACAGACAGATAAAAGTGAACTCTTCTGATCTCAACTTTCAGAGAAACTTCTGGATAAATAGTCCATTAGAATCTTTATTGGAGTATAGATTGCTCACAGTAACTTATGGAATGTCGTGTGCACCATATCTTGCAATCCGTACCTTGATGCAACTTGCCACCGACAAAGAACTCCTGTTCCCAGAGGCATCTAAAATCATAAAAACTGATTTTTATGTAGACGACCTACTTTCTGGCGCGACAACAATCGAAGAAGCAAAAGTTCTCATTGATGATATCCGGAAAATCTTTTTATCTGGTGGCTTTTGCATAAGAAAATGGATGTCAAATGTCCCTGAGGTTCTTTCAGAGGTACCAGAAGCGCTGAAAGCACATGATTCATATGAAATCGGAGATAATTCATCTGTTAAGATTCTTGGGATAAATTGGAATCCATCCACGGATAATTTCACAATTACAGTCAATTCACTAAAAGACGTATATTCTAAAAGACAATTGTTATCGGACATTTCTCGAATTTATGACCCTTTGGGATGGTTATCACCGGTGATCATTAGCTTCAAGATTCTGTTCCAAACTTTGTGGAAACAGGATTTGGATTGGGATGGTCCCTTGTCTGAATCGTTGTGTTCTCATTGGAGGAGAGTGAAAATGGATTTGGCCATGCTAAATCATATTAAAAATCCTAGATATATTTCCTGCAAGGGACTTATACATTCTTTAGAACTCCATGGATTTTGTGATGCTTCCGAATCTGCATATTCATCAGTTGTTTATATGAAATCTCGTTTTAAATCAGGTCATGTTCAAGTCACATTGATTGCTGCCAAGACAAAAGTCGCTCCCTTGAAGGCAACGTCAATACCTCGTCTGGAGCTTTGTGCTGCTCTTCTCCTTTCAAATTTATATGATTCCATTTGCAGCTCATTGCTGTTGCAGATTGACCGAGTAATTTTGTGGACAGATTCCCAGATTGTTTTATGTTGGATAAAATCTGAATCAAAACATTGGAAACCTTTTTTTGGTAACTGGATTGCAGAAATTCAGCGACTAACTCTGCAATCTTCTTGGTACTATGTGTCTACCAAGGATAATCCTGCAGATTGCGCCTCCAGATGTATAACTTCTTCAGAGCTAGTAAACCATTCACTTTGGTGGAATGGTCCTGATTGGCTATCAAACTCAAGTTTACAAGATCCGCTACCAATCACATATGAACTTCCAAAAGAAGTTTGTCATGAAAAAAGAAAGACTGTTCCGATTGTTCATTTCACTACTTGTCCTATTCTAGACTTTATTTTTAAATTCTCAACATTCAGGAAGCTGAGCAGAGTTACGGCATGGCTCCTAAGATTTATCCACAATGCTAGACACAGCAGCGACAAAATAAAACACAAAGAATTGTCCTCTAATGAGCTCGATAATTCAATTCGAACTCTTATTCAAATCATTCAAAGTTCAGAATTTAAAACTGAAATTCAATGTTGTAATCAAAGCAAAGTACTACCATCAAACTCAAAACTTTTATCCTTAAACCCATTTATTGATTCATCAGGAATTCTACGTGTAGGAGGTCGACTGCGCAAATCCAACCTGCAATTCAATGAGAAGCATCCAATAATTCTTCCTCACAACCATTTCGTTACAGAATTGATTGTTCAACAATTCCACGTAGAGCATCTTCATTCTGGTCTCCAATTAACTCTGTGTGCCATCCGACAAAATTACTGGATTCCATCCGGTAGAATTTTAGTAAAAAAGCTCATTAATCGTTGCATGACATGTTTCAAGACGAAACGCCAAGTGTCAAAACAAATCATGGGAGATCTGCCTATCCATAGAATCATACCCTCAAGCCCTTTTAGCAAAACAGGAATAGACTTCGCAGGACCATTTATAACTAAACCTAATGTCATAAGAACAAAGGTAACATTAAAATCATATATAGCATTATTCATTTGTTTCTCAACGAAGGCTATTCACCTTGAGATAGTTTCAGATCTGTCAACCCCTGCCTTCCTCGCTGCTTTTAGAAGATTCATCTCTCGTCGAGGAAAACCCTCTGATGTTTTCACCGACAACGCTACTAACTTTAAAGGAGCTAAGAATATTTTGAATAATATACATCAACTTGTAAAGGATTCTTCAATTCAAAATTATGTAGCTAATGAACACATCACTTGGCATTTTATACCTCCATCTGCTCCAAACTTCGGCGGCATTTGGGAAGCAGGAATTAAATCATTGAAGTATCATCTCCTAAGGTGTTTAAAATCTGCAGTTTTAAATTTTGAAGAACTCAATACTCTGACAAGTCAAATTGAAGCGTGCTTGAATTCTCGCCCGTTGTATCCGATGAGTTCGGATCCAAATGATTTCAACCCTCTCACTCCAGGACATTTTTTGATTGGAAGACCATTAACAGCACTCCCAGAGCCCAGTTATCACCCTAATGACAACTACTTAACTAGATGGAAATTAATTCAAAAGGCCAGAGATGTTTTCTGGCAAAGATGGTCCAGGGAATATCTAAACAATCTGCAACAACGGTCCAAGTGGAAAAACCCTCTTCCAACCTGAAGGTTGGAGATTTGGTGTTGGTAAAAGACTTTCGTATGCCTTCAATGCAGTGGAGCCTTGGCCGCATCACCAAGGTGTCACCTGGAGCGGATGGCAATGTCCGAGTTGTGGAACTTCAAACAGAGAAACAACATCATCTAATAAGACCCATCTCGAAGATTGCACTTCTGCCATTCTAATTCTTCTTCTTCTTCTTCTTAAAAAAAAAAAAACTTTCTACACTATGTGATCCTTTTCTTTTGCCTTGTGTGTGGACTACGTCCACAGGAGGGGAGTATGTTTAGTTTTATTCTGAACATAGGTGGCAGAAGGTGGCGCGCGGCGGTGAAGGTAGAGCTACGTCATCGCTGACCAATGGGAGGCCGTCTGGCTGCGCCGCCAGAGGGAGCTCGCCACCTTCTAGAAGATTCTGAGCGACGGTCGCCACTAAAGAACAATGCCTTTCAGAGCTGCGGCTTTAAATCTTTTGTAAATTCTTTAAATATTTATTGTAAAGATAATTAAAATAAATTTGTCGTGTCCTACGACAAGAATTAACACGAGACGATTTCACACTAAAGAAAACTCTAACTTTATTCATCCTTTGACCTATATATAGATATCGCGCTTCTCGCGGATATACAAATCTACCATCCTTTAAAAGAAAGTATGTAAAAAATATACGAAACAAATCAATATCATGCAAATGTCGCGAGGTATGCGACAGACTCCCCCTCCATGACCTCTCATCACTCCTGTGATGGGACTCCGGGTGGTCTATGATGAAATGGTCCTCCGGCCACTTGGTGATGGTCATATCCTGCTTCCAGTTGCTGGGGGTCGAGGTTACATCAATGATTTCTGTCCCTTGCTCCCCAGTACTAGACTCCTTAGGGGGTTCTTTTGTAGTTTCCATTCGAATTTCTTATACATTATCTTCCATATCTTCCAAGGATATTCTGAAGCAGTTCTCGTAAAGGAAATTTTGTTGGCTAATAAGAAACTTCCACCTCGAAGGCTCATCTTGTGAATAGCGTAGAATCTCCATTGTTAGTAGGTATAGGACTATCTTTAGAGCCATCTCCATCTCGTGATTCAGCTGCAATAATTGGTCACAATCACTTTGCAAAAAGGAAATTACATATTTATTCTCCGTTTTAGGCAAACTATAGGAATGGCCATCGACAGACTTCTTCACATAAATTAATTTGATTTTTGAATCCAATTTCATAAGTTCGGACTTATTCTCAATATATTCAAAATCACAATACAAAGCCAATTTCCTAAGTGGCGTAGTAAGCACTGGATCCAAACTAGCAACACACACTTTGGAATACAAAGAAAACCTATAGATATCTGAGGCCGTTTTGTACATTTTTCGAAGGAGTTTACCGGGAGAATGATAAGCATCTTGTTCAACATCAGAATATAGTTTCCTGCAGATATTTTTACGAGCCAATACCCTGTAATTCCACTCTGAAACACCCTTATAGTCCAGCATATTCTCTTCCACCCCAACAGATCGACTATCTGGAGAGCTCATCTTTAACTCCTTAATGAATTCAGTATGTATTTCACAAGCAGAGTTAAATTCTCGCATTTCATTATGGGTCCAAATTAGCTGAGAAACATTCTCGCAAAAAACATTCGGATTAGGATTATCATTCTTTACAAGTCGAGATATCTCAAAATCTTTCAACTTGGCAATGCAGTTGTTGGTTGGGATTTCATAATTCTCTCCATATTCAGGATGAAAAAAGACAAAATGAGATAAATTCAAATCATGTAAATCCAAACGTTTTAGCGCTTCTCTAGTCTGGTTACACCACATCATACTACGATCGTGCTTGAAAACATGCTGGTAAAAAAACAGAAGGTTCGTCTTCATTGCCAACGAATAACATGGGATTAGTCCACTTAGGAATCATGTCATATAAATGTCCTATAGATGTTGGTTTACCTACGTCTTTAAGATATGCCAAATCTTTTAAGATTTGAATCAAACCCTCATACAGTTGTAGACATGTAGTTACTCTTGGCAGTTCAGGTAGTGTTGCACGAAGTTCCAAACTCATATTTATCATTTCAAAGTAGAGTCCACTCAGCATAAATAGATTCTTTCTTGAATACTCAATTGGACATGGTCTCTTTCCATATTTACTAATCATCCTTTGTCTATAATCTATATCCTTAATACACCTGGCATTCCCAAAATCGATTACTTTAGCAATATATCCAAGAGTTGGGATCTTAATCTTTCTTGAAGCTACTTCATATTTGATTAGTTTCTCTTCTGTTTCTGCAACTAGAACATTGTTAATATGAAAATCATCATGTAAAAGTTCAATTTCCTCTTCACCAATTGCAAAAACTATACAAATCTGGCGAAATAATACTAATAAATCCTCACATGAAAATCTCGATTTGTTAGCCGTTTCGAGAGTTTTTCCTCCATATTCCATTAGGAAAACAAAATAATTTTTTCGTACTCCTTCACAATAGTAAGGCCATGGTTTTCCTTTTTCAAAGATATTTTTGAGAAGCCTAAACGTCTTCTCAGTATCTTTAACAAGCATAAAGGAACAGTAGATTGTCCCCATGAACGTCTTTTTAAATTCAATCGTCCAATTCTATAAATAGTTGAAAACTTGTCGCTTGATAAGACTTCACCATAGCAAATACATTGGACACCTTTTCCTACATATTTCATTCTTTTTCCTTCGAAAATATCAGCGAAGGTTACAAAAGCATTATGTACGGATGCTGTTAGCAATTCCGCAGGTCCTTCAGCTTCTCTTCTGAATCCACTTTCTATCTCTGAAATTTGCATCTGGCTGAATTCTTTAGCATAAATCCAAACTTTTTGGCAGCGTGTTAATTTCTTTAATATTAATAAACGAGGTCTTGCGAGACTGCATTTATCGAAATCACCTATTCCATGGCAGATAATAGCATCACATATTCCTAATTTCATATTTCTTTTTTCACCGCTTGTTTTAAACGAATAAATTCCTTTTATGAGAGTTTCCAATAGAGTATCGTAACACGGTAGCTCTCTCAAAGCTCTTTTCAATAACTTCATGTCTTCGGTGATGGTGTTTCTGTTATTCCAGGTGGTGGGGAGGCTCAACTCCTTTGGAGGTGCTTCTTCGCCGGTACCAGGCTTTGGTTCTTTTTTGCCAGTACCAGACTCCTTAGAAGGTTCTTTTTCTCCAGCATGGGTGTCAGGGACATCAATAATGCAATCAGAAAGTTTTTCTGTATTCTCTGAATCTTTGTCAATTTCCCCAGCTTGAGTGTTAGGTGTTAGAAAGGTTTTAGGGTTTTATATTATTTTATAAATTAATACATACGATTTTAGTAATTGAAAATAGTTTATTTATGCAAAACTATATCTTTCCATGTTTTTACTAGTAATAATATATAAGAATAGTGAGGAGTGATAACTATGGAAATATTAATGATGATATACCACAGAATATTTAAAATAATTATTCAGTGACAATATTATATAAAATATTAAAGTCTAAAATTGAATTCATATATTCAACACTCCTTCTTGAATTCATGTTTTGAGTTTTAATTACTCTATCAAAACATCTGTAGCAGTGAAGATCTGTGTTTTTCAAAAGTTTCCTTCGGCAGAGGCTTGGTTAGGATATCAGCAACTTGGTCTTGGGTTGGGCAAAACTGAACATCAACATTTTCTCTTATCTGATCTTTCAAAAAATGATATCGAACATCTATATGTTTTGTCTTTCTGTTCATTTGTCCTGTCTTCATTAAAGTCATTGCACTTTGGTTGTCAATATTTAGTTTAGCAAGTATGGTTTCATTTGTAAGTTCTTCAATTAGTGCTTTTATATAAATGAGTTCTTTCACACATTCAGCTTTTACAAAATCCCAAGTTTCATTTTTCTTCAATGAATCTTTTTCTTCCTGTATTGCTTTTACCCAGTTTTCTTTGTCTACTCCGGTTACAGCTTCATTGTATGTTAACAATCCTATTTCTCCAGAAACAGAATTCAACACTTCATAATCTTTTAGTCTTTCAGGTCTATTGATATTTTCTCTATTCCTTAACATATATCTTGAATTGGTCGAGTTCTGTGGTTTATCATGGGTATCCAATTCCAATTTAGTGTCTTGACTTTCCTCTATTTCAGAATCCAGATCTTCTCTGTATCTTGGCTGAATGACACTGGTCATTTCATTTGTTAGTTTTCCTGTAAACACCACATCTCTTGCAATTATAATCCTTCTTTTCTGCATGTCCCACAATCTGTATCCATTTCCACTGTATCCGATAAGTGAATATTTTTCACTTTTACTATCCAATTTTTTTAGGTTTCCCAATTTTTTGACATACACTTCACTCCCGAATAATTTTACATTAGAAAGATTAGGCTTTCTTCCAAACCACATCTGTGCTGGTGTTGTTTGTACTGTATTTGAAGGGCTTCTGTTGATTAAATAGGCAGCAACTCTTGTGGCCTCTCCCCACATTTCCTTATTTAATTTGGAATCCAGCAAAAGTGCTCTGGTTTTTTCAATCAGAGTTCGATTCAACCTTTCTGCTTTTCCATTCAATTGTGGAGTATATGGAACTGTAAAATCAAGTATTATTCCTTTCATTTTGCACCATTCTTTAACTTGCGTATTGGCATATTCACCACCATTATCACACCTTAATTTTGACACTTTCGCATTTAAAAATCTTTCTACTTCATTTACATATTCTTTAATATATTCTTTTGCTTCATATTTATTGCTGAGCAAATACACATAACAAAAATGTGTATAATCATCCAAAAATGTCATTATATATTTCTTATTATCATGTGTTAAGGGTTCTATTGGGCCGCACAAATAAGTATGAACAATTTCCAAAGGTCGGGTAGCTCTAGATCTTTCATTTCCAAATGACTTCCTAGTTTGCTTTGCCATGATGCAAATTTCGCACACATCATTTTCCTGTTTTTCCAATTTGTTAAGCTCCATACCATCAACCAAACTTTCAAGTTTTCTTAGATTCTGCATCCCAATGTGTCCCAATTTTCTGTGCCATTCTTGGGTTTTGTTTTCACTTGGTAAGGTAAGGTTCGGGTCATTTTGCTTTGAAAAATGTTGTTCAATATTTACAGCATAAAGTCCATTTTCAAGTTGATCTCCTTCTAGAACTTTTTTTCCATCTTTCAAAATTGTCACTTTATCACCTTTAAAATTTACTTCTCCTCCGTTGTTGACAATTGAGCTCACTGACAAAAGGTTTTTTGATAATTCAGGCACAAATATTACTTCATTTAGGTTACATTGTCTCCCCTTAAATTGTCCTGAAGTTTTTGCTCTCATACCTTCTTCTTTTTTTGCAACATTGATGTTCACATCACACTTTTTTTGATGATCAAGCAACTTTTCTTCATTAATCATGTGACAGGTGGATCCGCTATCAACAATGAAAGTGACTGATGATCTTTTATCATATTCTTCTCTTTGTTCAGCAATGAAAGCAATGGGAGGTTGCTTTTCTTTGTTCCTGAAATAGCAATCTTTTTCTTTATGATTAAACTTTTTACATATTCTGCATTGTTCTTTGTTTACTTTAGCAGCAGGTTTACTGTTGTTCTTAAAGAAACAGTCCTTTTCTTCATGGTTAGTTTTTTTACAAAATTTTCAGAATTTTCTTTGGGTGCAATTTTTAGATATATGTCCTGGTTTATTACAAGTAAAACATACCTTTTGTTTTGTTGCATTCATAGCCACTCGGTCTTCTGGTTGGCTCTGTCTATTTCTTCTTATTTCTTCAGTGGTCAATCTTGATATTAGATTTTCAATAGTTTTTTCATCTTTTCCAGTTGACTCCCAAGCAGTACAAAAATAATTATATTCTTCTGGCAAAATTGTTAAAATCTTTGAAATAACAATATTGTCATCTAAGTTCTGTTTTAGATTATTGAGTTTAAAAGCCAAATTTCTTAAATTACTTATGTTGGCTACAAGGTCTACATTTTAATCAAATTTATAAGTGTGAAATTCTTGTAGCAGCTTACATTTTAATTGTTCATCATCTCTTTCAAATATTCTGCATATGGTGTCATACATTGATTTGGCATTTTCACAATGTATTATGTGTGTTAATATCGTTTTATCGATGCTCGAAATAATATATTTTTGCGCTTTAGCATCTTTTATTATCCATGCGTTTTTTTCTTTTTCATCCTTTTGATCTTTAAAACACAATTTACCATTTATTATTTCAATTAAATTATTAGCTTTAAAAATAATGTTAATTTGAAATTTCCAAATATCAAAATTTTCAGAGTCTTTTAATTTATCTATAATCGAAATATCTTCCATAACAGCAGCCATTTTTATTTTTACGATTTTAGATTTTAAGTTATAACCACGCTTTATGCTGCCACTGTTAGAAAGGTTTTAGGGTTTTATATTATTTTATAAATTAATACATACGATTTTAGTAATTGAAAATAGTTTATTTATGCAAAACTATATCTTTCCATGTTTTTACTAGTAATAATATATAAGAATAGTGAGGAGTGATAACTATGGAAATATTAATGATGATATACCACAGAATATTTAAAATAATTATTCAGTGACAATATTATATAAAATATTAAAGTCTAAAATTGAATTCATATATTCAACATTAGGAACATCAATAACGCAATCAGAACTTTCTTCTGTATTCCCTGTATTATTGTCAATTTCCCCAGCTTGAGTGAAAGTGGCATCATCAAGATCACAAAGTCCTGCATTATCTGAATCAATACCAACACTAACATCTACCTCTTTCGTAATAGGCTCTGCACTATCAGTTCCTATAACTGAATTTTTTTCAACTTCAGCCTTTTCACTTTCATCTGCTTCAACGGATTTTTTCTCAACTTCGGCCTTTTGACTTTCTTCCGTTTCTACAACTGAACTTTTCTCAACTTCGGCTTTTTCATTTTCTTCAACAACAGACTTTTTCTCAATTTGAGCTTTTTCACTTTCTTCAGCAACAGAATTTTTCTCCATTTGAGCTTTTTCACTTTCTTCAACTACAACGGATTTTTTCTCAACTTCGGCAAGTAAGTCCATGATCAAACGTTGCTGCTTCACCATCGTCCTGATTTCAGATTTTTCAAGACTTCTTAGAGACTCAAAATTTGCCTCTTCTTTCTCTTCTTCTTCGTCTACCTCTTCAACAACTGAATATCTGAGATATTCTTTTCGTTCATAGTAATCCTCTTCGCTGAGATATTCTTCCTGCTCTTTTCCACAAATAATGCTCATCATCAAGCTTTGTTGCTCCACCATTTCCCTGAGGAGACTTTGCATGGTCGATCCTGACCGGGGCTGCGCCATATTGTCGTGTTCTACGACAAGAATTAACACGAGACGATTTCACACTAAAGAAAACTCTAACTTTATTCATCCTTTGACCTATATATAGATATCGCGCTTCTCGCGGATATACAAATCTACCATCCTTTAAAAGAAAGTATGTAAAAATATACGAAACAAATCAATATCATGCAAATGTCGCGAGGTATGCGACAAAATTCATTTGTAAAGCTTGGGATAATTGCCTGCCAAAGATAAGTACATTTGTTTCTTTAAGCTATTATAAAACATTCTATTCAATTAAGGCCTAACGCAGTGATTCTCAACCACTGTGCCGCGGTAATTTTGTGTGCCGCGAAATTCTAAAAATGTGCCGCCGAATTTTAGTCATATGATTATGTTCACGTTTGTATTGGTTTTTCTTTTTTTCTTTTTCATTTTTTTACTTTTTAAAATAACGAAATTAGCAAATTGAATGTTAGAGATGTATATTACTTATATTTTGCATAGAAATATTGATACATAATTTGAATTTTCTTGCATTCAAGTTAGCAAAAGTGTGCCGCGAAATTCTAAAATTGTGCCGCCAAATTTTCAAATCTTTAAAATAATGCCGCAACAAAAAAAAAGGTTGAGAATCACTGGCCTAACGAGAACAAATTGTTTTGTAAACAATCATTCTGCTTTTCCTCCTTGCGTATTTGCCAAGTGGGAAACAAAACAATAGGTAAAAAACCTCAGCTAGAATTCCTCTTATTATAAAGAGGCGCCTATGACTTTAGCTCTAAATTTTATTTTTTAGAGGTAGATTTTTGGGCCATCTTGTAAATGAGGGCTTCATGCTACACTCTGTCAAATACCCTGTAAATATCGAAGAAGACACTTTCAGTATTTGATCGGTGGCCATTGTTTGTATTCTCTGTTACGACAATTGGTGGAATGTTTGGAAGTCAAACTGTTCTGGTCTGATAAGCCTCTTTTCGCTTAAGGTTTTCCTTAGTCTGGCTAGGATTATTTTTTAAAATTTAAATGGAAGGTAAGAGGTATATGGGCCTGTAACTCGAAGGTTTAAGCTCTGATTTACTTTTTCAAAATGAGACATCTAATTAAAGGGCACAGGGAAGTGTGTCAATACAAGTAATGCATTGAAAATTTATTTTGAAGAAATTGAATCGGGTTTAGGCAGAAGATGTTTTGCTTCATCCGGTATTTTTTCTATTCCTGGAGCTTTTTTATTTGGCAAGGATTCGATAATTGTTTCTACTTCACTGATATTTTTGGTGGCCAGGGGTCGGCAAAATTTTGAGTCGGAAGAGTTAAAATTACAATTTACAAAATTTCAAAGTTTTTGAAGAGCCACAATTTTTTTTCTTGCCAATAATAAATAGTACTCGCATAAATAATATTTACATATGGAACTATATAAAGAGCCGCAGCTTCACATCCAAAGAGCCGCATGTGGCTCGCAGTTTGCAATCGTCGTCAATTATTTCGGCTTAATAGGTGTAGAGTTATACTTTTTAAACAACCGAATCGTGTAAAATATATTTCTCCGACTTTCTATGGATTCTATCTTCAATCAAGAACCAAAAATGATCATCTAAATATATCTCTTTTTTGATATCGTGTTATAGAGTTAAATCACGCTGAGTTAATTCAGGCGTTGTTTAAATTTTGCTTCTATTTATGTGGTGTCTTACTCTTTATGCCAATCGTAAATTTACATATTTACACAATTTTTCAAATGTGTGTGGGGGTGAATTTCTTTCTTTTCTTTAAATAAAATTAAAAATCTACTCATTCCATGTGTCTGATACATAATATATATAGATGAATTATGTCGAATTTTGCCAATAATCAATCTCAATAAAGGTATATACCAGGGTCTCCCATGAAAGCCTGCCTAAAATCTTGGCTAAACCCAGTCTCGTCTGGAAGTGGTCTCTCGTTAGAGACTTTGTTTCTGTTGAAAGACTCCTCATGACTTAGCCTAACGTGAGAGAGCCCCTGATAAGAGACTACCTTTAGGAGAGACCGAGTTTGTTTATGTTTTAGGGCGTCTCTCTCATGGAGGATTCTATTGTTTGTTTGTTTGTTTTGTGTGTGTGTGTGTGTGTGTGTTTTTGCCTATCCCAAGTACACGTAGTACAGGCCATGATAATAATGGAGGGTAAAAGTTGGCGACTGCTTTTACTGTAAATGCACCACATTTCTACAAATGTAAAAAGCAGTACGACTTTGCACTTACAAATATGCCAGAGCCCCGTGGACTCTATTGTATTAGTGTAATATACCCACGAGAAATATAAATATTTGTTGTTGTCTATTGTTATTGTGTTTATTAGTTGATGTTGTCGTTTTTCGCTGTTTGTTGTTGTAACTTGTTGCTTGTTTGCTTGCTGTTGTTATATATTGTTTTTGTTGCTATTGTGTGTGTGTTTTTTGTCGTTGCTGCTTGCTATTTTTTTTTTTTTGTTATTTGCTGTTGTTTGTTATTGTTGTTAGTTTTTGTTTTGTTCTTGTTTTTGTTGTTTATTTGAAGCTCTTTGTAAATTGTTGCTTGTTATTGTTGTTCAGTTGTGGTTTTTTGTTGTATATTTGTTGTTGTGGTTTGTTATTGTTGTTCTTTTTATTGTTTATTTCTAGTTTATTGTTGATCTTGCTGTTTATTTGTTGTAGAGGTTTGTTGTTGTAGTTTGCTGTTTTTGTTGTTTATTTATTGTTGTGGTTTGCTATTGTTATTTATAGTTTATTGTTTATTTGTAGTTTATTGTTGTTCTTGTTGTTTATTTGTGGTTGTGTTTGTTTGTTTGTTATTCTTGTTTGGTGATATAGATCAGGGTGTTTGGGGAATAGTAGTCTCAATTGAATTGACTACATTTCTACTACTGAAATATCACAAGACATATTATTATACATTATAACAATGCGCCTTATTCACCTCTGCTGTATTATAAATAAACAGAATATTTTATTTTCCAACATAAGGAAAACATCTATCACATTGACAAACACATTATAATAATAAAAAAGCATCGCCTGAGAGAGAGGCAGTCACAGCTGACCGACCCTCTCGGACAGGAGCTGCCACTATATCCACACATTCCCTTTCATCAGTAAACAATAGAACACATAGCGCCCTCTGTGGGTGGAATTATTCAGCGCTATTTCCTTTTTTTTTAAGTAGAGAAATTTCTACAAGTAGTAAACTGAGCGTGGAAAATAGTGTGAACAGCGACTTTGCCAATTTACCACTGATGAGACAAGGCCTTCCCAATTCTTTTCTATCTTCAATAATTGAAAATAAAACCCTGGTTTATTTAATACTAGCGGATGTGTACCCGGCTTCGCCCGGGTTTTATCCGAGTGAAAGTTTGCCTAACGAATATTATTGACGAATGGCCCGGGCAACGCCCGGGTTTTACCCGAGTGCGTATATTTTTTAAAAACGTTTTAATTCAAATACTATTCGTTACAATTATAAATTGGCGCCATGGATGTCACTCTTGTGAAACGTCCCGTTCCAAACTGTGTGTTTTTAAAATGTTTTAATTAAAATACTATTCGTTACAATTATAAATTTGAACGATAGGCTCATTATTTCTTTATACCGTTATTATACCGTTATATTATATATATATATATGTAGTATATTTTGACATGGGTAGATCACAATCTTCTTCTAATATTTATTATAACACCATATCTGTATATAAAAATATGTATCGAACAATGGAAGTGACAATAAAACAAAGAAGGGGTAAAGGTAGACCAAGACGACACTATAGGCCAGACGTGATAAACAACCCAGACTAACAGGTGTTTATGCTAATGAGTTCATTCCCCCGTCAGCAGGTGGCCGACACGTGGCCAGACATCATTAATAACCCAGCGCTTGACAGGTGGCGTGATTAGGACAGCCAATCAGAACTCTTCAACATGGCGAGGGTCCGAGTATATAAAGCCCTCCAAGATGGGACAAAAGAGTAGTTGTTCAGTTAGTTGTTTTCAGAGCGACGCTGTCATACGGTCGGTCAGATCTCTCACCCCCCCCCTTCTATCCGCGATGTAGGGCATCCGTGACGCCCATGGTCCGACTGTCTTCGTCCGTGGTCTACCTCTACCTTCTTGGAGTACCATCTAGACCTGCCTCTGTCTCTTGCTGTCCCAGTGCGGGAATCCCATCACTCACCCACTACCACGACTGCTCAGCACATTCCACAACGGGATTACTACAGAACCCGTTAAAGTCGACAGGATGCCTGAGGACAGCAGCGTGCAGAGGATGACGGAGGTCAGAGACAAGTACGTCGCGGATGCCCTCACCAACATACAGCCCCACTGCGAAGACCGAGTAAGCCACCTAAAAGACGCCATGCGAGGACTAGCTGCACCTCGCACCGAGGAGGTCATTATCGCCCCCATCGACATCTCCTGCGCCACAAACATCTTCCCCATCGGCTCGAACAGGCAGACAAGAGTCATCGAGAAATCCTGGCATTGCCCCGCCAACCAGCATCGACGATGTCCCATGGCAACCATCGCAAAAAGTGATCACCAAGCCTCATCGCAGCCCACTCCACAAGACCCATTCAAGACATCCATCTGGTAAGAGAATTTTCTCTACAGAACTATTTAATGTAACACTATCTCGGTTTGCTCTGAATTAATTATTCGATACCATTTTAATAGCAATAACATTATTATTATAAATCCTTCAAGTTCATTATTTTACCATTTTTATAACATTTCAATTCAAATTTTAAATCTTGTACACCCTCATTTATCAATTTTTACGTTATTTTAAGCAACTTTTAAATTTTAATTCATTAATTTCATTTTTACATAAAAAAATCATATTGTATTTTAATTACTCGAATCATATTTTCTAAACTTATTTGTGAGTTTTTTTTAATACCTTATTTATGACCATAGTATTAATAATTAAATTTATTACGCTCATTATTTTACTTGACCTATTACTATTCCAATTGATATTTCTCAATATTTAAAAGTTTTAAAAACTAGTCCTAAATTTGTATTTTTATTAAATATCAATTTTAAATTATCTTATCTCAAAATGTGCCTCCCATTTTTCCCACAATTACAAATACAACTATAAATGTTATATGCGAAAACTAAATATCTTTCCATAAAAATTCCATACCCCATCGCATTTCATTCCTGCCTGTGTTAAATTGTTAATTACAAAAACTACCGAATTTTGTACCCATGCCATAACATTTTCTCTTAAAAAATTTCGTAAATTCATTATTTTATAATTTTTCTAAACCTAATCACCGCTAATAATCTCCAATCTAAAGAATTGCCTGAGAGTCTTAACGCGACACTCACCGGGAAACTAAGGTTATTTCATCTAGAAAATCCCAGAACCTCGTGGACGAAGTTAATTAAGATAGTTGACAACCAACTCAAGGACGCACTGAGCTCCCCCCTAGTTTTTTTTTTTTCTACTTCTAAAGGGGTGGAATGACCGTTGTACCCACCATTAGCAGCCTGTCAATCATTCAATTATAGGGCCACATTACCTCCCCTGTCTGATCTAATGATGATTATGAAAAGTCTTAGCAGTTCGGTCAATGAAAACAATACCTCACTTACACAGGCACGTATTGCATTGCCGAACGCCATTACAAAATTCAACTCAGACTTCCCCTCTTTTTACCACTGCGTCACTCTAAACCTTCAGATATCCATTATAAGTTTATTTGTAACATTTTACTTTTGATAAGTTCGTTTTCCTTTTTCTCTCTCTCACCATGTGGGACGTCTCTGAAATTATAATTAAGAAAAAAAAATCATAATGGCATTTCAATTTATTTACCACTTTTGACTTTTCCAAACATAGTTTAATTTGTGTTTATAAGCATTGCATCACGTAGGGAACACACTAACCTAAATACTTACTATATTTTAAAATCTTATTCATTTATATTTTAACGATCCTTGATGTGTGCCATTTTATATTTTAGAATCAATCCATATATTTTAGGATATTTCTTTTACATTAAGATATTTCTTTTCCTTCCATCCCTAAACAGTTAAAATCATTAGCCTATATAAACATCATCTTAATTTTCCATGGCCTACGTCTAACCTAATTTAACTTAAAAAATTCTTTCCCATATTCGCCCATTACCTACCTCTCCTTCAATCTTCACAACTTTTGCCCATCTGATCTAATGTTACTTACAGAGCATCTTGAGATTGCTGAACCCTGAAAACAATACTTCGCTTCTAAGCTCGTATTGCAGGGCAGGACTCCTGAGATGTCCTTTGCAGAAACCAATTCAGACCTTCTTCCTTTATTCCTCACTGCGTCACTACCTATCGCAAACCTTTTGCTTAAGTCAAATTTCTTTTATATTTTATTTTACTTTTATTACCTCTACTTCTCCTCCTTCCTGTATTACATCCCTGAAACTATGTTGTAAACATTCAAGACACCTTAAGTAACAAAAAACTGTAAATAGTATACCAACTTTCCCAAATATTTACTTTCGCTATTGTGTGTGTTTACTTTAAATTTATCCTTCCTATGTACTCCTCTTATATATTTTTTGTAGTTTTATATTATGATATCAGTGTGTCACCACTACTCCCCTTTTATCTTTATTTTTATTCTAATAACTAATTTGTGCCCCAAATTATTTCCCATTTAATAGATTTGCTAACTTTTCTCTCATTTATTTGTAAATAGACTTACAGTTTTACTAGTTTTGTGGTGTTGGACTTTGTTTTTTTTTTTTTTAACTTACCAATGTAGATAAAACATTTCACTACTAATCGATAATATCATTTTGTTTATTAACCATCAACATTAATGCCATCAACTACCAACCAACCCTTTATATATTATTACCTTTAATATTCTTATTTTCTCTTTTTCTCATTATGTTCAGACTTAGCATTTTACAACTTCAACTATCTTAGGCACCATTTTGAAAAACCTACACCTAACAATATTTATAATATTTCTTTAACAGATAAAACATTTATCATTTTATTTTTCTTTGTAGATTTAAAAATGTTATTTTTGACGCTTCCCTTACAACCTCTAACTCTATCCCATGAACCTTTCCTCCCAACTTTTTTCAGCCATCAAGAGATTATTGTTCGTCAGCCATTTTCTTTTTTTTTTTTTTTTGTTGATTAACTAACTAGAAGACCCTTCCTCGCTGTACAATTCCCAACAGTGAGCTCAGGAGACCCAGTTAGGTTTTTATTTTTTTTCTCTCTCATCGTCCGGCTCATCATCATTTTTTCATTTTTCAACTTTTTTTTTTCACCACACAAGCCGGACACAATCAACATTGACAGCAATAACTCTCTTACACCCACCTCTCCTTTTCCGCATCCTTCAAACCTCCTACCTTCCAAGGGATTCCAGTTTGCCGAACATTTTTTTTTTTTCATTGATTAATCCGACTGGAACAATCCTTCCTCACTATACCATTCCCGATAATGAGTTCAGGATATCCAGCGCGATATTTTTATATTTTCTCATCGCCCGACGCATCATATCAATTCATCATTTTTTCAACTTTTCAGTTTTTTTTCACAACTCAACCGGGCATAATCATTATGGACAACAGGGATCCCTCTTACCTCTACCTCTCCCTTTTTCCTCCATCAATCTTCCCACCTCTTTTCACTATCTGAACTAATGATGCAGACGGAATATCTTGGGCCTTCTGTTAATGAAAACAATGCCTCACTTAAACAAGTTCGCATTGCATTGCAGGATGCTTGGGATACTACTTTTGCAGAAACATGCTCAGATACCCCCTTTCCCTTTTTCAACCTTAGCGTCACATTATAAGTTCAGTCAATAAACTAACTTCACTTTTCTCTCATCTTTAATACAATAAGATATTATTTTCCTTGTACGATTCATTTTACCATAGTTATCATTGTGTATTATATACCTTCTCTTAATCTTTTATCATTCATTTTGTACGTTTTTATTGATACACCACCCTTACAACATCTTTCTCTTTTTAAATTGTAACTTCATAATAATTTTAACTAATTTGTATACAAATTATTTATTTTATTTTTTATAATAGGTTTGTTAGGTTATCATTCATTACATGTCATTCCCCCAACCAAACCTTCATCACCGGGGACACATTCTGTAGTATATTTTGACATGGGTAGATCACAATCTTCTTCTAATATTTATTATAACACCATATCTGTATATAAAAATATGTATCGAACAATGGAAGTGACAATAAAACAAAGAAGGGGTAAAGGTAGACCAAGACGACACTATAGGCCAGACGTGATAAACAACCCAGACTAACAGGTGTTTATGCTAATGAGTTCATTCCCCCGTCAGCAGGTGGCCGACACGTGGCCAGACATCATTAATAACCCAGCGCTTGACAGGTGGCGTGATTAGGACAGCCAATCAGAACTCTTCAACATGGCGAGGGTCCGAGTATATAAAGCCCTCCAAGATGGGACAAAAGAGTAGTTGTTCAGTTAGTTGTTTTCAGAGCGACGCTGTCATACGGTCGGTCAGATCTCTCACCCCCCCTTCTATCCGCGATGTAGGGCATCCATGACGCCCATGGTCCGACTGTCTTCGTCCGTGGTCTACCTCTACCTTCTTGGAGTACCATCTAGACCTGCCTCTGTCTCTTGCTGTCCCAGTGCGGGAATCCCATCACTCACCCACTACCACGACTGCTCAGCACATTCCACAACGGGATTACTACATATATATATACTAGACGAATGACCCGGGCAACGCCCGTGTTTTACCCGATTGAATGTTTTTATTCCAATACTATTTGTTACAATTATAAATTGGAGCCGTGGATGTCACTCTTGTGAAATGTCCCGCTCCAAACTTTACATGTACATTAGGTCAGCTGGTATTACCCCTCATTTTCACCGCTAGAGGCGCGAGCGAATTGACTTTTTGTAAATATACATAATTATGAAGATAGAAGCTTCTATAGAAGATAATGATCATAATGATGATGCGCGCGCATCCGTGACAGCGATGAGGAATTGAGGAAAGACGGTCGTGACTATATTATACGAATGACCCGGGCAACGTCCGTGTTTTACCCGATTGAATGTTTTTATTCCAATACTATTTGTTACAATTATAAATTGGAGCCGTGGATGTCACTCTTGTGAAACGTCCCGCTCCAAACTTTACATGTACATTAGGTCAGCTCGTATTACCCCTCATTTTCACCGCTAGAGGCGCGAGCGAATTGACTTTTTGTAAATATACATAATTATAAAGATAGAAGCTTCTATAGAAGATAATGATCATAATGATGATGCGCGCGCATCCGTGACATGAGGAATTGAGGAAAGACGGTCGTGACTATATATGTTGATAATAATAATATAATAATAATTATTATTATTATTATTATTATTAGATAATGATATAATGACCATAATGATGATGCGCGCGCATCCGTGACATGAGGAATTGAGGAAAGACAGTCGTGACTATATATGTTGATAATAATAATATAATAATAATTATTATTATCATTATCATTAGATAATGATAATGATCATAATGATGATGCGCGCGCATCCGTGACATGAGGAATTGAGGAGGAAAGACGGTCGTGACTATATATGTTGACGAATGACCCGGGCAACGCCCGTGTTTTACCCGATTGAATGTTTTTATTCCAATACTATTTGTTACAATTATAAATTGGCGCCGTGGATGTCACACTTGTGAAACGTCCCGCTGCAAACTTTGTGTCTGAGAAGCGATATTTTTATAGAAAGATGATCTGGCTTTTGTTTTCTGCTCGAATGAATGTTTTTCTGTTAGAATTTTGTTCCTGCGTACAAAATAATGAACTGGTTTCACCCGTGGTCTCTGCTTTTTGGAATTTTTCCCGATATAATTTTGTATCTGATAATCAAACATGATACAGCAATATCGTCATCATCATTTTCTGACTAAAAATATATAGTTTTAATAATTGATTTATATATATTTTTAAATAGCCTATCGTCTTCCCCGTATTTTTTTACCTATGTATGGAAATTTTGGTTTGAATTAGTGAACTACTGCGAATTTGTATACCGGACATACAAACAAACATACAAACAGACAAATATTCATTTTTATATATATAGAGATTTACTCTTTATTGTTGGCTTTTTATATTATATTTACTCTTCATTGTTGGCTTTTTATCTTACATTCACTCTGTTGGCTTTTTATATTACATTTGCTCTTCATTGTTGGCTTTTTATCTTACATTCACTCTTCATTGTTGGCTTTTTATATTATATTTACTCTTTATTGTTGGCTTTTTATCTTACATTCATTCTTCAAGGTTGGCTTTTTATATTACATTCACTCTTCATTGTTGGCTTTTTATCTTACATTCACTCTGTTGGCTTTTTATATTACATTTACTCTTCATTGTTGGCTTTTTATCTTACATTCACTCTTCAGTGTTGGCTTTTTATATTATATTTACTCTTCATTGTTGGCTTTTTATCTTACATTCATTCTTCATTGTTGGCTTTTTATATTACATTTACTATTCATTGTTGGCTTTTTATCTTACATTCACTCTTCATTGTAGGCTTTATATCTTACATTCATTCTTCATTGTTGGCTTTTTATATTACATTCACTCTTCATTGTTGGCTTTTTATCTTACATTCATTCTTCATTGTTGGCTTTTTATATTACATTTACTCTTCATTGTTGGCTTTTTATCTTACATTCACTCTTCATTGTTGGCTTTTTATATTATATTTACTCTTCATTGTTGGCTTTTTATCTTACATTTATTCTTCATTGTTGGCTTTTTATATTACATTTACTCTTCATTGTTGGCTTTTTATCTTACATTCACTCTTCATTGTTGGCTTTTTATATTATATTTACTCTTCATTGTTGGCTTTTTATCTTACATTTATTCTTCATTGTTGGCTTTTTATATTACATTTACTCTTCATTGTTGGCTTTTTATCTTACATTCATTCTTCATTGTTGGCTTTTTATATCATATTCACTCTTCATTGTTGGCTTTTTATCTTACATTCATTCTTCATTGTTTGCTTTTTATATTATATTTACTCTTCATTGTTGGCTTTTTATCTTACATTTATTCTTCATTGTTGGCTTTTTATCTTACATTTATTCTTCATTGTTGGCTTTTTATATCATATTTACTCTTCATTGTTGGCTTTTTATCTTACATTCATTCTTCATTGTTGGCTTTTTATATTATACTAATGATGATGCGCGCGCATCCGTGACATGAGGAATAGATTGACGGTGGAAAGACGGAAGTGACTATATATCTCTATATATATATAAGTCAATTCCTGTCTGTCTGTCTGTTTCGCGATAAACTCAAAACTTACTGAACCAATTGGTTCCAAATTTTGCATGTCACTTTTTATAAACCTGAGGAAAATTTTTGGCTACATTTTGCTTATTATTTTTGGCTATTTCTTTTTTTAATTTGAAGAACTATTTTTTTACGCGGACTAATCCGGAATGGAATGAATACCTAAATATGGCCATTTTTTTAAAGCATCGGTGGCTTAATGGTAGAATGCTCGCCTGCCACGCGGGCGGCCCGGGTTCGATTCCCGGCCGATGCATTTTTTTTTTACAATTTTTAAAACTAATTTATAAAAAATATAATATAAATATATACTATTATATCAACTATATGAATTAAATCAAATACCTAAACACTAATCTCTATATATATAAAAGTCAATTTCTGTCTGTCTGTCTGTCTGTTTCGCGATAAACTCAAAAACTACTGAACCAATTGGTACCAAATAGTGCATTTCGCTTTTTATAAACCTGAGGAAAATTTTTGGATACAATTTGCTTAGTATTTTTGGCTATTTCTTTTTTTCATTTGAAGAACTTTTTTTTTACGCGGAGTAATCCGGAATGGAATGAATACCGAAATATGGCCATTTTGTATACGCATCGGTGACTCAGTGGTAGAATGCTCGCCTGCCACGCGGGCGGCCCGGGTTCGATTCCCGGCCGATGCATTTTTTTTTAACAATTTTTAAAACTCATTTATATTATTTCTTCTATATATATAAAAATGAATGTTTGTATGTTTGTTTGTTTGTTTGTTGGTTTGTATGTCCGGTATACAAATTCGCAGTAGTTCACTAATTCAAACCAAAATTTCCATACATAGGTAAAAAAATACGAGGAAAACTATCAAGGTTATAAATACGTTTAAAATCGAAATCTTCTCAAAATTTTATTAATAATAGTGTGTTCGCTTAATAATTAGAATACTTGATCTAAATCGAAATATTTATAGACGCTCGCTCGATTTGAAGATTTATATCGTAACTAATCTGACTGTAAAGTTTGGAGCGGGACGTTTCACAAGAGTGACATCCACGGCGCCAATTTATAATTGTAACGAATAGTGTTTGAATAAAACATTTAATCGGGTAACCCCGGGCGTTGCCCGGGTCATTCGTCTAGTATATATATATATTACACGTTATTTGATTTCTTGGCTGACTGTTTTACATATGGTGTTATCTTAAAATTGCTTGTTTTGAATATTTTTTAGATTGAGATTATTAGCTAGTATGTAAAAAAATTAACCCTGTTGAAATTTAATTTTGTATTTATATATAAATAACATTAACTCTGTTGATTTTTTTTTTTTTTTGTATTTAATCGATAACAGCGAAGTTACGCATGTTAATGTTAGGAAAAATATTTTGATGTTAAGCAAAACCTGCTCCATCTCGTTTTACATAAATGTTGAAAATTTGGTCGAAATTGATGCATTGTAACGAAAGTTTTTAGTGAACAACACTTATGAAATTTCCATTTTATTAATATAGATATCTATATTAATAAAATGGAAATTTCATAAGTGGACATCACTAAAAACTTTCGTTACAATGCATCAATTTCAATCAAATTTTCAACATTTATGTAAAACGAGATGGAGCAGGTTTTGCTTAACATCAAAATATATTTCCTAACATTAACATGCGTAACTTCGCTGTTATCGATTAAATACAAAAAAAATCAAGAGTTAATTTTATTTATATATAAATACAAAATTAAATTTCAACAGAGTGAATTTTTTTACATACTAGCTAATAATCTCAATCTAAAAAATATTCAAAACAAGCAATTTTAAGATAACACCATATGTAAAACAGTCGGCCAAGAAAACAACAACGATATTACATCTTTCTCACATATTCACACTCAATCTTGATTAATAATTAAAACTAATCTTTAACATTGTTTATTATTCTTCAACTTTTATTTCTACATTTGTTTTTAAATACCCAATTGTTTTATCACGTTTCTAATTTCGCCTAACAAATATACAAATTTATAGTGACCAACATATGCAAATTTTATCTTTGTTTTTATTTATTTATTTATTTATGCTTATGAGGTGATACAGCAGCGTATTTACAATTAGAGAGGAGACAAAATGAATTAAATCTAGAAAAAAGAAGTGAGGACATATCGGTCATTAAAGTCTGAGAGGCAAGGCCTTCAGCCAGTTCAGGGCTTCCGGGGTGACAGAATGGAGATTGGAGATTCCTCCATTGAATTTGTACAGCGGGCAGTCATCTAGTATATGGGACATTGATTGTGGGACGTTGCAGGCACAATTTGGATCTTTGGTGTAGCCCCATAACTTCATCAGCTCTGCACACCTTCCCTGACCTGTCCTAAAGCGGTTTAGAAGCACCCATTCTCGTCGAGGGAGAGAAAAACCTGGGATCTTGACACTTGGGCTTGTGATGAGGTTCTTGTTTGGGATATCGGAGCTGATCCAGGAATTTGTCCATGCTTCTGAGATATTAAAATTTTGGGAGAGAAGTTGGTTTCCTCTGGACCATATCGGCTTCCTTGATTTTAGTCTATGTTTTGGGGGAGACTGTAGGATAGGGTTAATTTCGAGGTCGGGTGAATCCAAGAGTTTTTGGCACATTTTCTTGGTGGCTTCCTTTCTGCGTAGCTCAGGTGGAGAGATGTGAGCAAGAACTGGAAGCCAGTCGATTCTTGTAGGTTGGCAAACCCCTGTTATAATTCGTAAGGTAGAATTTAGTTGGGTGTCTATTAGCTTCGTGTGGCAGCTCCCCTCCCAGACTGGAGCACAATACTCAGCCGTGGAGAAGATCAATGCCAAGGCAGAAGTACGCAGGGTGTTGGCATCACTGCCCCAGGAAGAGCCGGCCAGCTTATGGAGGATATTGTTACGTGATGATAGTTACCCCTTTAACTTGGTGAGATGAGTTTTGAAGGTGAGAGTGCGGTCAAGATGAATGCCTAGGTATTTGGGATGTTCGCTATGAGTTATCTGAGAGTTATTGATAAATAGGTTGAGTTTTCTTTCAGCTCTGTGATGGTTAAGATGGAAACAGCAATGTACAGATTTTGCAGGATTAAGCCTTTTTGTTTGTTTTTATTTAACTATAAGCCTTTGTTTTTATTTAACTTGATTGATATCGTAAACATAACATCCATTGTAAGCATTTTTCTGTTCACCTTCCGTGGTTTCTCTTTTCTCTGATAGTTTTTAGGTGTAGTATATTTTCTTATTACTAGACTACAAACATTCCCTCGAGAAAAACCTGGGCGAAGCCGGGTACATCCGCTAGTATATAATAAAAAGACATATATTGGATTGAATAAAATATTTATTTGCCAATATATATTCCTTTTTGTCATCTAAAGATTTAAATATGGATTGCTCTATATTAAAAAATATTTTCATACGATAAATATATTCTCACGCCCTTCCGGCCTAAATACCTGTTTCGTGGTTTTTCAAGATGCCGCAAAGACCAGCTTTTTTTGGTCGTTGAGATACAGCTTGCACCATGCTGACGAGGGCCAACAGCCCGAAACGCGTTATGTAGTTATCTTTTCTTGATTTATCAAGAAACGGTATTTGGCCAATTCTGGAATAATTAAAAGTCAACGATTAGTTGATATTTATTCCGATAGATGGCTTGCGCCATCAGACACTTTTAGTTGTACGATCAGGAAATGCCCCTTTTACTCCATGTATATATCCGTAAAATAATGTTATGTGTCTTTGTTTGATCATACACCCCGCTCCCTACCAAAACCTGGAGTCAGTAATTCCTTCAATCTTGGAACCAATACAGCCCGAGGTAGACTGACGTGACGCCATATAGAATTATCTCTCTAAACAGAGAGATATAAATGTGAATATAGATCCTCCCAGGTGACTTACTGACATGTGACAACGTCCCACTACGGATCCACTTGAAGAAGACAGAAGGATGATGTGTGGCAGGATGGAGGTCTGGAACGCTGTCATCCCTACAGAGGTCCTCAGCTTGTTGCTGCTGCTGCTAGTACATCTCCCACAGGTAAACACTCTACATGGAACTTCGGGTCCACTGATTCCTATCATATATTCCACGACATCGGACAATATTGCTTCAGTCGATTTCGCGTAAACCAGTTAAAAGCCAGAAAACATATAGCAAACAATATCACAGAGTTAAAAACGATATTAGAGGCCAGAAAACGTATAGCAAAACCAGTTAGAAACGCTATTAGAGGCCAGAAAATGTAAAACAAACAATATCACCTCGTTAAAAACGTTATTATAGGCCAGAAAACGTATAGCAAAACCAGTTTAAAACGTTATTGGAGGCCAGAAAACGTAAAACAAACAATATCACCGGTTAAAAACGTTATTAAAGGCCAGAAAACCTATAGCAAAACCAGTTAAAAACGTTATTGGAGGTCAGAAAACGTAAACAAACATGGAGTTAGAAACGTTATCGTAGCTAGACTCAAACCTTCCAACTCGGTAGTATCCCCACCGAAGTTAACGGCCTGAAGTTGACGTCATAGCAATCGCACGTAGACCTTCCAATAGGCCACACGTAGTGGCAACAGACAAGTATTTAACCACGTCTGAGGCCTGGGACTACCTGAGCAAAGACGCCCTAATGTCCCAGAAGAGTTTAAACTATCGAGGAGAGAAACTGATATGGGGATTAAGGAAGGGGAACTAAGAGTAAGTTTAAAGAAGTCTATGTTTATAAGGCTCCTATATATATCGTGGGTAAAAGACGAATAGATTTCAAGAGACAACAATTTTGTTCTTCTTTTGATAATATAAGGTGTGAGTAAACTAAAAAGTATCCAGGGGTAGTTTTCATTTATGATTAATCCTATGCAGTTCTGTTTATATACGTAGATTGAAGCAAATTGTGTTATTACAAATGATCTGCTAAAAATGTTTAATGGTAAAGTTGTGTGTCCAGGATGTTTCGGGGTTTATGGCTCGCCCGACTAACATGGTCAACAGCATGACCAATAACATGGCCAATGGCATGCCCAATAACATGGCTAACGGCATGTCTAATAATATGGCCAACGGCATGTCTAATAATATGGCCAACGGCATGCCTAATAACATGGTCAATAACAACATAGTCAATAATATTCCAAATAATAGGGGCAATAACATAGTCAATAACATGGCCAATAATAGGGGCAATAACATAGTCAATAACATGGCCAACAATAGAGTAAATAACATGGCCAACAATAGCACGACGCGGTGGGAGATGCGCACGTGGAACATGCTGGAAGCCAAGTCGACGCTGCAGACCATCGACCTCCTGTGCCAGGACAACTTCATGGCGGTGCGGCTCGGCTTCCAGCGGCCGTTCGACGGCGTGGTTTACGCCCGCGGCCACTTCAGCGACCCTGCCTGCAGGTTCGTACAGCCAGGCGCCCACCAGCGTATGTACGAGTTCGCCATAAGAGCGGGCCGCTGCGGGGCCATCTTGGAAGATGAAGGCGTTCGACTTGTACTGGACATCACCGTGGTGGTCCAAGAAGACCCGGCGCTGCAGGGATCCGGGGACTTGGCGCGTCGACTGCGCTGTCTTTGGGCCGGCCGCATCGCCCGCACGGCAGCCCTCAAGGTGGAGATGGCTGAGGCGGCGCCCGTGACGGCGGCAGCTGGGGGCGAGGTGACCATGGAGGTGCTGAGAGGCCGCGGCCCCAAGGCCGTGCCCGTCATGGGGCCCGTGGCGCTGGGAGAGGCCTTGACGCTGGTCGTGCGGGGCCGGCCCGGGCTGCGAGTCAGGGAGTGTGCTGCCCACCCCGGGGACATGCGCCGGGCGGTTCAACTGACAGACGAGATGGGCTGCGCTCTGCGGCGTCAACTGCTCGGCTCCTGGCAATCCACAGAGGAAATTACTTTTGCTCCTCTCCAAGCCTTCCGCTTCCCCGATCAAGCCGAGGTAATCTTCGAGTGTGCCATCGAGCTGTGCCGTGAGGCCTGTCCGCCCGCGCCGTGCAACGGCTCCCCCATGCCGGACCGAACGCTTAAGAAGCGTCACGCGGAGAGTCCAGTCCGTATCAATAGAATGCTCTACGTGGCTCTGCCCGAGGACCTGACGGCGGCGGCCAACTCCACCACTCCAGCAGTCCCGGAGCTCTGCCTCAACTTCCAGGACCTGGGGCTGGTGGCCTTTGCTGTTGGTACTCTGATCCTCACCCTGACCATTCTCTGCGTGGTGCTGGGACTGCGACTGCGCGGGCTACTCAAAGTCTTCCACGCCCTGGAGTAAATAAACATTGTGCCACCTCACAGTTTCATTTCTGCTTCATTCAGGGCTGATAAACAACTGGGTATATGGAATAGAGGAATCTCCTGAGTTTAATAACAATTCTTTATCATGTAATGTCATCACCTACACGGAGTCAACTATCAGGAAAACCCCTTTCACTTTGTTATGAACAAGTATCATTATTTTTTCTGATCTGGAAACACCTTAATGTTATCTGAGATTATAAAACACCAGTTCATCATTTGTTCCTTAGTTATTTAAGTCAGAAGTCAATGTTGCTCGAAGTATGTGAGCTGCAAACTTAATTTTCCAACGGATCAATCAGTTAAAACCTTTGGTCTCCATTCTCGAATCTTTTCGAACCAGCTTTGTGTGCCAGCCTGATTATCCAACCATTTGATTTGAGCATCCCTCTTACAGACCAAATGTCACACACGTACGGATGTTTCCCTCTACTAATCCTTACATGTTTAACCTTGTCAGATATATCGAGTTTTTGCGCTTTACAATGTGAAATGTTAAACAGTGGTCGAATCAAAGTTCTATGTTTAACATTAATTAAAATCGAATCTCCTTGTGGCTAAAAATGATCCAGTCAAATCTCCGCGGCTAACAATGATCCAGTGTAATCACCGCGACTAACAATGAAACACTCTTATAATCTCCGCGGAAAACAATGATCCAGTGTAATCACCGCGACTAACAACGAAACACTATTATAATTTCCGCGGCTAACAATGATCCAGTGTAATCTCCGCGGCTAACAATGATCCAGTGTAATCTCCGGGGCTAACAATGATCTAGTGTAATCACCGCGGCTAACAATGATCCAGTGTAATCTCCGCGGTTAGCAATGATCCAGTGTAATCTCCGCGGCTAAAAATGATCTAGTGTAATCTCCGCGGCTAACAATGATCCAGTGTCATCTCCGCGGCTAACAATGATCCAGTGTAATCTCCGCGGCTAACAATGATCCACTCTTAGGATCTCCGCGGCTAACAATGATCCACTCTTATGATCTCCGCGGCTAACAATGATCCAGTGTAATCTGCGCGGCTAACATTGATCCAGTGTAATATCCGCGGCTAACAATGAACCACTCTTATAATCTCCGCGGCTAACAATGATCCAGTGTAATCTGCGCGGCTAACAATGATCCAGTGTAATCTGCGCGGCTAACAATGATCCAGTGTAATATCCGCGGCTAACAATGAACCACTCTTATAATCTCCGCGGGTAACAATGATCCAGTGTAATCTGCGCGGCTAACAATGATCCAGCCAAATATTCGCGGCTAACAATGAACCACTCTTATAATCTCCGCGGCTAACAATAAACCACTTTTATAATCTCCGCGGCTAACAATGATCCAGTGTAATCTCCGCAGCTAACAATGATCTAGTGTAATCTGTGCGGCTAACAATGATCCAGTGTAATCTCCGCGGCTAACAATGATCCAGTGTAATCTCCGGGGCTAACAATGATCTAGTGTAATCACCGCGGCTAACAATGATCCAGTGTAATCTCCGCGGTTAGCAATGATCCAGTGTAATCTCCGCGGCTAAAAATGATCTAGTGTAATCTCCGCGGCTAACAATGATCCAGTGTAATCTCCGCGGCTAACAATGATCCAGTGTAATCTCCGCGACTAACAATGATCCAGTGTAATCTAAGCGGCTAACAAAGATCCAGTGTAATCTCCGCGGCTAACAATGATCCACTCTTAGGATCTCCGCGGCTAACAATGATCCACTCTTATGATCTCCGCGGCTAACAATGATCCAGTGTAATCTGCGCGGCTAACATTGATCCAGTGTAATATCCGCGGCTAACAATGAACCACTCTTATAATCTCCGCGGCTAACAATGATCCAGTGTAATCTGCGCGGCTAACAATGATCCAGTGTAATCTGCGCGGCTAACAATGATCCAGTGTAATATCCGCGGCTAACAATGAACCACTCTTATAATCTCCGCGGGTAACAATGATCCAGTGTAATCTGCGCGGCTAACAATGATCCAGCCAAATATCCGCGGCTAACAATGAACCACTCTTATAATCTCCGCGGCTAACAATAAACCACTTTTATAATCTCCGCGGCTAACAATGATCCAGTGTAATCTCCGCAGCTAACAATGATCTAGTGTAATCTGTGCGGCTAACAATGATCCAGTGTAATCTCCGCGGCTAACAATGATCCAGTGTAATCTCCGCGGCTAACAATGATCCAGTGTAATCTCCGCGGCAAACAATGATCCACTCTTATAATATCTTCAGCCAACAATGATCCAGTGTAATCTCTGCGGCTAACAATGATCTAGTGTAATCTCCGCGGCTAACAATGATCCAGTGTAATCTAAGCGGCTAACAAAGATCCAGTGTAATCTCCGCGGCTAACAATGATCCACTCTTAGGATCTCCGCGGCTAACAATGATCCACTCTTATGATCTCCGCGGCTAACAATGATCCAGTGTAATCTGCGCGGGTAACATTGATCCAGTGTAATATCCGCGGCTAACAATGAACCACTCTTATAATCTCCGCGGCTAACAATGATCCAGTGTAATCTGCGCGGCTAACAATGATCCAGTGTAATCTGCGCGGCTAACAATGATCCAGTGTAATATCCGCGGCTAACAATGAACCACTCTTATAATCTCCGCAGGTAACAATGATCCAGTGTAATCTGCGCGGCTAACAATGATCCAGCCAAATATCCGCGGCTAACAATGAACCACTCTTATAATCTCCGCGGCTAACAATAAACCACTTTTATAATCTCCGCGGCTAACAATGATCCAGTGTAATCTCCGCAGCTAACAATGATCTAGTGTAATCTGTGCGGCTAACAATGATCCAGTGTAATCTCCGCGGCTAACAATGATCCAGTGTAATCTCCGCGGCTAACAATGATCCAGTGTAATCTCCGCGGCTAACAATGATCCAGTGTAATCTCCGCGGCAAACAATGATCCACTCTTATAATATCTTCAGCCAACAATGATCCAGTGTAATCTCTGCGGCTAACAATGATCTAGTGTAATCTCCGCGGCTAACAATGATCCAGTCAATTCTCGGCGAAATGATTCCTGAGTCGGTTTTGCTGCCCACCACGGAACAGAAGGACTTTGGATAACCCATATGGGCTCATATTTTAAAATAAAAATACAACCTTTCGCAATGAGTTTCTTGAGGTGCATATCATAATAAAAGAAACTCATTGCGAAAGGTTGTATTTTTATTTTAAAATTTGTAGTGCAATTTTTTCGTTTACTTCAAATATGAGCTCATATGATCGAGTAATCCTCAATGCAATGTGCATCGGCGAGGTGAACCTACTGGACGAAAATAACCTGACAGCCATTTGCGATACTTCAAACAACGAGAGATTACTAAAGACCTCGCCTAGTCTTACCTATATGATAAGCCCTGACCTATCAGGACTTGAAAGGATCAATATGGGCTCTATCCTTGTAGATTCAACCAAATATTTGAGTTCAATATAAGTTCCCGTATACTTCTATAAACCAAACCAAGTACAAAATAAATATAGCTGATTGTATCCCGATTAAACGCCGTCCATACCGAGTGTTGCAAATCGAACGTCGAACCATACAGAAAGAAGTCGACAAAATGTTTGAAAGGTGGAATCATTCAGTCCTTTGAAGGTCCATGGCCCTCTCGTGTGGTAATGATTTTTAAAATGGCAGTTTGCTTTATTGTATCGATTACTGACAGCTAAATAAGATTATCATTTGAGTTTCACTTTGCAGTCCCGTTGCGCAATGTCGCGAGTGTTATTGTTTTGTTTTTTTTTATGAGGGAATTTAGGCTTCGTGCGCTAATTAATATTATTTTATTTTTAATTTTCAGAATTGAAATATTTTTAAATTTACTAATAATTTCCTTTTAAATAAATAAATCTTCATAAAATATGTAGCCACAATGATTATGATAACATTTTATTTGAATATTACATTTGTGTTATTATAAAAGATTTGAACACAAAATCAATAACACCTGCAGCAACAGTAGATGCCTTTAATACAATAAAAACACTTTGTTATTTAAAACACATTCCTGAGGAAGAAAGACATGCATGTTTTTTTTTAAATAAACCATCTGGAATTTTAAAAAGATCTTAATGATTATTTTTAAATTATATTTTTTAAATTTCTTTTTATTTTCCTTATTTATTTCCTTTCAACTGCTATACTCTTCAATTAGAATAAAATATTATTTATGTTTCAAAAATATGTATTATTGCCATATTGTCCCTGATACAAAAAGTTAATCATGAAAATAAAAAAAATAAATACAAAAAAGTACATACAATGGTTTCAGTTAATATCATTAATTTAAATTACAAAGCAATTTTTTTAAAATATTATTTTAGCGAGTTAGATGATTAATCATCTAACCTTAATTCAACACTTCCTTTAATTCAACCAAAAGCTCTGATCCCTTGGGGTGTTGAATTAAAGAGGTTCGGCTGTATATGTTTGTAGAAAATTTAAATATGGTTAGTAATTTGAGTAGCCCATTTCTTTATACTAGAATATTTATTATATAAATAAATATAAATATATTTATACATGTATATCTTGATGTTTCTATGTTTATAAGTGGTAACCTTACAATAGAAGTCTCAAATTGTGGGAGGTCTATAAATGTGACAGTTGACCTAGCCTTAGGCCTTTTATCTGAAAATTCAAGATTCTCATATGTTGAGTTTACAAAAACTTTGGCCAAAAATCTAAAACCCTACAACCATCTTTAAAGATCCAGTCAAGAATACATTTTCTGGAAAACTGATAGAAATACTTATCCCCTAATGAATTTTTGATTGATTTAATAAACATTTGATTTTTCCCAAATCTGTGTGAATGGATACTTTGTCCTATTATGGAACTTCAATTTATCAATGTATGTGTTCACGTATTATTCATTAGTCTGCACATGCATACAAGAAAAATTAACATCCAAGCAAAAATACAGGAGTCAGCATTTCATCATTGGTATCTGAACCAAGCTATTCTTGAATGTATTTTAGCAACCTGTATTCCCAGGCTCAAAACTGGCAGCCATACACAACCGCTCTTCTTCCAGGATGGTGTAAAGACCTTCCCCATGACAAAAGAGGCCTCACCAGACCACTTCTTGGAATGTATGGGAGCCTCAAGAGAGGACCTGTGTTCCAACCCTACCAAGATTATAAATTTAATCCATGATTTAGGTCTCGGTGGCCTTGTATAACTATACAATGGGATAATAATAAAAACACCTCTGTAAATAATTATATGCAAGATTGACATGTGTCATATTCTTTTTATCCCCCACTCAATCACACTAAGGCATCAAGCTTGTAAAGCTTGAGACTATTGATGGTGTCTGCCGGGGAAGAGTAGAGCTCATCAATGGGTGAGTCAATACAGTCAATACATGTGTCATTACATCACATTATGTATTGTACTGTTTAAACTGAGATTAATAAATGAAACTGTGTAATAGAAGAAGAGTTGAGCTATATATATAGCAATGATTGAGATGCAGAAGCCCAACAACATGTAGGAATGAGGCTTAGAAGATGTAGGAGGTTGCCAGGAAGTCGTCAAGAGTGTACAATGACATCTCTTCCGTGATCCACGCCTTTATTGCATCCGCTGAAAGCCCAGTACTTTCTCATCGGCAAAGTATATAAGCCTCTGCCGAGCTGTAAATGTATAGTCACTTCACCATCCGCTGAAGCCCTTGTTACATCTTTTGATTCTCAGCCATGCCATAGACCAGTAAGAACTCCTCTTAAATATCCATCTTTTGTCCTAGCTCAACTATCTTTTCACAGAACTTTACCTGTACAAATGTGTCCCTTGTTTTTGTGTATGGACATTCCCAAGTCTTCCACTCTGCCTCAACCACGACTGCATGTACTCTGTGATAACTGTTAAAGGTCTTCCAAAGTGCAGATAGGAACTGGAAACTCTCCACAACCTGACTGCCCCACTCAGTTACTATAGGATTGACCCTCTCGGTTCCCACACATATATATATTTAAAAAAGAGAAGGCATCTCCTGACCACGAGAACATGTGCTTTTTAGATGGCAGAGCGCCATCTAGTGGAGCAAGAATAAACTAAACGTTTATTTCGCTAACTCCGTGATATTTGGCCAACCCAATTTCTTGATAAATCAAGAAAAGCCATCCATGAAGGCATTTCGTGCTGATGGCGCTCGGCAGTGTGGAGTAGGCCTATTGTTCTGTATTCACAGTGGGGACAAAGGTGGGGCTTCTCACCAGTGTGGGTTCTAATATGAGTTTTTAAGGAATCTGAGTAATTTGTCCTAAAATCACAATAGGAACAGAGCAGGGACTTCTCACAAGTGTGGGTTTTAATATGTTTTTTTAAGTGACTAGATTGATTTCTCCTATAATCACAATGTGGACAAAGGTGGGGCTTCTCACCAGTGTGGGTTCCAATATGTCTTTTTAAGTTACAAGATACATTTGTCCTATAATCACAATGTGGACAAAGGTGGGGCTTCTCACCAGTGTGGGTTCCAATATGTATTTTTAAGGTACTAGATTGAAATGTCCTATAATCACAATGGGGACAAAGCTGGGGCTTCTCACCAAGGTGGGTTCTAATATGTATTTGTAAGGCACTAGATTGATTTGTCTTATAATCACAATAGTAACAAAGCTGGGGCTTCTGACCAGTGTGGGTTCTAATATGTGTTTTTAAGGTACTAGATTGATTTGTCCTATAATCACAATGAGGACAAAGGTGGGGCTTCTCACCAGTGTGGGTTCTAATATGTATTTTTAAGTTACTAGAATGATTAGTCCTATAATCACAGTGGGGACAAAGCTGGGGCTTCTCACCAGTGTGGGTTCTAATATGTTTCCTTAAGGTGTCAGAGCTTATTGTTCTGTACTCACAGTGTGGACAAAGGTGGGGCTTCTCACCAGTGTGGGTTCTAATATGTTTGTTTAAGTTACTAGATTGATTTGTCCTATAATCACAGTGGGGACAAAGGTGGGGTTTTTCACCAGAGTGTTTTTGCTGGTGGGCTATTAAACTTTCCATGTATATTGTTCAAATTTTAAAGAATGAACAGATATATATTTTTTCTCCTGTGTGGTTGTGAGCAGTTTTACATTAAATTGGTACACTATTTCTCCTTCAGTAGTGGCCAGAATTCTTGGCCTGCTCTCAGAGGAGATACTGGATGTATTCACTGAGATATGCTGCACCAGACATTAATCATTAGCAAGAAATTATTTTAGGTTGTATAATTAAAAATAATTGAAAATCAGGTTTCAAGAGGTAAATATACTTTTTGATGTGATCATAGTTAGATTTTTAAAAAGCCAATCTGTATACCATGATTTTGGATTTGACCCTATTATATTGATACATGAATAACATCATCCTGCAAACTATGTTATAAATATATTTATTGAAAATTTAAAAAAAAAAACACATTCCCTGACTCCTCACAGTATTTTTGATGACACAGCACCATCTGTGTGAATATAAACAAATAATTTGACTAGATGGAGCTCTGCCATCTAAAATCCTCATGTGAGCCATCAGGGTTGGCCTTTTTTTATATCAGCAACTTTTCCTATTTGATTTATTTTTTCCCACTTTTATATATATATATATGGTAACTAGAACACATACAAAATAATGACACATTCCATTTCTGTAACAAAGTATATCACGATAAATCCCGCAATCCTTTATATCTATAAAAATGAAATCCAAATTCGATGTTTGTTATTGCCTTGCGCAAAATCTACAGAATCAATCACCCACAATCCCACAATATACAATAAAATCCTCCTAAATAGAACCCAGGATATAGCAAACCTTCCCTTATAACAACATTAGGTAATCCCCAATTCCATTCAATTAAAAATACCATTGTTATAACAAACCTTTGATTAAAATAATGAACTACCCTATAACTAACCTAATTTTAGAGGTCCCACACAAAATTATAAATCCAATTTAAAAACTAGGCTAATAACAAACTTAAAATTGTAATCAAGAGATTATTTAAAATAAAAAAGAGCATGTTTAAGCCCACAGAACACGATTTTAAAACAATATATTTTGCGGTTTTGTTGCTTACATTTATGTTCATTTTTCCCGCATATCATATAAATATTTATATATTATACTTCTTATTAAATAACTCTTTGCATTCCTCAAATTTGAAATAGAAAATGGCTTACAAAATGAAGGGAAAAAAAGAAAAGAAAGGTTTTCTAAAAAAATAAAATATATTATTAGAAAAAAGCCATTATCAAAGCTTTTCAAAGAGAAACAACACAGGCAAAATTTCAGAACATGTTAAAATAAGAAAATGAAACTTATCTACTAGAGATAAATTAGAAGAGAGGTTATTAAAAATTTTTACAAAGAAAAATCAACCCCAACATTTGCTGCGATGGTATGTGTTTGCATGCACTTTTAGAAGAGTTTAATATATAGCTAGTTTAACCTTGGCTAAAAATGAGGTCTAAATAAATGGGCCCATGAATCAACAAAAATTATTTTGAAAATTGTACTTATTCAATTTACTGGCAATGTGTTTCTTTATGTAGTTACATAGTTTAGTAATATACCTATGTAATGCCTATAAAGTATGTATTTAATAAATAAATTTAGTATATTATTATTTTACTTAAAGCGAAAGATGCTTCAGTCAATTCAACTTATGAAGTGGGAAGTGACATAAGTAAACAATTACTAATAATTTTAATTTTCTTATTTGCCCTTGGTTTGAGAACCCTACATTTTTATAGAATTTTATTAGAAACTTATATAAAGACCTACAATGGTTCATTGTTGAGGGATAATTAGTATATATATATTTTGAATTATGATTGATAAATTGATTAAAAGTAGCAAAATATCTATTTAGAATAGGGAGCTATTTACAACACACATTGTTGTGGTGAAAGGTCTTATATATAAATAAACATGTAAATGTGAGTGCATGATGATATTGGAATCTGATTCTTGAATTATAACAGATAAAGTTAATATTTATTGATTTTTGCAGGTTTTAGCTTATATTTCAAAGGTTTTAGATAGGAACTTGCCTTTTATGATTTATAACTGTTTGAGGCCTTGAACAACCGCTGAAAACAAAAAGAATTTGCAACTCTTAAGTTTCTGAGCAACATATAAAATAACACATCATGCAACACCTAAGATTTAAAAATATATACAGAAATTAGATCATTCCTGGCCATTCTAACAACCCAGATATCTTATATGACAGTCATTTTCCTGACCTGCCCCTATATGGTGTCACAATTCATCTTGCTAAGTATTGTATAAACATATGCGGAACAAATAGAGACATGTAGATTATATATATTATTGCCACACCTCTGTCAAGGATGGCCAAATATGCAAAAATATAAATTTTTAATATATTTTAATATTTAAAAATATATACAGAAATTAGATCATTCCTGGCCATTCTAACAACCCAGATATCTTATATGGTGCCTCTATATGGTGTCACAATTCATCTTGCTAAGTATTGTATAAACATATGCGGAACAAACAGAGACATGTAGATTATATATATTATTGCCACACCTCTGTGTCAAGGATGGCCAAATATGCAAACAGGAATGGTAAGGATCTGTTGGAATAATATTTTTATTTACCTTGAATCCCTATAAAAACAAAGCAAGTCACAGAGAGGTAGCATCATTAAACAGCTGCCATCAACAACAAGGAGTATGAATTCACTCCTCGTCCTGATAGGCTTCTTCCTTTTAGACTGCTCCTCCTCCCTCAGCTTTTCTAGGGGTGAAAACTGGCCAAACTGACTCTGATTGCCACCACAGCGATGTCTAAACTTATTTCTTTCAGGGGATTTAACTAGAGATAAGATTTGCATTGATAGTTTCATGGGGTAATCATTGCTTTTTTGTCCCGGATACATTTTCACTTATCATGTAAATACATGTGATAATCTGTATATAGGATTATGTAACCCCACCACAATTTATCTATAATGTATCGTCAAAAGGTTTAATTAAAGTTAGGCCTTGCGAGATGGGAAAAGAACAAAGTATAGGATTGCATCATCCAGGAAGTAAAGGTCACTGCCCTGGACCCCCATAAAACTTAAGTTCAAAGACCTTCTTGTTCCTGGAGGATTGCAATCATGGCGACAATGGAGGTACTGACCCAATCACATTTAAGCAAGACAAATTGATAGTAAATCATCAGAGAGCACATGGAAGGATCTCCACCAATGTGAAGTCGAGAGAGTTGATGACAATGATCTCGGACAAGAAGTAAAATATAGGTAGGTGACCGTGCTAGGAACTAGGTGTGCCCAACATAGGCTTCAAGCAATGTAGTGTACGCTCCATCATGTGAAAGGCCAAATACCTCCAATCTCATTCTCCCTCTCCCCAAAGTCTATTTTCTAACCCATCCAGGTATGTTCGTTCTTCCCCTGTGGAAAACCTTTTTACCATTCGACCAAGACTGCGCCAATCAACAAAATCACCCCATGTTTCAACACAACCACACAATTCGACAGGATTCTACAGTGAGTCCACAGCAATCCCACAGTGAGTCGACACCAACCCTGCATTCGACAAAAAGTCAAAACCCCGATTCGACATTGAGTCGACAGGATTCAACAGTCGACAGTATTCGACATACATGTATACACTAATCAGCATAATTATGGCTTCTATGTATATCCCTGCATCATTATTCTTCTAAGTAAATGTTATTTATTTTTATAAAATTTTACTTTTCCTTTGCTTCAGACTGAGGTGTGAATACTGAGGGTAGGACAATGTCTCAATAAATGCTTCATGTGTGTCAAATAGAATTAAGTCACAATTTTCAAAGATATCCTTTTATTAAAAATATTTTGTGTGAAGAAATTTAACAATTTCCAAACAAAATTATTTTATATACATTTCTTTCTTATTAAATTTTTTAAAATAAACCAATGGTCATTTTTGTATTTAGTCTAATTTTCATAGGGTAGAGAAAAATTTTGTGTTATAGATAATTAGAAATTAGTTTTAGAAAATAGCAAGAACAAAATGAAGAATCTCAAACTTTCTGGGCACTAATGAACAAACACAAAACGCTTTATTAAGATGTATAGATTTATACATGGATTTACCACGGAGTAGGAAAATGAAAAGAATAAAAAGGTAAAAACTAATTACATTTGATGGTGAAAAATCGATTTGATATACAGGAAAACTTAATTAAGGCAATTTAGTTCATAATAGAAATTCCAAAAAAGGGGTAGGGTTCAGGCTTTTAATTAGAGTGAGTTCTAATATGTTTCCTTAAGTGGCTAGAGTTTATTGTTCTGTATTCACAGTGTGGACAAAGCAGGGGCTTCTCACCAGTGTGGGTTCTAATATGTGTTTTTAAGTTACCAGAATGATTTGTCCTATAATCACAATGGGGACAAAGCTGGGGCTTCTGACCAGTGTGGGTTCTAATATGTTTTTAAGTTACCAGAATGATTTGTCCTATAATCACAATGGGGACAAAGCTGGGGCTTCTCACCAGTGTGGGTTCTAATATGTATTTTTAAGTTACTAGATTGATTTGTCCTATAATCACAATGGGGACAAAGGTGGGGCTTCTTACCAGTGTGGGTTCTAATATGTATTTTTAAGGCATCTGAGGAATTTGTCCTATAATCACAATGGGGAAAAAGGTGGGGCTTCTCACCAGTGTGCGTTCCAATAGGTATTTTTAAGGCATCTGAGGAATTTGTCCTATTATCACAATGGGGACAAAGCTGTGGCCTCTCACCAGTGTGGGTTCTAATATGTGTTTTTAAGGTACTAGATTGATTTGTCCTATAATCACAATGGGGACAAAGCTCGGGCTTCTCACCAGTGCAGGTTCTAATATGTGTTTTTAAGTTACTAGATTGATTTGTCCTATAATCACAATGGGGACAAAGCTGGGGCTTCTCACCAGTGTGGGTTCTAATATGCATTTTTAAGACACTAGATTGATTTGTCCTATAATCACAATGGGGACAAAGCTTGCGCTTCTCACCAGGGTGGGTTCTAATATGCATTTTTAAGACACTAGATTGATTTGTCCTATAATCACAATGGGGACAAAGCTGGGGCTTCTCACCAGTGTGGGTTCTAATATGTGTTTTTAAGTTACAAGATTGATTTGTCCTATAATAACAATGGGGACAAAGCTGGGTCTTCTCACCAGTGTGGGTTCTGATATGTGTTTTTAAGTTACTAGATTGATTTGTCCTATAATCACAATGGGGACAAAGCTGGGGCTTCTCACCAGTGTGGGTTCTAATATGCAGTTTTAAGACACTAGATTGATTTGTCCTATAATCACAATGGGGACAAAGCTGGGGCTTCTCACCAGTGTGGGTTCTAATATGTATTTTTAAGGCATCTGAATAATTTATCCTATAATCACAATGGGGACAAAGCTGGGGCTTCTCACCAGTGTGGGTTCTAATATGTGTTTTTAAGTTACTAGATTGATTTGTCCTATAATCACAATGAGGACAAAGCTGGGGCTTCTCACCAGTGTGGGTTCTAATATGTCTTTTTAAGTTACTAGATTGATTTGTCCTATAATCACAATGGGGACAAAGCTGGGGCTTCTCACCAGTGTGGGTTCTAATATGTCTTTTTAAGGCACCTGAGTAATTTGTCCTATAAACACAGAGGGGACAAAGGTGGGGTTTTTCACTAGAGTGTTTATTCTGGCGTGCTATTAAACTTTTCATGTATATTGTTCAGATTTTAAAGAATGAACAGGTATAATTTTTTTTTTCCTGTGTGGTTGTGAGAAAAATGCTTGATGTATTTGGGTTGATACAAGTGAGCAGTTTTACATTCAACTGGTACACTAATTCTCCTTCAGTAGTGCCCAGAATATTTGGCCTGCTCTCAGAGGATATACTGGATGTATTCACTGAGATATTCTGCACCAGACTTTGACCATTAGTGAGGAATTATTTCAAGTTGTATAATAAAAATAATTGAAAATCAGGTTTCATGAGGTCAATATACTTTTTGATGTGATCATAGTTCGATTAAAAAAAGCCAACCTGTATACCATTGTTTCGGGTTTGACCCTATTATATTGGTACATGAATAACATCATAAAAATAAAAGAGACACATTCCTTGACTGCTCACTATATTTTTGATGACACAGCACCATCTGTGTTATTGTAAACAAATAATTTCAATATGCTATTTAAAGTGCTCATGCGAGCCGTCAGGGCATGCCTTTTTTTTTTAATACAGTAGAACAACCTGCATGAGAGGATACTCCCGCTAGAGGTCACTGATGTAAATGGACTTAGAGTTACGCAGACGTATAAAAATAATTAATTTGAGTATATATTTATTTATTGGGTTTTGACTAGGACTAGAGAGTAAACACTTTCTGTGTCAATTAGTGTTCTCGAAACAGAGGTAATTGGTTTCTCAATGCCGTTAACAATATGGGAAATATATCCTCCTATACCATAGTTTGATGCATCACAAGTAACATAAAGAGGTAAATCTTGCGAATAATGCGTCAAACAAGTTTTGTATTAATCAAATTTTTACATTTTTCGAAAGCCTGATCATGTTCTTTTTTCCAATTCCAATTATAAATTCTTTTCAATAAAGAGAATAAAGGATGTGCATGTATGAATACATTTTTAACGAATTTACTGTAAAATATATGACAACATGCCCAAGAAAGATTTCAATTCGCAGACGTATAAAAATAATTAAATTGTGTATATATTTATTTATTGGGTTTTGACTAGGACTAGCGAGTAAACACTTTCTGTCGAGAGATATGTAAATTTTGATTGTTTAATTTTTGGATTAAATTTGTTTTGTTAAATTGCTTTATGTAAATATTTTTAAAGAAGGTAAATAAACTTTTTTTTTTTATAAGTTCTGATTATTTTTATTTTGTTTAAAATAAATGTGTTTATACTATTTTTTTTTTTTCTAATAAATTAAGAAAAAAAACAAAATAACAGTCACCTCTCTACAAAGTACAGTTTTCATTAGCAAAATTATCCTTTACACTATTTAGCAACTCTCTGGTAAGAGGACACCTCTCCCTAAAGGACACTTGGCTCTGCAAATAGGTGTTGTTAACAGGAAGGTTCTAATGTATCTTGGATAATGAACCTTTCCTATTTGATTTTTTATTTTCCCACCTATATATATATATATATTTACAAATATCATGGAGCAAGCTAAATAAACGTTTAGTTTATTTTCGCTCCACTAGATGGCGCTCTGCCATCTAAAAAAGCACATGTGCTCGTGTTCAGGATATGCCTTTTTTATTTTTAATATCAACACCTGACCCACTTATGTTTTATTTTTTTCTATTGTTTTTCATATTTTTCATATATATATATATATATATATGGTTACTAGGACACATACAAAATAATAACATTCCATTTCTGTAACAAATATATCCCGAAAAATCCCACAATATACAATTAAACCCCCTAAATAGAACCCAAGATATAGCAAACCTTCCCTTATAACAACATACGGTAATCCCCAATTCCATTCCATTAAAAATTCCATTGTTATAAAAATATTTTGATCAAAATAACGAACTACCCTATAACTAACCTAATTTTAGGTTTCAAACAAAATAATCAATCTAATTT
The DNA here is from genome assembly GCA_030710605.1 of Cordylochernes scorpioides. Classification (NCBI taxonomy): domain Eukaryota; kingdom Metazoa; phylum Arthropoda; class Arachnida; order Pseudoscorpiones; family Chernetidae; genus Cordylochernes; species Cordylochernes scorpioides. The sequence continues at coordinate 171,814,779 of CP092865.1, read as the reverse complement.
AAAAACTAGGCTACTGATAAACTTAAATTTGTAATCAAGAGAATCTGTAAAATAAAATAAAAAATTGAGCATGTTTCAGTTCACAGAAAGCGATTTTAAAACAACATATTTACAGGTATTGTTTGCTTACATTTACATTCATTTTTCCTGCATGTTATATACGTTTTTATATATTATACATTAAATAACTCTTTGCATTCATCAAATTTGAAATAGAAAAAAGGCAAATGGTTTACAAAATGAAGGGGAAAAAGCAAAGAAAGGTGTTCTAAAAAAATAAAAAGATATTAATAGAAAAAATCCATTATCAAAGCTTTTCAAAGAGAAACAACAAAGGCAAATTTTCAGAACATGTTAAAATAAGAAAATGCAACTTATCTACTAGAAATATATTTTGTTTAAAATATTAAAAATTGCTACAAAGAGGAATCAACCCCAACATTTGCTACGATGGTATGTGTTAGCATGCGCGTTTAAAAGAGTTTAATATCTAGCTAGTTTAACCTTGGCTAAAAATAATATCATCAAATATTATCTCTACAGACCTTACTGCAAATTATAAAAGTTATTGAATGAGAGGGCTTAGCTGAACTGACTCACCACTGATGAGCCAAGCCCTCTCATTCCATAACTTTTATCTTTGCAGTAAGGTCTGTAGAGACAATATTTATTTGTTTTATTAAAAAAGAAAATAATTGCCAGTAAATTTAAGTGTTATGCATTTTATCGATAGATAGCAATTAATTTATATTTGAAAAAAATATATATATTTTTTATTCCATCAACGATGGTTATCTTAGAGCCTGCAGTGGTTTGAAAAACAGGTTCAAAACAAAATCTAGACTTCAGAAAATAAATAGAAACTGGAAATGGAAGAAAAATCCTAAAGGGAAATGTTTCAAGAATGCTTTCAAAGGTATTTAAGACATTTCTTCAAGTAAACTTTGTATTATAATAAAGGATAAAGTTGTTTTTAAAAATATATATATATGAAAAAATAGTACAATTTTTCTTAATATATATATATATAAATTTATGTTTCTTAATGTATAATTACTAAAGCTCACTTAGGAGTTTTCTCTTAATTTTTAAATTAGACATAGAGGTACATGTATGCTAATGATAAGAAAAACCTATCATCAAATGACTTCTTTCAATATTCATCATTAAGTTAAGGAAATGGGTCAATTTAGGGAAATGAAACAAAGTGGCCTTTTATTAAGAGGCAGCCTTTTCCAGTGTGTATAGCTGTTCTTTAATTATAAAATATAAAATTTTGAGAAGTGAAATCAAACAGACCATGGCTATAGTTAACCAAAAGTACACTCCCATTGGGGTTCATTATAGAAGGGTTTTACTGTGTTTATTTGAGGATGTGGTCTTGTTACTTTGTGTTTCTAATCTATATAACCCAAATTATATAAAATCATAAATGTGTATAAAGAAAAAAAATTTCAAAAAAAAAGATTCTATTCAAATTAATTTATATGATAAATTTTATATAGGATAGTTCATGTTAACATTCCAAACCCAGCTGTAGTGAACAAGGAAGTGAGCAATAACCCTGGTAATTTTGATAAGACTTTTTGATTTATAAAAATTCCCATTTTAACTTGTTCAAGAAAATTTAGGTTAGCAGATTCAATTGTCAATATTTGTATACATCATAGCATTAGAGAGGTAATGATAAGGCACAATTTGGATTATAAATTATAAACACAAGGTAATAAGATCAAATCCAAATAAATAGTGTGTGACATTTCGGTAACAACGCTGTTACCGAAACGTCACACTATTTATTTATTTATTTGGATTTGGTCTTATTACCTTGCATTAGAGAGGTAAGTTTATATATCTTATATTAAAAATACATTTAACATTTTAGGTGTTACCATCAAAACACAATGCCTGCAGGAATGGAAATCTAATTCTGCACATGACTGGTACTGAGCAGGAGGGACAAGCACCAATTCTGTCCTCCCAAGAGAACATGAGTCTTTGATTTCCAGACTTAAGCCTGGTCATCTATGAACAATGACTTTCCAGAAGGGTTGCAAGGTTTTCCCACATGTACTAAGTGCAATTCTCAACCTGAAACCCCAAAACACATTATTGACTCACCATTGATGAGCTCTACTTATTCCCAGCAGACACCATCAAAAGTCTCAAGCTTTATAAGTTTGATACTCTAATATGATTGAGTGGAGATAAGAAAATAGAATAAGTGGTATAAGGTGTCAGAATTAAATTTACCTATATATCTCAAAGCTCTATTATAATTGTTTGATTTAGCGCTATTTTTTATATACATACTAGCCGAATGACCCGGGCAACGCCCGGGTTTTACCCGATTAAATGTTTTTATTCAAATACTATTTGTTACAATTATAAATTGGCGCCATGGATGTCACTCTTGTGAAACGTCCCGCTCCAAACTTTGTGTCTGAGAAGCGATATGTTTATAGAAAGATGATCTGGCTTTTGTTTTCTGCTCGAATGAATGTTTTTCTGTTAGAATTTTGTTCCTGCCTACAAAATAATGAACTGGTGTCTCCCGTGGACTCTGCTTTTTGGAATTTTTCCCGATATAATTTTGTATCTGATAATCAAACATGATACAGCAATATCGTCATCATCATTTTCTGACTAAAAATATATAGTTTTAATAATTGATTTATATATTTTTTAAAATAGCCTATCGTCTTCCTCGTATTTTTTTACCTATGTATGAAAATTTTGGTTTGAATTAGTGTACTACTGCGAATTTGTATACCAGACATACAGACAAACATACAAACATTCATTTTTATATACAGTATAACCTCGTTAATTCGACACACCCCAATTCGACACTCGGCGATAATTCGACCATGTTCCGATGTCCCGACCTCCGGCCTATCAAATAACAAACTGTAATTCGATAGTATCGATAATACGACAGTTCCGATAGTTCGACCATTTTAAAATTCGAATTTCGACAGTTGAATGTTATTTTACATGCAACTTTACCGCTAAACGGTATTACGGCGGGCGCCGATCGGATCGCGCCTGCGCACTTTTGGTTTCTGGTTAGTTTAAGTTTCACTTTGCAGTGCGGTTGCGCAATTTCGCGGATGTTATTGTTGTTTTTTTACGCGGGAATTTCGGCATCATGCGCTAACTAATAATAATTTTTATTTTTTTATTTTTAACATTGAAATATTTTAGCTATTTTTAAATTTATAAATAATTTCTTTTTAAATAAATAAATCTTTATAAAATGTAGCCACAATGATTATGATAACATTTTATTTCAATATTCCATTTCTGTGTTATTATAAAAGATTTAAACACAAAATCAATAATACCTGCAGCAGCAGTGGAAGACTTTAATACATTAAAATTTATTTATTAAAAAAACATTTTAGAAGAAGAAAGATATGCATGTTTTTTCAAAATGACCGTCTGGAATACATCCTGAATAGGATTTCAGTGCAAAAACAGACATCTATAAAGGAATTTTTAAAAGATCTTCATGATAATTTTTAAATAATATTTTAAAATTTTCTTTTTATTTACCATATTTATTTCCTTTCAACTGCTATATTTTTCAATTAGAATAAAATATTATTTAATATATTATATTTAATATTTTAATGTCTGTAGAGTTAATATTTGATTATATTACTGAAAAGAAACACATTGCCAATAAATTTATTTGTTACAATTTTTTTTTGTTTCTAAAATATGTATTAATGCCATTTTGTCCCTGATACTAAAAGTTAATCATGAAAATAAAATAAAAACACACAATGGTTTCAATTAATATCATTAATTTATATTACAAGGCTATTTTAAAAAAAAATATTATTTTAGCGAGTTAGATGATTACCTAATCATCTCACCTTAATTCAACACTTCCTTTAATTCAACCGAAAGCTCTGATCCCTTGGAGTGTTGAATTAAAGAGGTTCGACTGTATATAGATATTGTAGTTAACATGTTATTTGCATGTGTATTTTTAGTTCTCATTTAAAAACTTTCATGCTAGCTATTTCTGCACTGCACATCCTTTGTCTTCTGCTCTCACCATAAATGTTCTTGTACTAATGTACTATTTATATTTGGTAGTAGAAAGTTTTTTTTTTTGCTTTTAGTCAAAACAAACAAATAGTAAAACTGGGATTTTTTATACTCACTGGTTTATGTTCTCAAAATTCTCGAAAATAGCTAGAAAAATACTATTTATTTGAAAAAAGGGGTAGCCCTAGAGATTTTCAAAATAAACAGCAATGGGGGAGAGGGGAAGGGGCGATCAAAAATGTTTTTAAAATAAATAATATTCATAGAGAGAAAAATAATATTGATTAAAATATATATATATTTTTTTTGCTTATCCCTAGTACACGTGGTACAGGCCATGATAATCATGGTGGGTAGTTAGCGACTGCTTTTACTGTAAGCGCACCACATGTCTACACATGTGAAAAGCAGTTCGACTTTGCACTTACAAATGCCAGAGCCCCGTTTGGTTACTTGCACTCACTGGTGGGGTTGGACTTTTGCAAGAATCGGGGGCCATTGGAGCATTTTTTTTTTTTTTTAACAGAAAAAGTGTCCAATGCGGGAATCGAACCCGGGTCTTAGTGGTCGGAAACCAAACGGTTTAACCAGCCTTCCACCGACCCCCGTTAAATATTTTTAAAACTAATCAATAAATAAAGTTACTTTTAGAATTGCATAATTTTTTATAATACTACTTTAATATTTTATAATATTATTTTACCATAAAATATTCGATATCTTGAAGAGTCTAATACAAGCATGTCAAACACCCGGCCCGCGGGCCTCATGCGGCCCACAACGAATAAATTTGCGGCCCACCGGACAATATATTTTAATTAAAAAATTTTCATGAATTTAAAAAAATTTTATAAAAATTTGTAGCCTAATTTTTAAAAATTGTAATTATACATAATTTATTTATTAATAACGAACTGGTCACCATACATAAGTCGTAAGTTTTGATAATATTATACCTACATACATAACATAACGTATGTACATCGCCATAAGTATTGTGTGCCTTAAAGTTTAAAGAAAATATTCTTTCGGAGTACTAGAAAATTTTTTTTTTAAAGTTACGATCAATAATTTGTGCAGTTATTCTGTGTCTGATAAGTTAAAAAATATTAATTTTTAAAAAAATTTTAAAATATTAATTAAAACGTTTTATTTTTTTGTGTTAGCGATTACTAATTTTTTTTCAGACCTTTGTATTCAATATGTCTTCATCAAAACCAAGTGGCAGTAAAACTAAACGAAAAATTGCAGACAAACAGGAATTTTCAAGAAAAGTGGGAATTAGAGTATTTTTGCTCTGAAGTAAAAGATATCTGTTTGATATGTAATAATGCTATTAGTGTACCAAAATTATATAACATTAAACGTCATTATTAACAACATAAATCAAAATATGATACCTACGAAGGTTTAATGAGACAAGAAAAGTTAAAAGAGTTCAAGTTGGGAATGAAAAACCAACAGTTTATGTTTACTAAAGTATCACAAGAGAGTGAAGCGGCGGTGCATGCAAGCTACGTTTTATCGGAGATGATAGCTAAACACTCAAAACCTTTTACTGAAGGTGATTTCATCAAGGAATGTTTAAAGCTGCAGAAATTGTTTGTCCTGGAAGTGGAAGACGTTTCAAGCAATATCTTTGTCTCGAAATACCGTTGTGGAAAGAGTTACTGATATGGCCAGAAATTTAAATGATCAGATAAAAGAAAAATCATCTTGTTTCGAAGCATTTTCCATTGCCTGTGATGAGAGTACGGACATTAGGGGCGTAGCTCAGTTAGCTGTTTTTTTTTCGAGCTTGCGACACGGATTTCAACATTTTTGAGGAATTATTGGAACTAGTTCCGATGCATGGCACTACTACAGGAGAAGATATATTTAATTGCGTTTATGATCTTCTGCAAAAATACAATTTACCTCAATCAAAATTGACTTCTGTAGCAACAGATGGAGCTCCTTCAATGACTGGAAAAACCAACGGTTTCGTAGCATTACTGCGAAGAAAACTAAGTGAAATTTCTGATGGTTCCAATATTCATCATACGCATTGCATTATACATCAGGAAGTATTATGTACGAAGGTAATAAAAATGGAAAATGTGTTGACACCTATCAAAAATTCATCAATTTCATAAGATCTCGAGGTTTAAATCAGCGACAGTTCTCTCTGCTCTTAACTGAATTAGAAAGCGAATATTCAGGTTTATTATACTATACCGAGGTACGTTGGCTATCATGCTCCAAGGTTCTCAAACAATTTTGGGACTTGAAAGAAGAAATATGTCAGTTTTTAATAGCCAAGAATCAAGACATCACTTTGTTTCCTGATCAAGTATGGTTGCAAGATTTCCCTTCATGGTTGACATAGCAAAACACTTGTCGGATTTAAATTTGAAACTGCTGCAAGGAAAGAATCGGATCATTACCAACATGTGTGACCAAGTTAATGCATTCAAATGTAAGCTAGTTCTTTGGGAAAAGCAGTTGAAAAGGGAAGATTTAATGCACTTTCCGACATGCAACATGTACAAATCAAGTTTAGGTGAAACTGCATCGTATCAAAAATATGCGGAAAAAATTTTAAGTCTTAGAAATGATTTTGAGACAAGGTTTTCTGATTTCAAATCTTTGGAAGGCAAGTTTACTTTGTTTTTTTTTCGATTTTCTCGATAAATATAGAATCAGTACCTAATCATATGCAAATGGAGGTAATAGATATCAAGTGCGATTCAGATTTAAAGGCAAAATTCATTGAAGTTGGCGTTTCTGAATTTTACAAATATTTGCCAGCCAGATTTGAAAACACTCGAAAAGTAGCATATGAAATTATGTCCATGTTTGGAAGTACTTATCAGTGCGAGCAGTTATTTTCACTTATGAAAGGAAATAAGTCTCCAGTCAGATCGAGAATTACTGACGTTCACCTCGTGTCAGTTTTAAAATTAATCACTGCGAACAAGATATCCCCCCGAAGTAGGAAAGATGGTAGCAGAAAAGAGATGCCAAATATCAGGAAGAAAATATTAACTTTACTTTCTTTTTTTGCGGCCCACATAATCTTATTACTTTTTATTTGGCCTGTGTTAAGATTTTAGTTTGACATGCATGATCTAGTGTAATATCTGCGGCTAACAATGATCCAGTGTAATCTCCGCAGCTAACAATGATCCAGTGTAATCTCCGCGGCTAACAATGATCCAGTGTAATCTCCGCAGCTAACAATGATCCAGTGTAATCTCCGCGGCTAACAATAATCTAGTGTAATATCCGCGGCTAACAATGATCCAGTGTAATCTCCGCGGCTAACAATGATCCAGTGTAATCTCCGCGGCTAACAATGATCTAGCGTAATCTCTGCGGCTAACAATGATCCACTCTTATGATCTCCGCGGCTAACAATGATCCAGTGTAATCTGCGCGGGTAACAATGATCCAGTGTAATATCCGCGGCTAACAATGAACCACTCTTATAATCTCCGCGGCTAACAATGATCCAGTGTAATCTGCGCAGCTAACAATAATCTAGTATAATCTCTGTGGCTAACAATGATCCAGTGTAATCTGCACGGCTAACAATGATCCAGTGTAATATTCGCGGCTAACAATGAACCACTCTTATAATCTCCGCGGCTAACAATGATCCAGTGTAATCTGCGCGGCTAACAATGATCCAGCCAAATATCCGCGGCTAACAATGAACCACTCTTATAATCTCCGCGGCTAACAATGAACCACTCTTATAATCTCCGCGGCTAACAATGATCCAGTGTAATCTCCGTGGCTAACAATGATCTAGTGTAATCTGTGCGGCTAACAATGATCCAGTGTAATCTCCGTGGCTAACAATGACCCAGTGTAATCTCCGCGGCTAACAATGATCCAGTGTAATCTCCGCGGCTAACAATGATCCAGTGTAATCTGCGCAGCTAACAATGATCCAGTGTAATCTCTGCGGCTAACAATAATCCAGTGTAATCTCTGCGGCTAACAATGATCCAGTGTAATCTCTGCGGCTAACAATGATCCAGTGTAATCTCCGCGGTTAACAATGATCCAGTGTAATCTCCGCAGCTAACAATGATCTAGGGTAATCTCCGCGGCTAACAATGATCTAGTCAAATCTCCGCGGCTAACAATGATCTAGTGTAATCTCCGCGACTAACAATGATCCAGTGTAATCTCTGCGGCTAACAATGATCCAGTGTAATCGCCGCGGCTAACAATGATCCAGTGTAATCTCCGCGGCTAACAATGATCCAGTGTAATCTCCGCGGCTAACAATGATCCACTCTTATAATATCTCGGGACAACAATGTTCCAGTGTAATCTCCGCGGCTAACAATGATCTAGTGTAATCTCCGCGGCAAACAATGATCTAGTGTAATCTCCGCGGCTAACAATGATCCAGTTAATTCTCGGCGAAATGATTCCTGAGTCGGTTTTGCTGCCCACCACGGAACAGAAGGACTTTGGATAACCCATATGGGCTCATATTTTAAAATAAAAATACAACCTTTCGCAATGAGTTTCTTGAGGCGCATCTCATAATAAAAGAAACTCATTGCGAAAGGTTGTATTTTTATTTTAAAATTTGTAGCGCAATTTTTTCGTTTACTTCAAATATGGGCTCATATGATTGAGTAATCCTCAATGCAATGTGCATCGGCGAGGTGAACCTACTGGACGAAAATCACCTGAGAGCCATCTGCGATACTTCAAACAACGAGATTTCTAAAGACCTCGCCTAGTCTTACCTATATGATAAGCCCTGACCTATCAGGACGTGAAAGGATCAATATGGGCTCTATCCTTGTAGATTCAACCAAATATTTGAGTTCAATATAAGTTCACGTATACTTCTATAAACCGAACCAAGTACAAAATAAATATAGCTGATTGTATCCCGATTAAACGCCGTCCATACCGAGTGTTGCAAATCGAACGTCGAACCATACAGAAAGAAGTCGATAAAATGTTTGAAAGGTGGTATCATTCAGTCCTTTGAAGGTCCATGGCCCTCTCCTGTGGTAATGATTTTTAAAATGGCAGTTTGCTTTATTGTATCGATTACTGACAGCTAAATAAGATTATCATTTTAGTGTCACTTTGCAGTCCCGTTGCGCAATGTCGCGAGTGATATTGTTTTGTTTTTTTTATAAGGGAATTTAGGCTTCGTGCGCTAATTAATATTATTTTCTTTTTAATTTTCAGAATTGAAATATTTTTAAATTTACTAATAATTTCCTTTTAAATAAATAAATCATAAAATATGTAGCCACAATGATTATGATAACATTTTATTTGAATATTACATTTGTGTTATTATAAAAGATTTAAACACAAAATCAATAACACCTGCAGCAACAGTAGATGCCTTTAATACAATAAAAACACTTTGTTATTTAAAACACATTCCTGAGGAAGAAAGACATTCATGTTTTTTTTTAAATAAACCATCTGGAATACATCCTGAATAGGATTTCAGTGCAAAAACAGACATCTAAAAAGGAATTTTTAAAAAGATCTTAATGATTATTTTTAAATTATATTTTTTAAATTTCTTTTTATTTTCCTTATTTATTTCCTTTCAACTGCTATACTCTTCAATTAGAATAAAATATTATTTATGTTTCAAAAATATGTATTATTGCCATTTTGTCCCTGATACAAAAAGTTAATCATGAAAATAAAAAAATAAATACAAAAAAGTACATACAATGGTTTCAATTAATATCATTAATTTAAATTACAAAGCAATTTTTAAAAAATATTATTTTAGTGAGTTAGATGATTAATCATCTAACCTTAATTCAACACTTCCTTTAATTCAACCAAAAGCTCTGATCCCTTGGGGTGTTGAATTAAAGAGGTTCGACTGTATATGTTTGTAGAAAATATAAATATGGTTAGTAATTTGAGTAGCCCATTTCTTTATACTAGAATATTTATTATATAAATAAATATAAATATATTTAAACATGTATATCTTGATGTTTCTCTATGCTTATAAGTGGTAACCTTACAATAGAAGTCTCAAATTGTGGGAAGTCTATAAATGTGACAGTTGACCTAGCCTCAGGCCTTTTATCTGAAAATTTAAGATTCTCATATGTTGAGTTTACAAAAACTTTGGCCAAAAATCTAAAACCCTACAACCATCTTTAAAGATCCAGTCAAGAATACATTTTCTGGAAAACTGATAGAGATACTTATCCCCTAATGAATTTTTGATTGATTTAATAAACATTTGATATTTCCCAAATCTGTGTGAATAGATACTTTGTCCTATTATGGGCCTTCAATTTATCAATGTATGTGTTCACGTATTATTCATTAGTCTGCACATGCATACAAGAAAGATTAACATCCAAGCAAAAATACAGGAGTCAACATTTCATCTTTGGTATCTGAACCAAGCTATTCTTGAATGTATTTTAGCAACCTGTATTCCCAGGCTCAAAACTGGCAGCCATACACAACCGCTCTTCTTCCAGGATGGTGTAAAGACCTTCCCCATGACAAAAGAGGCCTCACCAGACCACTTCTTGGAATGAATGGGAGCCTCAAGAGAGGACCTATGTTCCAACCCTAACAAGATTATAAATTTAATCCATGATTTAGGTCTCGGTGGCCTTGTATAACTATACAATGGGATAATAATAAAAACACCTCTGTAAATAATTATATGCAAGATTGACATGTGTCATATTCTTTTTATCCCCAACTCAATCACACTAAGGCATCAAGCTTGTAAAGCTTGAGACTATTGATGGTGTCTGCCGGGGAAGAGTAGAGCTCATCAATGGATGAGTCAATACATGTGTCATTACATCACAATATGTATTGTACTCTGTTTAAACTGAGAATAATAAATGAAACTGTGTAATAGAAGAAGAGTTGAGCTATATAAAGCAATGATTGAGATGCAGAAGCCCAACAACATGTTGGAATGAGGCTTAGAAGATGTAGGAGGTTGCCAGGAAGTCGTCAAGAGTGTACAATGACATCTCTTCCGTGATCCACACCTTTATTGCATCCGTTGAAAGCCCAGTACTTTCTCATCGGCAAAGTATATAAGCCTCTGCCAAGCTGTAAATGTATAGTCACTTCACCATCCGCTGAAGCCCTCGTTACATCTTTTGATTCTCAGCCATGTCATAGACCAGTAAGAACTCCTCTTAAATATCCATCTTTGTCCTAGCTTAACTATCTTTTCACAGAACTTTACCCGTACAAATGTGTCCCTTATTTTTGTGTATGGACATTCCCAAGTCTTCCACTCTGCCTCAACCACGACTGCATGTACTCTGTGATAACTGTTAAAGGTCTTCCAAGGTGCAAATAGGAACTGGAAACTCTCCACAACCTGACTGCCCCTCTCAGTTACTATAGGATTGACCCTCTCGGTTACCACACATATATATATATATTAAAAAAAGAGAAGGCATCTCCTGACCACGAACACATGTGGTTTTTAGATGGCAGAGCGCCATCTAGTGGAGCAAGAATAAACTAAGCGTTTATTTAGCTTACTCCGTGATATTTGGCCAACCCAATTTCTTGATAAATCAAGAAAAGCCATCCATGAACGCATTTCGTGCTGATGGCGCTCGGCAGTGTGGAGTAGGCTGTAACCACTGCGATCAATGTTCGTGGATGGCTTTTCTTGATTTATCAAGAAATTGGGTTGGCCAAATATCACGGAGCAAGCTAAATAAATGTTTAGTTTATTTTTGCTCCATTAGATGGCGCTCTGCCATTTTATTTTGCTTCTAGGGAATCCCTGCCATTTTATGCCAGGGCTTTAAAAGATATTCCTCCATTATCAGATTAAATAGCATATCTCAAAACTATGACAGCGACTTCTTCCTGACCTACCTCTATATGGTGTAATAATTGTTGGGAGAATCTCAATAATCACTCTCTATTTATACTTAAAACTTCTTTATTAAAAGTATGAAAAACAATGAAGTTAAATTACTATGATAAATTTGAAGAAACTCTAAGAAAATCATACGTCTCCACACAGATTCTCAACCACTCTCACTCAAAGAAAATACCTATATATATATATACACACATAATCAACACCACAGAATAAAATAGTCCACAGATTAATCAAATCATAGAATGAAAATTAATATTTGAAATTATAAATATCAACAAATCTCCCCTTCAAATCTTCAATTTTCATTCCTCAAAAAGTAACTCCACCACTTAGGCAGTTCTTAATCTTGACAGCATCCACACTCTTGGTAAGATGGTCCGCTTTCATTTCTTCTGATGGGACATGCAAAACTTCAATTTCTTCATCTTCCACAATTTGTCTTATGAAGTGACACTTTCTATTCAAGTACTTCGTACTTGCTTTCATATTTTTTGACTTAATCATTGAAATAGCATTCTGGCTGTCACAATAAACAGTAATTCGATCTTTCAAATCAATTTTCATTTCACCAATGATGTTACGTGTCCAAATCAATTCTTTAATTCCTTCAGATAAGGCTTCTAATTCACTCTCTGCAGTTGACAAGGCAACATTTCTTTGCTTATTACTTTTCCAATTAAATAAGTTGTTTCCCATTTCTATAACAAAACCAGAATACGATCTCGCATCAGCTGTTCTGTCCCAACTCGCATCAGTATAAGTCACAATACTTGAATCTCCCCTAGAATAAATCAATTCATAATTCATAGTTCCCTTCAAATATCTTAATATCCTCTTCAATCCATTCATGTGAACCTCTCTAGGATCTTTATTAAATCTACTCATATTGCTTATAGCATAACAAATGTCCGGTCTAGTTCTAGTTGCTATGTAAATTAACTTTCCAACAATTTCTTGATAGTATTTTTGATCAATCGATTTACTATTTTCAAATAAATCATAATTTGTAGAAATGCATAACGGAGTTTTCGAAGGATTGCAATCACGCAAATTATAGGTTTCCAATATTTCTTCAATATATTTCTTTTGATTTATAAAAATACCACCATCCCTATATTCAAATTCCATTCCAAGAAAGTTTTTTGCAGCTCCTAAATCCGTGATATCTATCTCTCTTTTTATCTTTTTCCAAATATTTTCCTCAAAATCGTCACCAGATCCTACACTTAGTATGTCATCCACATGAATTCCCAGATATAAGAAATGATTTCTAAAATTGCAATAATATAAACATGGATCATTCGCAGATTGTTTCATTCCTGCATTGGTTAATAATTCATCTAATTTCTTATTCCACATTCTACTTGCTTGTTTAAGGCCATAAATACTTTTCATTAGGTAACAAATCTTATTGTTTCCTTTTTCATATCCAGGAGGTTGAAGCATAAATATTTCCTCCTCCAAATCACCATATAAAAAGGCTGTTTGAACGTCCTTTTGCTGAGGAATAACTTTTTTCATTGCAGCTATTTTTATTAGAATTCTTATGGTCTCAGGTCTTATTGTTGGAGAATAAATTTCGTGGTAATCACTACCCAATATTTGATCATATCCAGTAGCTACTAGCCTCGCTTTGAAGTTTTTAATTGATCCATCACTATTTTTCTTAATTGAAAAAATCCACTTACTTTTGATCAATTTTTTATCTTTAGGCCTATCTATCAATCTCCAAACTTTTAACTTATTAATCCTTTGCATCTCATCTTCCATGGCTTTAATCCATTGTTTTCTATCATCAGAATTCAGTGCTTCTTGGTAATCCTTCGGACATTTAATCTCATAAGTCCTATCAGAAACATTTTCCTTATTCTTTATTAGTCTTAATCTTTCAGATCTCCTCACACCCTTTTTTATAAGTTCTTCTTCCTCGGTTTCTCTCAAACGAAGATCTCGTTCTTCTCTCTTTTCTCTCGTCATTCCTGGTTCTGGTCCTCTTCTACGTGGAGTAATTATTTCATCAGGAGGTATTTCCTCTATTTCACTTTATTTCACTTTCCTCTATTTGAATCTATATCATTATCATCTTGAGGAATATGCTCATCATCGATGTTAAAATTTTCTACCTGGTCTTCTCTATTACCACCATAGTCTTCATTCCTGTGAGAAATCAAATTTTGGTCTTCTCCACAAAAAAAGAAAAGTTCATTTTCATCAAGATTTCTACCTCTATTATTCATTAAATAATATCCTAACTTAGCTTCATTAAATTTAACGTCTGATACTTCATGAATTTCATCCATTTCTGGTAAATATATTCTATAGCCTTTTCTTATCATACTATATCCCATCATGATCCCTTTATGAGCTTTTGGTTCCATCTTATTTCTCTTTTCTTTTCTAATATGAACATAAGCTTCGCTTCCGAACCTTTTTAAGTAAACAATGTTTGGTTTCCATCCTTTGTATATCTCGAAAGGAGTTGTATTCATTTCTTTGATTTTAATTCTATTATTTATATGAACAGCCACCTTAACACTTTCGCTCCAAAATTTTAAAGGTAATTTAGAATCAATTAGCATGGTTCTAGCTGACTCAACTATGGTTCTATTGAATCTTTCGGCTTTTCCATTGCTTTCAGGAGTATAAGCTGTAGTAAATTCTTGTTTGATGCCCTTACTAGATAACCATCGCCTCAAATAGTTTGAAATATACTCTCCACCATTATCATTTTGAATTCTCTTTACTTTCTTTCCAGTCTGTCTTTCCTCTTGTATTATCAAGTTTATTATGGAATCTGCTGTTTGAGATTTATTAGTAATTGGTATAACGAACGTGAAATTACTATAGTCATCAACAATCGTAATGAAATATTTATATCCAAAAGAATCATTTAAAGGTCCAACTATGTCGGTATGCCATAGATCCAAAATATTTTCAGATTGTTTATATTGAACACTTTTGTAAGATTTTCTATGTAATTTTCCCAATGTACAAGATTCGCAATTTCCTTTGTTATTATGTAAATTTTTCAATCCTAATACAGAAGAATTATCATACATCTCTTTCAATTTTTGAAAATTTACATGAGCAAGTCTTTGATGCCATAGTATATCATCTATTTCTGCTTTTCTAGCGATTTCCATATTTAGGATTCCTTCAACTTCAAATTTATCTCCTAATCTTTTTGCTTCATATAAAATCTCACCATTTTTGTCTATTACTTCAGCTTTATTTTTACTAAATAATACGTTTAAATCATGATTCACAATTTTTGAAACTGATAATAAACTTTCTCTCAAATCAGGCACATGCAAAACATTTTCAAATCTTATGAATCCTTCATTTACATTCGACTTCATTCTTATAGCTCCAATTCCTGATGATTTCATTATTTCACCTTTTTCAGCTGTCGCTATTATTCTTTCCTCCTCTTTATATTCTATAAATAATTCTTTCTTACTAACCATATGGCTAGAGGCTCCAGAATCCATTGTCCAACTTATTTTTTCATCCTTTTGTTCTTCCTCTTCGTAATTGTCTTCATTTGTTTCTATTACATGACTTGTAGATTCACTATTATTTTGTCGGTTTATTCCTCTTTTAGGCCCATTAAAATTATACTTTGCATGACTTTGATTTCTATACTTTTTACATATTTTCGATTCATGCCCAAATCCTCCACATTTAAAACATTTGATCTTATTTCTACATTCTTTAGAGATGTGACCCATCATTCCACAGTTATAACATTTAATAAATTTTCTTCTTTCCGACCAGCCTTCTCTAGCTTTAGATGCAATCTCCTGTTTTTCTACTTTTTCTTGTTTCCTATATTTTATTTTTTCCTCAGTTTCCTTCAGGATTTGTCTTATTGTATTCATATTATTCTGCCTGTCAGATTTTATAATTTTTATGTCAAAATCAAATTCAACTCTCAACCCTTCCAAAACGAAGCAAATTAACTCTCTATCTTTAATCTCATCTCCTGCTTGAATGCTTTTGCTCTTTATAATCATTGCTCTATTTAAGTAGTCATCCACCGTTTCATCTTCGTTCATTTTCAATTTTGACAATTCTATTCTATTTTTCATCTGTAAGTCTTTATTTTTAGATGCCATTTCTTCTCCAATTATATTCCATAATTTCTTGGCACTTTTTTCGCTCGAGTATTTCAGCACTTGAGTGTCATTCATTGTTCTATTCATCAAATTTCTTGCAATGGCATTGTCGTCATCCCAGTCTTCCCAGATTTTCATTTTTTCATCAAATTTCTTGTCTGTTTCTATTGGCTTTTCCACTTCTTCTCCTTCTATAATTCTTCTCCATAATTTTAATCCCCGTAATTCACTTTCAATTCGATTTGCCCAGATCAAGTAGTTTTTGTCTGAAAGTTTTTCTATTGGAGATAAATTAAAATTTTGCATCTTTTCCTTTTTCTAAAAAAATTTTCAATTAATCTTGATTTGCATAAATTTAAATTCAACCGCTCTCTGCTACCAATTGTTGGGAGAATCTCAATAATCACTCTCTATTTATACTTAAAACTTCTTTATTAAAAGTATGAAAAACAATGAAGTTAAATTTCTATGATAAATTTGAAGAAACTCTAAGAAAACTCATACGTCTCCACACAGATTCTCAACCACTCTCACTCAAAGAAAATACCTATATATATATATATACACACATAATCAACACCACAGAATAAAATAGTCCACAGATTAATCAAATCATAGAATGAAAATTAATATTTGAAATTATAAATATCAACAATAATTTCATCCAGATAGGTATTGTGGAAACATATGCAGGACAAACAGACATGTAGATTATATACAGAGAAACTTGGATAATTCAAAGTCCAAGGGACCAAAAAAATATGTGATTTATCAAAAATTTGAATTAAAGGGACCAAATTCTAGGGATCAAGATAGCCAATTATAACACGCTGAATTTATTTACAAGTATATATATTTATATGCTCTAAAATTCTACAAACTTTTAGCATATATATATCTATATATATATATATACATATATATATCTAAACTTGTATATAAATTCAGCATGTTATCATTGGCTAGATGTAGTACTTCTGGGTTTCCATGTTGAAGGGCATGTTAGCCCAAAAGCTCAAGAAATAAAGAATTGTAAAAAGAAACCAAACCCTAGATTCCTTATTTATTTAGTCAAAAAAGTAACAATTATTAGATAAGATTTGCAATGATAATTTCACATGGTTATCATTGTTTGTTTGTCCTGGATACCTTTTCATTTATCATGTAAATATACATGTATACACAATCAGCATAATTATGGCTTCTATGTATATCCATGCATCATTATTCTTTTAATTAGGAGTGAATTATTATTTTTTTAATTTCACTTTTCCTTTGCTTTAGAGGTGTGAATATTATGAGGGTAGGACAATGTCTCAATAAATGCTTCATGTGTGTCAAATAGAATTAATTTACAAATTTCAAAGATAATTTCCATTTATTAAAAATATATGAAATATGGAGTTGAAATATAATTTTGTGTTGAAAATTTGACAAATTTACAAACAAAAATTTTTATATACATTTCTTCCTAATTAAAAATTATTAATAAGGCAATGGTCATTTTTGTATTTATTCTAATTTCATAGCGTTGAGAAAATTTTTGGGATATAGATTATTAGAAATTAGTTTTAGAAAATACTAAGAACAAAATGAAGAATCTTAAAACTTTCTGGGAACAAATGAACTAACACAAGACCCTTTATTAAGATGTATAGATTTATACATGGATTTACCACGGAGTAGGCAAATGGAAAGAATAAAAAAGTAAAAACTAATCACATTTGATGGTGAAAAAATGGATTTAATATACAGGAAAACCTAAGTAAGACAATTTAGTTCATAATAGAAATTCCAAAAAAGGGGGTAGGGTTCAGGCTTTTAATTAGTGTGAGTTCTAATATGTTTCCTTAAGGTGTTAGAGCTTATTGTTCTGTATTCACAGTGTGGACAAAGGTGGGGCTTCTCACCAGTGTGGGTTCTAATATGTTTTTTTAAGTTACTAGATTGATTTGTCCTATAATCACAATGAGGACAAAGCTGGGGCTTCTCACCAGTGTGGGTTCTAATATGAGTTTTTAAGGTGTCAGAGCTTATTGTTCTGTACTCACAGTGTGGACAAAGGTGGGGCTTCTCACCAGTGTGGGTTCTAATATGAGTTTTTAAGATGTCAGAGCTTATTGTTCTGTACTCACAGTGTGGACAAAGGTGGGGCTTCTCACCAGTGTGGGTTCTAATATGTTTTTTTAAGACATTAGAGTAATTTGTCCTATAATCACAATGTGGACAAAGGTGGGGCTTCTCACCAGTGTGGGTTCTAATATGTTTTTTTAAGTTACTAGAATGATTTGTCCTATAATCACAATGAGGACAAAGGTGGGGCTTCTCACCAGTGTGGGTTCTAATATGCATTTTTAAGTCACTAGAATGATTTGTCCTATAATCACAATGTGGACAAAGGTGGGGCTTCTCACCAGTGTGGGTTCCAATATGTGTTTTTAAGGCATCTGAGGAATTTGTCCTATATTCACAGTGGAGACAAAGATGGGGCTTCTCGCCAGTGTGGGTTTTAATATGTTTGCTTAAGTTGCTAGAGTAATTTGTCCTATAATCACAATAGTGACAAAGCTGGAGCTTCTCACCAGTGTGGGTTCTAATATGTATTTTTAAGGCATCTGAGTAATTTGTCCTATATTCACAGTGGGGACAAAGATGGGGCTTCTCGCCAGTGTGGGTTCTAATATGTCTTTTTAAGGCACCTGAGTAATTTGTCCTATAAACACAGAGGGGACAAAGGTAGGGTTTTTCACCAGAGTGTTTTTGCTGGCGGGCTATTAAACTTTCCATGTATATTGTTCAAATTTTAAAGAATGAACAGATATAATTTTTTTCTCCTGTGTGGTTGTGAGAAAAAATGCTTGATGTATTTGGGTTGAAACAAGTGAGCAGTTTTACATTAAATTGGTACACTATTTCTCCTTCAGTAGTGGTCAGAATTCTTGGCCTCTCTCAAAGGAAATACTGGATGTATTCACTGAGATATGCTGCACCAGACATTAATCATTAGCAAGAAATTATTTTAGGTTGTATAAATAAAAATAATTGAAAATCAGGTTTCAAGAGGTAAATATACTTTTTGAAGTGATCATAGTTCGATTAAAAAAAGCCAACCTGTATACCATGGTTTCGGGTTTGACCCTATTATAATGGTACATGAATAACATCATAAAAATAAAAGAGACACATTCCTTGACTGCTCACAGTATTTTTGATGACAGCACCATCTGTGTGATTGTAAACAAATAATTTCAATATGCTATTTAAAGTGCTCATGCGAGCCGTCAGGGTATGCCTTTTTTTTTAATACAGTAGAACAACCTCCATGAGAGGATACTCCCGCTAGAGGTCACTGATGTAAATGGACTTAGAGTTACGCAGACGTATAAAAATAATTAAATTGAGTATATATTTATTTATTGGGTTTTGACTAGGACTAGAGAGTAAACACTTTCTGTGTCATTTAGTGTTCGCGAAAAAAGTAATTCGTTTCTCAATGCCGTTAACAATATGGGAAATATATCCTCCTATACCATAGTTTGATGCATCACAAGTAACATAAAGAGGTAAATCTTGCGAATAATGCGTCAAACAAGTTTTTGTATTCATCAAATTTTTACATTTTTCGAAAGCCTGATCATGTTCTTTTTTCCAATTCCAATTATAAATTATTTTCAATAAAGAGAATGAAGGATGTGCATGTATGAATAAATTTTTTACGAATTTACTGTAAAATGACAACATGCCCAAGAAAGATTTCAATTCGCAGACGTATAAAAATAATTAAATTGTGTATATATTTATTTATTGGGTTTTGACTAGGACTAGCGAGTAAACACTTTCTGTCGAGAGATATGTAAATTTTGATTGTTTAATTTTTGGATTAAATTTGTTTTGTTAAATTGCTTTATGTAAATACTAGACGCCGACCCGGGCTTCGCCCCGGGATTGACCCGTGTGCATATCTACCCGAGTGATATATATTTAGATAAGATTTTTTTTCAAATAATTGTTTTTACTCAAGGGAATGTTTGTAGTCTAGTACGTTGATATAATCAATCTATCTGAATATTAGGAAAGGTCAGGTAATTTTTTTGTAGGGTGATGCTCTGAAAAAGAACGCTATACCACTTTATCACTAAACAAATTGGCGAGTCAAAAATAAGCAACCTAAACAATCCATTAGCTTTGCAAGATAAGAACAGAAATAGAGAAATGCATGCAAAATTTTCAACACAAATCAAAATCTTTAATCCTCATTATTTTTTTATTTTTTTTTTTTTGCTTATCCCTAGTACACGTGGTACAGGCCATGATAAGCATGGTGGGTAGTTAGCGACTGCTTTTTACTGTAAGCGCACCACATGTCTACACATGTGAAAGCAGTTCGACTTTGCACTTACAAATGTGCCAGAGCCCCATTTGGTTACTTGCACTCGCTGGTGGGGTTGGACTTTTGCAAGAATGGGGGGGGCCATTGGAGCATTTTTTTTTTAACAGAAAAAAGTGTCCAATGCGGGGATCGAACCCGGGACGTAGTGGTCGTATTTTGTTTCTATTACATTACATGGAATAGTTTTTTTTTTTCTAATAAAATTTACTGACCTCTTTGTTCACTGAAACCGAAACAATTTGATGAAACTATTGATATAATCAATCTATCTGAATATTAGGAAAGGTCAGGTATTTTTTTTGTAGGGTGATGCTCTGAAAAAGAACGCTATACCACTTTATCACTAAACAAATTGGCGAGTCAAAAATAAGCAACCTAAACAATCCATTAGCTTTGCAAGATAAGAACAGAAATAGAGAAATGCATGCAAAATTTTCAACACAAATCAAAATCTTTAATCCTCATTATTTTTTTTTTTTTTGCTTATCCCTAGTACACGTGGTACAGGCCATGATAAGCATGGTGGGTAGTTAGCGACTGCTTTTTACTGTAAGCGCACCACATGTCTACACATGTGAAAGCAGTTCGACTCTGCACTTACAAATGTGCCAGAGCCCCGTTTGGTTACTTGCACTCGCTGGTGGGGTTGGACTTTTGCAAGAATCGGGGGGGGCCATTGGAGCATTTTTTTTTTAAACAGAAAAAAGTGTCCAATGCGGGATCGAACCCGGGTCGTAGTGGTCGTATTTTGATTCAATTACATTACATGGAATAGTTTTTTTTTTTTCTAATAAAATTTACTGACCTCTTTGTTCACTGAAACCGAAACAATGTGTATGTTAGACCACTCTTTGTTCAACCTTACACATTGTTTAGGTCTCTTATTAGGTGCAAGATGTATACTTATGCTAAAATGGTAATTTGGGTAAACATAGGTAAATTCATGTTGGGCAGTATTGTTCAGCAAGCCAACACAGATATAACAATACGGTATGAAGCAAGTTGTGCTAAACTAATATTTCCAATCAAATTATCAAAAAATAACACATACTATGTAATATAAACACATGTATGTAAAATAAACACAATAAAATAACCAATAATTAAAAACCATAAATTTTTCTAACACAGTATACTTCTTAAGTAAGAATACCTTACCATGAAGGTTGAAAACCCTACACATTGAAACATGTGAAAAATGTAGCATGTGTGGTGTATGATGGGCTTGAAGAGAAAATATTTAAAAAAGATATTTATTGAAACTTTTGTAATACCACACAAAATATGCATATTTACAGTTACAACTTGTCTAGCACCAAAAGATGTCATTTGGAATATAGAGTTATATCTACGGATATGCAGCAAGAAGGACTTCGATAGAGGATGTAGGCCAGAGAGCAAAGAGAAAATAGGTTCTGGAGGGGACTCAATAGCAAGTAGAGAAACTCTACCTTGTTTACAACAGAGGCCAAAGGGTTCATCTCTAAATCTCAAAGCAGAGCAAAACTGGCATACCCGAGACATTTGGCCTATATCGACAGATGAATCAGCTGTATAATCAATATGGGTATTATACTGCAAACCTGAAAACGGCTTATGAGTCCAAAGCTGAATACGCTGAACAGGAACTTGCATAGTTTTTGCAGCTGCGACGCGGGCTTCAGAATACCTAAGACGGCGAAGCGCACGACGCGTCTCACTTTGAAGTGGTGTCTCAATAGCTATAGCATTCCTATATCTCCTGGAAGCAGCCGTATTCCTACCAATTAAAGGTCGGCTGCGGCGAGGCATATTCTGAAAAAAAATATTGAGATTAATAACAAAAGCTTAAAAACCAGCAATTTATAAACAAAGCATAAAAAATACCTGTCTTTTTGAGGTAAAAATCAAAAATCCTAAATTTTTTCTTCAAAATAACCTTCCAGATATGTTAAAAAGATTATAAAAAACTAAAAGCATAATATTAAAGCTAAAAAATTAATGTACAAAACCATTTATCATTAAAAAGCCTCAAAAATAGACCAACCGCAGGACACGGCAATGAAAAAGCATGCATTTTTGAGGAAAAAAATAGAAATAAGAAAAATAAGAAATAAGAAAAAAGCATGCTTTTTCTTCAAAATAACCTTCCAGATATGTTAAAAAGATTATAAAAAACTAAAAGCACAATATTAAAAAAAAAAAAGCTAAAAAATTAATGTACAAAACCATTTATCATTAAAAAGCCTCAAAAATAGACCAACCGCAGGACACGGCAATGAAAAAGCATGCTTTTTTGAGGAAAAAAATAGAAATAAGAAAAATAACAAATAAGAAAAAAGCATGCTTTTTCTTAAAAACAACCTTCCAGATATGTTAAAAAGATTATAAAAAACTCAAAGCATAATATTAAAAAGATAAAAATTAATGTACAAAACCAGTTATCATTAAAAAGCCTCAAAAATAGACCAACCGCAGGACACGGCAATGAAAAAGCATGCTTTTTTGAGGAAAAAAATAGAAATAATTTTCTAAAATACAAAATACAACCCCTATATGTTAAAAAAAACTATAAATAATCTAAATATAAAATACTTAATCAAATAAATTAAAATATCTTAAATAAAATTTTGAAAAAGGACCTCTAAAATACAAATAAATGAATCTGTTAAAGAAATCCCTCGCTTATTTAAAAATATAAATAACCTATTTTTTAGATACAACCCATATATGTAGAAAATATAATAAATAAACTGTATTTAAAAGATAAAAGCAATAATTAAAAAACTCCATAAGAAAATTTAAAAAAGGACTTCAATAAATAAATACCAAATATTTCGAATTAGAGCAGTTATTTTAAACGGCGAATTAGATCATTTAAATCTAAAAATGAAAATATATATATAAATAAATAAAACATACAAAATATTTCAAGAGCAGTTAAGCTACGCTTGGCATCATAATGTTCGCATGTAAAGCTATTTCAGGCCTTACATATTTCTAACAACCTTTTTGAAATAGGTTTTTGAAACATGGAAATGAAATATATATATAAATAAATAAAACATACAAAATATTTCAAGAGCAGTTATTAAGCTACGCTTGGCATCATAATGTTCGCATGTAAAGCTATTTCAGGCCTTACATATTTCTAACAACCTTTTTGAAATAGGTTTTTGAAACATGGAAATTATAATACTTCAAATAAATAGAAATAGAGTGAACACAAATAAAACATACCAAATATTTCGAATTAGAGCAGTTATTTTAAACGGCGAAGTAGCGGAAAGTAGCGGAAAGTAAACACTTTTGAAAGTATAAATACTTTTACTCTGTTGAATTTTTTTGTATTTTATCGATAACAGCAAAGTTATGTATTTTAAAGTTAGGAAAAATATTTTGATGTTAAGCAAAACCTGCTCCATCTCGTTTTACATAAATGTTGAAAATTTGGTTGAAATTGATGCATTGTAACGAAAGTTTATAGTGATGTACTCTTATGAAATTTGCATTTTATTAATATAGATTTTTAAAGAAGGTAAATAAACTTTTTATTTTATAAGTTCTGATTATTTTTATTTTGTTTAAAATAAATGTGTTTATACTATTTTTCTAATAAATTAAGAAAAAAACAAAATAACAGTCACCTCTCTACAAAGTACAGTTTTCATTAGCAAAATTATCCTTTACACTATTTAGCAACTCTCCGGTAAGAGGACACCTCTTCCTAAAGGACACTTGGCTCTGCAAATTGGTGTTGTTTACAGGGAGGTTCTAATGTATCTTGGATAATGAACCTTTCCTATTTGATTTTTTATTTTCCCACCTATATATATATAACGTTTAGTTTATTTTTGCTCCACTAGATGGCGCTCAGCCATCTAAAAAAGCACATGTGCTCATGGTCAGGAGATGCCTTTTTTATTTTTAATATCAACACCTGACCCACTTATCTTTTATTTTTTTCTATTGTTTTTTCATATATATATATTAAAAATGGCATATCCTGACCAGGAGCACATGTGCTTTACAGAAGGCAGAGCGCCATCTGGTGGAACAGAAATCAATGTTTAGTGTATTTCTGTTCCACCAGATGGCGCTCTGCCTTCTGTAAAGCACATGTGCTCCTGGTCAGGATATGCCATTTTTAATATTGATTTCAACACCTGATCTATTTATCTTTCATTTTTTCTTTCGTTTTTCAATGTGCTAAGTGTATTTACGCAAGTTTGGCATTAAATACCCATTTCCTGGTTTTTCAGGAAGCCATTGGGATCAAAAAATATTTTTGATCGCAATGGTTCAGCCTTCTCCACGCTGACGAGCGCCAAAAGCGCGAAACGCGTTCGTGGATGGCTTTTCTTGATTTATCAAGAAATTGGGTTGGCCAAATATCAGGGAACAGGCTAAATCAATGTTTAGTTGATTTCTGTTCCACCAGATGGCGCTCTGCCTTCTGTAAAGCACATGTGCTCCTGGTCAGGATATGCCATTTTTAATATTGATTTTGTTACAGCTGATCATCTTTTCATTGAATATGGGATGCTGTGTTGTTTGTAAATTTGATTATTTGGATAATTTGTATTTTAAAAGAAAGAAAATATTTTAAAGAGGTGTGTGTGCCATCTGTCCTACCTTCCACCCAACAGATTTCAACACCTGATCTTTTTATCTTTTCTTTCGTTTTTCAATATATATATATGATAACTAGGACACATACAAAATAATAACATTCCATTTCTGTAACAAATATATCCCGAAAAATCCCACAATATACAATTAAAACCCCCTAAATAGAACCCAGGATATAGCAAACCTTCCCTTATAGCAACATACGGTAATCCCCAATTCCATTCCATTAAAAATACCATTGTTATAAAAATATTTTGATCAAAATAACGAACTACCCTATAACTAACCTAATTTTAGGTTTCAAACAAAATAATCAATCTAATTTAAAAACTAGGCTACTGATAAACTTAAATTTGTAATCAAGAGAATCTGTAAAATAAAATAAAAAATTGAGCATGTTTCAGTTCACAGAAAGCGATTTTTAAAACAACATATTTACAGGTATTGTTTGCTTACATTTACATTCATTTTTCCTGCATGTTATATACGTTTTTATATATTATACATTAAATAACTCTTTGCATTCATCAGATTTGAAATAGAAAAAAGGCAAATGGTTTACAAAATGAAGGGGAAAAAGCAAAGAAAGGTGTTCTAAAAAATAAAAAGCTATTAATAGAAAAAATCCATTATCAAAGTTTTCAAAGAGAAACAACAAAGGCAAATTTTCAGAACATGTTAAAATAAGAAAATGCAACTTATCTACTAGAAATAAATTTTGTTTAAATATTAAAAATTGCTACAAAGAGGAATCAACCCCAACATTTGCTACGATGGTATTAGCATGCGCGTTTAGAAGAGTTTAATATCTAGCTAGTTTAACTTTGGCTAAAAATAATATGCATAACACTTAAATTTACTGGCAATTATTTTCTTTTTTAATAAAACCAATAAATATTGTGTCTACAGACCTTACTGCAATGATAAAAGTTATTGAATGAGAGGGCTTAGCTGAACTGACTCACCACTGATGAGCCAAACCCTCTCATTCAATAACTTTTATCATTGCAGTAAGGTCTGTAGAGACAATATTTATTGGTTTTATTAAAAAAGAAAATAATTGCCAGTAAATTTAAGTGTTATGCATTTTATCGATAGATGGCAATTAATTTATATTTGAAAAATATATTTTTTTTTTTTAATTCCATCAACGATGGTTATCTTAGAGCCTGCAGAGGTTTGAAAAACAGGTTCAAAACAAAATCTAGACTTCAGAAAATAAATAGAAACTGGAAATGGAAGAAAAATCCAAAAGGGAAATGTTTCAAGAATGCTTTCAAGGGTTGTATAAATTAAACTCTTAATATCACGATCATTAAAACAATAATAAACATTAAGAGGAGCTTCTTGTGTAAATTTCTTTATTACCGCAAGCTTTCGAACAAAACGTTCTTCTTGTTAGTACGTTTTTACTATCCACGCCCGTTGAAGAAGGTTTTGTTCGAAAGCTTGCGGTAATAAAGAAATTTACACAAGAAGCTCCTCTTAATGTTTATTATTGTTTTAATGCTTTCAAAGGTATTTAAGACATTTCTTCAAGTAAACTTTGTATTATATTAAAGGATAAAGTTGTTTTTAAAAATAAATTTATGTTTCTTAATGTATAATTAATAAAGCTCACTTAGGAGTTTTCTCTTAATTTTAAATTAGACATAGAGGTACATGTATGCTAATGATAAGAAAAACCTATCATCAAATGACTTCTTTCAATATTCATCATTAAGTTAAGGAAATGGGTCAATTTAGGGAAATGAAACAAAGTGGCCTTTTATTAAGAGGCAGCCTTTTCCAGTGTGTATAGCTGTTCTTTAATTATACAATATGAAATTTTGAGAAGTGAAATCAAACAGACCATGGCTATAGTTAACCAAAAGTACACTCCCATTGGGGTTCATTATAGAAGGGTTTTACTGTGTTTATTTGAGGATGTGGTCTTGTTACATTATATGTTTCTAATCTATATAACCCAAATTATATAAAATCATAAATGTGTATAAAGAAAAAAAAATTTCAAAAAAAAAGATTCTATTCAAATTAATTTATATGATAAATTTTATATAGGATAGTTCATGTTAACATTCCAAACCCAGCTGTAGTGAACAAGGAAGTGAGCAATAACCCTGGTAATTTTGATAAGACTTTTTGATTTATAAAAATTCCCATTTTAACTTGTTCAAGAAAAGTTAGGTTAGCAGATTCAATTGTCAATATTTGTATACATCATAGCATTAGAGAGGTAAAGATAAGGCACAATTTGGATTATAAATTATAAACACAAGGTAATAAGATCAAATCCAAATAAATAGTGTGTGACATTTCGGTAACAACGCTGTTACCGAAACGTCACACTATTTATTTATTTGTATTTGGTCTTATTACCTTGAATTAGAGAGGTAAGTTTATATAATATAGCTTATATTATAAATACATTTAACATTTTAGGTGTTACCATCAAAACACAATGCCTGCAGGAATGGAAATCTAATGCTGCACATGACTGGTACAGAGCAGGAGGGACAAGCACCAATTCTGTCCTCCCAAGAGAACAAGAGTCTTTGATTTCCAGACTTAAGCCTGGTCATCTATGATCAATGACTTTCCAGAAGGGTTGCAAGGTTTTCCCACATGTACTAAGTGCAATTCTCAACCTGAAACCCCAAAACACATTATTGACTCACCATTGATGAGCTCTACTTATTCCCAGCAGACACCATCAAAAGTCTCAAGCTTTATAAGTTTGATTACTCTAATATGATTGAGTGGAGATAAGAAAATAGAATAAGTGGTATAAGGTGTCAGAATTAAATTTACCTATGTATTTCAAAGCTCTATTATAATTGTTTGATTTAGCGCTATTTTTTATATACATATATTGTAGTTAACATGTTATTTGCATGTGAATTTTTAGTTCTCATTTAAAAACTTTCATGCTAGCTATTTCCGCACTGCACATCCTTTGTCTTCTGCTCTCACCATAAATGTCTTGTACTAATGTACTATTTATATTTGGTAGTAGAAAGTTTTTGTTTGCTTTTATTCAAAACAAACAAATAGTAGAACTGGGATTTTTTATACTCACTGGTTTATGTTCTCAAAATTCTCGAAAATAGCTAGAAAAATACTATTTATTTGAAAAAAGGGGTAGCCCTAGAGATTTTCAAAATAAACGGCAATGGGGGAGAGGGGAAGGGGCGGTCAAAATGTTTTTAAAATAAATAATATTCATAGAGAGAAAAATAATATTGATTAAAATATTTTTAAAACTAATCTATAAATAAAGTTACTTTTAGAATTGTATATTTTTATAATACTACTATAATATTTTATAATATTATTTTGCCATAAAATATTTGATATCTTGAAGAGTCTAATACAAGCATGTCAAACTCGCGGCCCACAACGAATAAATTTGCGGCCCACCGGACAATATTTTTAATTAAAAAATTTTCATGATTTAAAAAAAAAATTAATAAAATTTGTCGCCTAATTTTTAAAAATTGTAATTATACATAATTTATTTATTAATAAGAACCACTGGTCGCCTTACATAAGTCGTAAGTTTTGATAATATTATACCTACATACATAAGTATGTATGTACATCGCCATAAGTATTGTGTGCCTTAAAGTTTAAATTTATTTATTTATGCTTATGAGGTGATACAGCAGCGTATTTACAATTAGAGAGGAGACAAAATGAATTAAATCTAGAAAAAAGAAGTGAGGACATATCGGTCATTAAAATTTGAGAGGCATGTCCAGTAGCTGCTGTATTGTCCGTGAGGTCAGACGTACGAAAATATTCTTTAGGAGTATTAGAAAAAAAAATTTTTCAAGTTACGATCAATAATTTGTGCAGTTATTCTGTGTCTGGTATTTTAAAAATATTAATTTTTAAAGAAATTTTTAAAATATTAATTAAAACGTTTTATTATTTTGTGTTAGCGATTACTAATTTTTTTTCAGACCTTTGTATTCAATATGTCTTCATCAAAACCAAGTGGCAGTAAAACTAAACGAAAATTAGCTGATGAACATAGGAATTTTCAAGAAAAGTGGGAATTGGAGTATTTTTGCTCTGAAGTAAAAGATAAAATCATCTGCTTGATATTTAATAATGCTATTAGTGTACCAAAATTATATAACATTAAACGTCATTATGAACAACATAAATCAAAATATGATACCTACGAAGGTTTAATGAGACAAGAAAAGTTAAAAGAGTTCAAGGTTGAGAATGAAAAAACAACAGTTTATGTTTACTAAAGCATCACAAGAGGATGGAGCGGCGGTGCATGCAAGCTACGTTTATCGGAGATGATAGCTAAACACTCAAAACCTTTTACTGAAGGTGATTTCATCAAGGAATGTTTAATTAAAGCTGCAGAAATTGTTTGTCCTGGAAGTGTGAAGACGTTTCAAGCAATATCTTGGTCTCGAAATACTGTTGTGGAAAGAGTTACTGATATGGCCAGAAATTTTAAATGATCAGATAAAAGAAAAATCATCTTGTTTCGAAGAATTTTCTATTTTCTTCTGGGGGCGTAGCTCAGTTAGCTGTTTTTTTTTTCGAGCTTGCGACACGGATTTCAACATTTTTGAGGAATTATTGGAACTAGTACCGATGCATGGCACTACTACAGGAGAAGATATATTTAATTGCGTTTATCATCTTCTGAAAAATACAATTTACCTGTTATGTCTTTATATTTAAATTACTGACATTTGTTTACACACAAATACAAAAACAATTTATTCTCGAAAACATCTTTTGATTGCTACATGGATGATGATCATAAAACAGAATATAAAAAATCAATGATAATTAATACACAACAACTCCTCCCCATTAAGTCAAACACCAATCAGATGTCAAAAATCTTAGTAGGCTTCCTTATTCTTGAGGACCTCCTCAAGACAGGCTGCGGAGTCACTGCAGGAGACTCTATTGCTGGAGCATCTTGGGTTTCTTCGTTCTCAGGTGGCACTTGTGGAGTCGACGATGTAGAAGGCAGGGGTTCATTTTCTCCACAGCTCCTCACCTGATCCAAATGTCTATTGATAACTCTTCCATCATCAGTTTCCACTTTAACTGAGACAGGGCCTGTTTTTTCACAGACCACTCCAGGTAGCCATTTAGGACCATGGTAATTCCTAGCCACAATCTCCTGTCCTTCTTCCACCGCTTTATGGGGTCTCCATGTTCTCATGAATTTTCTTCTTGTTTATTCCTCTCCTCAGAGACAATTTCTGGATGACATTTATTCAGAAGACATATTAAATTCCTATTCATTAGAAGCTGAGCTGGAGATTTTTGGGTTGTGTTATTGATAGTTATTCTCATTGTCAAGAGAGATCTAGCCAACCTGGTTGACCAATCACCATTGTCATTTTTTCTAAGAAGATTTTTCAAAGTTTGTATGGCTCTCTCTACCTGGCCATTAGAGGCAGCGTGATATGGAGCACAGAGAATGTGTCTTATACTGTTTCTTTTTAAGAATGTCTGAAATTGATCGGAAGTAAAAGAAGTTCCGTTATCTGAAACAATTACATCTGGCAAACCATGAGTAGCAAACATTTCTCTTAAAACTTTAATGGTAATTTCAGCAGAGGTTGATGGCACGATTTTGCTTCTGTCCATTTTGAGAAAGCATCTACTGCTACTAAAAATAATTTTCCTTGAAAGGGACCAGCATGTTCGATGTGTAATCCTTGACCAAGGTCTGGAAGGCCAAATCCAGGGGTATACACTAGTCTTTGGTGGATCATGACTACAAGACAAAAATTCTACAATATATTAGATACCAATCTCTCAATGTCCTTGTCCATATTAGGCCACCAGCATAATCCTCGAGCTAATGCCTTAGTTCCCACTATACCAACATGAGTGTCATGCAAGAGATTTAAGATGTCTCTTCTCAACTTTTCAGGAATTATCACTCTGCTCCCCCACAGCAAGCAATCTTTGTGAACTGAAAATCTCACTAGACCTGTTGGAAAAATCTTTAAATTTCTCCTCATACCTCTGCTCAGGCCACCCATTCATTGCCCAAAATTTTATCCTAGACAGAATAGGATCCTTATTAGTTAACTTTGCAACTTCAGAAGAACTAACAGCAGCATTTTCTGACTCAATGAAAAATACTTCAGGTGGGTTTGGAACTTCACTTGGTGATTCATTCAATGGAAGTCTACTGAGTGCATCTACATTCCCATTTGTTCTTCCTGGTTTATATTCTATAGAGTATGAATATGCAGACAGAGTTAGGCACCAATCTTAACATGCGAGGTGATAAAACTTGAGGTATGCGGTTTACTAGGGTTGAAAAGGCCAATTAGAGGTTTATGGTCTGTCAAAATTTTGAATTTCCTCCCAGAAGATACTGATAAATTTAGATACAGCAAATATTACTGCCAATGCTTCTCTATCAATCACAGCATATCTTCTTTCAGTTTTATTCAAGGTCCGGGAGGCGAATACAACTGGTCTTTCAACTCCATGATCTACTTGGGACAATATGGCTCCAATGCCATACTCAGAAGCATCACAGCTGACTAGAATAGGCAGATTATCATCAAATTGAGCTAGAACAGACTCAGAACTGATTAAGCTTTTAGCTTCTTTAAAGGCTCTTTGATGCTCTCTGTTCCATTTCCAAGGATTATTACTGTCTAAAAGTCTATGAGGAGGTTCAACTACTGTGGCTTTATTTCTTTAAAACCTCTCATAATAATTTAAAAGTCCTAAAAAGGACATCAATTCTTTTTTATTAGATGGTGGTCTGGCATCTTTAATTGCTCTCAACTTTTCTTCGGATGGATGAATTCCTTTATTGTCAATTTTCATTCCTAAAAATTCAATTTCTGGAACCTAAAATTTACATTTATTTCTTTTAAGTCGGAGTCCTGCTTCCTTCAAACGCAAAAGAACTTTTTCCGTTTTTTTCTTAAGGTCACCACAATTTATTCCTGATATAAGGACATCGTCCAAATAAACTGCTACTCCATCAATCCCCATTAGAAGAGTGTCCATAAATCTTTGGAAGGTTCCGACTGCGGAATTCAATCCAAAGGGAAGACGTTTAACTCTATACAATCCTCTGGGCGTATTAATGGTAAGAATTTCAGAAGATTCATCATCCACCTTTAATTGTTGATAGGCTTGGGCCATATCTAATTTAGTAAATACCTTACCACCTCTTAGCCTGTCCAAAAGTTGTGGAATTGTGGGCAGTGGATATTTATCTGGGTTGGTATATAAGTTAACTGTTGTCTTGTAATCATGACAAATCCTTATTGTTCCATCATTTTTTAGAACCGTAACAATTGGTGATGCCCATTTAGAAAATTTTATTGGTTCAATAATTCCTTGCTCTTCCAGGGATTTCAGCTTTTTATCCACTAACTCTTAGGGCAAAAGGGCACTGCCCTGGCCTTTACAAATTTTGGCACAGCATTTCAGGAAGATCAATGTGAATTAAAGGGCCATTGTAAGCATCTATTTCTTCCTTGAACAATTCCTCGAATTCAGGAGATATCGGATTACTTCCATTTATATTCAAGAAATTTATTTTTAAATGGAACGCTCCGAACCATTGTCTTCCTAGAATATTAGGACCCAGTCCATCAGCCACCAAAATTGTCATGCTTTTTGTGCAATTTGCGACTTTAGCCATCACATTGAGTTTTCTTAGAATTTTTACTTTATCTGATGCCCATGTTCTTAAAGAAACATCAGATTTACTAAGTTGCGTCATTTTCCAGTACTTTAAATAGGTTTCTTTATTCAGTATTGAATACATACTACCTGATCTATTAGCATTGCTATTTCATTTCCATCTAAATTTGCTGTAATGTAGAATGGACAAATTTCATCATCTGTTTTGAGGTTATTCAAAGATGGATCACTAAAACTATTATTTTTATTATGTAAATATGTAAGGTTATTTGCTTTTGTTTAAACAAGCCTTTTGTAAATGACCTATTTGCCACACTTAAAACATTTAGCATTTTGGAATTTACATACTTTTGGCAAGTGGTTGCCCTTGCAACGAATGCAAACCAGTTTGTTTACACTTCTTTTAAAACTATTAGAATAGACCTTTATTTGGCTTAAACTAGGCGATTCAAATTTATTTATTTACTAATTACATTTTATTCTGGCATTTTTTCCTGTAGAATACTTGCATCTGCACTAGCCGATCATCACACAGTGCCAAATTCACAGCTTTTTCAAAGGTTAAATCTTTTTCAGACAATAGTCTTTTAACCAGAAATTCATTTCTCAGGCCACATACCAGTCTATCTCTTTAATCGATCATCTAAATCAATAAATTCACAGTTTTCGCTTAATTTTCTTAGTTCAGCACATAGGCGGATACAGATTCTGTGCCTTGATTTCTTTTATTGAAATGGTATCTTTGTACAATTACGTTTGGTTTAGGGCAGAAATGGCCAGTCAATAGCTTGATCAATTCGCTATAATCAATATCATTTAAAGGCTTAGGTGCGGCCAATGATCTTGCCAAAGAAAAAGTTTCAGGACCTATTAAAGTCAATAATATTGCCTTCTTTTGTTCAATTTTTTCAATACAATTTGCACGAAATAAAAATTAATCTTTCGAGATATGCAATCCACCCTTCAGGCTTAGATAAATCGAAATTTTCAAGCTTGCCAAAACTCGCCATTTTAAAAATATTTCTACTTAAAAACTTTAAATATTTTATATTTAAAATACTTACATATTCAATTAAGAATCGACATCCTCGTCGCCAATAATTGTTATGTCTTTATATTTAAATTACTGACATTTGTTTACACAAATACAAAAACAATTTATTCTCGAAAACATCTTTTGATTGCCACATGGATGATGATCATAAAACAGAATATAAAAAATCAATGATAATTAATACACAACATTACCTCATTCAAAATTGACTTCTGTAGCAACAGATGGAGCTCCTTCATGACTGGAAAAACCAACGCATTACTGCGAAAAAAAACTAGTGAAATTTCTGATGGTTCCAATATTCATCATACGCATTGCATTATACATCAGGAGTATATGTCAAAGGTAATAAAAATGGAAAATGTGTTGAGACCTATCAAAAATTCATCAATTTCATAAGATCTCGAGGTTTAAATCAGCGACAGTTCTCTCTGCTCTTAACTGAATTAGAAAGCGAATATTCAGGTTTTCATACTATCCGAGGTATACTTACATTGGTATCATGCTCCAAGGTTCTCAAACAATTTTGGGACTTGAAGAAGAAATATGTCAGTTTTTAATAACCAAGAATCAAGACATCACTTTATTTTCTGATCAAGTATGGTTGCAAGATTTTTCCTTCATGGTTGACATAACAAAACACTTGTCGGATTTTAATTTGAAACTGCAAGGAAAGGATCAGATCATTACCAACATGTGTGACCAAGTTAATGCATTCAAATGTAAGCTAGTTCTTTGGGAAAAGCAGTTGAAAAAACGAAGATTTAATGCACTTTCCGACATGCAACATGTACAAATCAAGTTTAGGTGAAACTGCATCTTATCAAAAATATGCGGAAAAAATTTTAAGTTTTAGAAATGAATTTGAAACAAGGTTTTCTGATTTCAAATCTTTGGAAGGCAAGTTTACTTTGTTTTCTTCGATTTTCTCGATAAATATAGAATCAGTACCTAATCATATGCAAATGGAGGTAATAGATATCTAGTGCGATTCAGATTTAAAGGCAAAATTCATTGAAGTTGGCGTTTCTGAATTTTACAAATATTTGCCAGCCAGATTTGAAACACTCGAAAATTAGCATATGAAATTATGTCCTGTTTGGAAGTACTTATCGGTGCGAGCAGTTATTTTCATTATGAAAGGTAATAAGTCTCAATCAGATTCTAGACAAAGATATTGCTTGAAACGTCTTCACACTTTCCAGGACAAACAATTTCTGCAGCTTTAATTAAACATTCCTTGATGAAATTCACCTTCAGTGAAAGGTTTTGAGTGTTTAGCTATCATCTCCAATAAAACGTAGCTTGCATGCACCGCCGCTGCACTCTCTTGTGATTCTTTAGTAAACATAAACTGTTGTTTTTTAATTTCCAACTTGAACTATTTTAACTTTTCTTGTTCATTAAACCTTCGTAGGTTTTCATATTTGATTTATGTTGTTCATAATGACGTTTAATGTTATATAATTTTGGTACACTAGCATTATTACATATCAAGCAGATTATTTTATCTTTTACTTCAGAGCAAAAATACTCTAATTCCCACTTTTCTTGAAAATCCTATGTTCGTCAGCAATTTTTCGTTTATTTTACTGCCACTTGGTTTTGATGAAGGAATATTGAATACAAATGTCTGAAAAAAAAATTAGTAATCGCTAACACAAAATAATAAAACGTTTTAATTAATTTATTAATTTTTTTTAATTAATATTTTTTAACTTACCAGACACAGAATAACTGCACAAATTATTGAACGTAACTTTAAAAAAAAAATTCTAGTACTCCGAAAGAATATTTCTTTAAACTTTAAGGCACACAATACTTATGGCGCGTTATGTATTAGGTATAATATTATCAAAACTTACGACTTATGTATGGCGCAGTGGTTCGTTGTTAATAATAAATTATGTATAATTACAATTTTTAAAAAATTAGGCTACAATTTTTTTTATTATTATTTTTTTAATTTATAATTTTTTTTATTAAAATATATTTCCTGGTGGGCCGCAAATGTATTCGCTGTGGGCCGCATGAGGCCCGCGGGCCGCGAGTTTGACATGCTTGATCTAGTGAATAATCCGCGGCTAACAATGATCCAGTGTAATATCCGCGGCTAACAATGATACAGTGTAATCTCCGCGGCTAACAATGATCGAGTCAAATCTCCGCGGCTAACAATGATCTAGTGCAGGGGTGGCTAACCTTTTTATATTAGAAGGCCAAATTTCATTTTACCATTTTTGAGAAGGCCGCATCCATATATATATGTACGATTTAATTAAAGGGATTTATATACAAAATTAAATACATAATTTTCTTTGCAATTAAATAGTTTATTTTTTCAAAATGACATACAATTAATAAATTCCAAAAATTTGACATTCAAATTTACCCTCCAGAAAATTTAATGGGATTTCTGTGGTTGTTTATTGGATGACAAAAAGAAATATTTGGTTCAATTGACATGGTATGTAATTTAAGTTGATCTTCCAAATAAACATCACTTATTTGACTTCTTAGGCGGTTTTAATTTGAGTCATGTATGAAAATGTTGCCTCGTAGCAATATGTACTTCCAAAACATGAAGAATTCTTCGTGCGTGTTGTCTTAGACGAGGATAAATAACTGCAGTCTTCCATATTTCAATAGGATCTTTTTTTGAATCAATTGTGATTTAAAGCTTTCATCTTCTCCTATCTCAATAATTCCATTTGATATCTTTGGGCGCTACGTCGATATCAACAAGGTGTGGTTCGAAAGTTAATTTAAGTGTGAGAACATGTTTTTCAAAATCTGAGAACCTTTTATTATATTCTTCAATTAATATATCCAGAACAGAAACATACTCATCCATATTTTGAGGGGAATAATTTTGCTCCATCATAATTTCTGATACTGTGGGAAATGTTCTTTAGAAATTTCTAATCGACCTAGTAAAGATTTAAAGAATAAATGTTTTTTTTCGAAAAGCTTGAATTTTTTTGTCACATTTCGTATATATATTTACTTTCCCCTTGCAAGTTTAAATTCAATTCATTTTGCTTCATTGTCATGTCACATAAAAAGGCAGCATTTCTACAAAATTCTTTATCTGATAAATCGCAATATTTCTTTTGTTCTTAAAAAAATTTAATTATTTGTTGACGCAGGGTGAATATTTTTAGCAAAACTTGTCCTTTTGATAACCAACGTATTTTGCTATGATATGGTAAGTCTCCATTAAATGTGTCATTATCTGACATTATTATATCTCGAAATTGACGACGCATTGAATTTGATCGAATAAAATTTACAATACCAATAATTTTTTCTAAAGTATTGTTCAAACTAGCGATAAATTAGCATTTTTTTTTTTAATAACGAAATGAAACCTTCTCGCTTTCCTACTATGGCTGGTGCACCATTGGTACACACACTTACTAAATTATTTATATTTAACCTTGCTTCTCAAATTTTTATTTTGAAGTTCTCCAAGATGTCTATTCCTCGTGTCCCGCCTGAAAGTGTTTCTAATGCAAGCAACTCTTCAAAACATCGAAAATCCTCAGTAATAGAATAAAAAAAATAACCTGTGCTGAATCGGTATTGTCTGTGGATTCATCCAATGCTATGGAGAAATATAATTTTCTTCTTTAATAATCTTGTGTTTTTGTTGTGTTTTGTGTGTGTTGTGCAGAACTGTTGTTTATATTTGTAGCTAATTCGTGTTGTCGTTCGGTGATGGTTCCTCTTGAAAGAGGTAATTGTTTGTATTTATCTACTTTTTTCTGGATGTAAGCATTTGACCACTTTCACAATACATTCTTTTATCATTTCAACGTCGCTAAATGGTTTTCCCCATTTTCCAAAAATGTACGCTACTTTGTATGTGCTTCCGTGGCATTATTATTTTGTTGAAAGAACTTATTGAAAGTTGTTGCCAGTGATGCTTTTCATTTTTAAGTTGTTGTAATATAGTTTTACGTGCTTCTCCTTCAAGAATTGCATATTTATGATTCGAATGAGTCCATGTGATGTTGATTAGCATTATACTTTTTAATTGTAGTTGTAAACTTAATACATAAAAAGCAACCATTTTATCTTTGGAACTAATTAAGAAGTATTGCAATTCCCATTCTTCATTAAATAATCGATTCTCGTCCTTTAGAGTCCTTTTTTGTTTTTAGACATGATTCTAAAATTAGAAGATATATGAAAATTTATACATAAAAAGACCATGCCGGCACAAAATACGGGAGAAATGGGACTGATATCGAAATCCACATTTTTATTACATAAGTTTACTTTCACAGAAAATTAATTATATTAATAATTGTTCAACTGAAAAAAAAATTAAATTATGCAATGATTATTAAAATTTAAAATTAATTTACCCGTATTTTACTACAATACAATAGAAAAACATTGTTCGATGTTTGTAATATGTATTATCTTACAACTTACCTTATAAAAAAAATAAACAACCATTTAGTAAAGTTGATACAGTTACACACTGGCAATTGCGTTGCCTCGAAGTTACTTGGACGTTACATTGAGTTTTAGTACTAGTGATGACCGCAAATCGGCGCTGCCGATATAGTGGTATAGTTATGTACTTCATTTTTAGCACGACACAACCCTAATCTAGTGTAATCTCCGCGGCTAACAATGATCCAGTGTAATCTCCGCGGCTAACAATGATCAGTGTAATCTCCGCGGCTAACAATAATCCAGTGTAATCTACGCGGTTAACAATGATCCAGTGTAATCTCCGCAGCTAACAATGATCTAGTGTAATATCCGCGGCTAACAATGATCCAGTGTAATCTCCGCGGCTAACAATGATCCATTGTAATCTCCGCGGCTAACAATGATCCAGTGTAATCTCCGCGGCTAACAATGATCCAGTGTAATCTCCGCAGCTACAATGATCTAGTGTAATATCCGCGGCTAACAATGATCCAGTGTAATCTCCGCGGCTAACAATGATCCAGTGTAATCTCCGCGGCTAACAATGATTCAGTGTAATCTCCGCGGCTAACAATGATCCAGTGTAATCTCCGCGGCTAACAATGATCCAGTGTAATCTGCGCGGCTAACAATGATCCATGTAATCTCTGCGGCCAACAATGATCCAGTGTAATCTCCGCGGCTAACAATGATCTAGTGTAATCTCCGCGGCTAACAATGATCCAGTCAATTCTCGGCGAAATGATTCCTGAGTCGGTTTTGCTGCCCACCACGGAACAGAAGGACTTTGGATAACCCATATGGGCTCATATTTTAAAATAAAAATACAACCTTTCGCAATGAGTTTCTTGAGGCGCATATCATAATAAAAAGAAATTCATAGCGAAAGGTTGTATTTTTATTTTAAAATTTGTAGCGCAATTTTTTCGTTTACTTCAAATATGGGCTCATATGATCGAGTAATCCTCAATGCAATGTGCATCGGCGAGGTGAACCTACTGGACGAAAATCACCTGACAGCCATCTGCGATACTTCAAACAACGAGAGATTTCTAAAGACCTCGCCTAGTCTTACCTATATGATAAGCCCTGACCTATCAGGACTTGAAAGGATCAATATGGGCTCTATCCTTGTAGATTCAACCAAATATTTTAGTTCAATATAAGTTCCCTATACTTCTATAAACCAAACCAAGTACAAATAAATATAGCTGATTGTATCCCGATTAAACGCGTCCATACCGAGTGTTGCAAATCGAACGTCGAACCATACAGAAAGAAGTCGACAAAATGTTTGAAAGGTGGTATCATTCAGTCCTTTGAAGGTCCATGGCCCTCTCCTGTGGTCATGATTTTTAAAATGGCAGTTGGCTTTATTGTATCGATTACTGACAGCTAAATAAGATAATCATTTTAGTTTCACTTTGCAGTCCCGTTGCGCAATGTCACGAGTGTTATTGTTTTGTTTTTTTTATAAGGGAATTTAGGCTTCGTGCGCTAATTAATATTATTTTATTTTTAATTTTCAGAATTGAAATATTTTTAAATTTACTAATAATTTCCTTTTAAATAATAAATCATAAAATATGTAGCCACAATGATTATGATAACATTTTATTTGAATATTACATTTGTGTTATTATAAAAGATTTAAACACAAAATCAATAACACCTGCAGCAACAGTAGATGCCTTTAATACAATAAAAACACTTTGTTATTTAAAACACATTCCCGAGGAAGAAAGACATGCATGTTTTTTTTTTAAATAAACCATCTGGAATACATCCTGAATAGGATTTCGGTGCAAAAACAGACATCTAAAAAGGAATTTTTAAAAAGATCTTAATGATTATTTTTAAATTATATTTTTTAATTTCTTTTTATTTTCCTTATTTATTTCCTTTCAACTGCTATACTCTTCAATTAGAATAAAATATTATTTATGTTTCAAAATATGTATTATTGCCATTTTGTCCCTGATACAAAAAGTTAATCATGAAAATAAAAAAATAAATACAAAAAAGTACATACAATGGTTTCAATTAATATCATTAATTTAAATTACAAAGCAATTTTTAAAAAATAATTTTAGTGAGTTAGATGATTAATCATCTAACCTTGATTCAACACTTCCTTTAATTCAACCAAAAGCTCTGACCCCTTGGGGTGTTGAATTAAAGAGGTTCGACTGTATATGTTTGTAGAAAATTTAAATATGGTTAGTAATTTGAGTAGCCCATTTCTTTATACTTGAATATTTATTATATAAATAAATATAAATATATTTTATACATGTATATCTTGATGTTTATAAGTGGTAACCTTACAATAGAAGTCTCCAATTGTGGGAAGTCTATAAATGTGGACAGTTGAGCTAGCCTCAGGCCTTTTATCTGAAAATTTAAGATTCTCATAAGTTGAGTTTACAAAAACTTTGGCCAAAAATCTAAAACCCTACACTCATCTTTAAAGATCCAGTCAAGAATACATTTTCTGGAATAACACATGCATACAAGAAAAATTAACATCCAAGCAAAAATACAGGAGTCAACATTCCATCATTGGTATCTGAACCAAGCTATTCTTGAACGTATTTTAGCAACCTGTATTCCCAGGCTCAAAACTGGCAGCCATACACAACCGCTCTTCTTCCAGGATGGTGTGAAGACCTTCCCCATGACAAAAGAGGCCTCACCAGACCACTTCTTGGAATGTATGGGAGCCTCAAGAGAGGACCTATGTTCCAACCTTACCAAGATTATAAATTTAATCCATGATTTAGGTCTCGGTGGCCTTGTATAACTATACAATGGGATAATAATAAAAACACCTCTGTAAATAATTATATGCAAGATTGACATGTGTCATATTCATTTTATCTCCCACTCAATCACACTAAGGCATCAAGCTTGTAAAGCTTGAGACTATTGATGGTGTCTGCGGGGAAGAGTAGAGCTTATCAATGGATGAGTCAATACAGTCAATACATGTGTCATTACATCACAATATGTATTGTACTCTATTTAAACTGAGAATAATAAATTAAACTGTGTAATAGAAGAAGAGTTGAGCTATATAGCAATGATTGAGATGCAGAAGCCCAACAACATGTTGGAATGAGGCTTAGAAGATGTAGAAGGTTGCCAGGAAGTCGTCAAGAGTGTACAATGACATCTCTTCCGTGATCCACGCCTTTATTGCATCCGCTGAAAGCCCAGTACTTTCTCATCGGCAAAGTATATAAGCCTCTGCGAGCTGTAAATGTATAGTCACTTCACCATCCGCTGAAGCCCTCGTTACATCTTTTGATTCTCAGCCATGCCATAGACCAGTAAGAACTCCTCTTAAATATCCATCTTTTGTCCTAGCTCAACTATCTTTTCACAGAACTTTACCTGTACAAATGTGTCCCTTGTTTTTGTGTATGGACATTCCCAAGTCTTCCACTCTGCCTCAACCACGACTTCATGTACTCTGTGATAACTGTTAAAGGTCTTCCAAGGTGCAGATAGGAACTGGAAACTCTCCACAACCTGACTGCCCCTCTCAGTTACTATAGGATTGACCCTCTTGGTTACCACACATATATATATTAAAAAAGAGAAGGCATCTCCTGACCATGAGCACATGTGCTTTTTAGATGGCAGAGCGCCATCTAGTGGAGCAAGAATACACAATAAACGTTTATTTAGCTTACTCCGTGATATTTGGCCAACCCAATTTCTTGAAATCAAGAAAAGCTATCCATGAACACATTTTGTGCTGATGGCGCTCGGCAGTGTGGAGTAGGCTGTAACCACTGCGATCAATGTTCGTGGATGGCTTTTCTTGATTTATCAAGAAATTGGGTTGGCCAAATATCACGGAGCAAGCTAAATAAATGTTTAGTTTATTTTGCTCCATTAGATGGCGCTCTGCCATTTTATTTTGCTTCTAGGGAATCCCTGCCATTTTATGCCAGGGTTTAAAAGATATTCCTCCATTATCAGATTAAATAGCATATCTCAAAACTTGACAGCGACTTCTTCCTGACCTACCTCTATATGGTGTAATAATTTCATCCAGATAGGTATTGTGGAAACATATGCACGACAACAAACAGACATGTAGATTATATACAGAGAAACTTGGATAATTCAAAGTCCAAGGGCCAAAAAAATATGTGATTTATCAAAAATTTTAATTAAAGGGACCAAATTCTAGGGATCAAGATAGCCAATTATAACACGCTGAATTTATTTACAAGTATATATATTTATATGCTCTAAAATCCTACAAACATTTAGCATATATATATATATCTAAACTTGTATATAAATTCAGCATGTTCATTGGCTAGATGTAGTACTTCTGGGTTTCCAAGTTGAAGGGCATGTTAGCCTAAAACCTCAAGAATTAAAGAATGGTAAAAAGAAACCAAACCCTAGATTCCTTATTTATTTAGTCAAAAAGTAACAATTATTAGATAAGATTTGCATTGATAATTTCACATGGTTATCATTGTTTGTTTGTCCTGGATACCTTTTCATTTATCATGTAAATACATGTATACACAATCAGCATAATTATGGCTTCTATGTATATCCATGCATCATTATTCTTTTAATTAAGAGTGAATTATTTTTTTTTTAATTTCACTTTTCCTTTGCTTTAGAGGTGTGAATACTATGAGGGTAGGACAATGTCTCAATAAATGCTTCATGTGTGTCAAATAGAATTAATTTACAAATTTCAAAGATAATTTCCATTTATTAAAAATATATGAAATATGGAGTTGAAATATAATTTTGTGTTAAAAATTTGACAAATTTACAAACAAAAATATTTTATATACATTCTTCCTAATTGATAATTATTAATAAAGCAATGGTCATTTTTGTATTTAGTCTAATTTCATAACGTTGAGAAAATTTTTGGGTTATAAATAGATTATTAGAAATTAGTTTTAGAAAATACTAAGAACAAAATGAAGAATCTTAAACTTTCTGGGCACAAATGAACTTACACAAAACCCTTTATTAAGATGTATAGATTTATACATGGATTTACCACGGAGTAGGCAAATGAAAAGAATAAAAAGTAAAAACTAATCATTTATAGGTGAAAAAATGGATTTAATATACAGGAAACCTAAGTAAGACAATTTAGTTCATAATAGAAATTCCAAAAAGGGGGTAGGGTTCAGGTTTTAATTAGTGTGAGTTTTAATATGTTTCCTTAAGGTGTCAGACCTTATTGTTCTGTACTCACAGTGGGACAAAGGTGGGGCTTCTCACCAGTGTGGTTCTAATATGTTTTTTAAGTCACTAGATTGATTTGCCTATAATCACAATGTGGACAAAGGTGGGGCTTCTCACCAGTGTGGGTTCTAATATGAGTTTTTTAAGGTGTCAGAGCTTATTGTTCTGTATCACAGTGTGGACAAAGGTGGGGCTTCTCACCAGTGTGGGTTCTAATATGTTTCCTTAAGGTGTCAGAGCTTATTGTTCTGTACTCACAGTGTGGACAAAGGTGGGGCTTCTCACCAGTGTGGGTTCTAATATGTTTGTTTAAGTTACCATATTGATTTGTCCTATAATCAATGGGACAAAGCTGGGGCTTCTCACCAGTGTGGGTTCTAATATGTTTTTAAGGTGCCAGAGCTTATTGTTCTGTACTCACAGTGTGGACAAAGGTGGGGCTTCTCACCAGTGTGGGTTCTAATATGTTTGTTTAAGTTACTAGATTGATTAGTCCTATAATCACAGTGGGGACAAAGCTGGGGCTTCTCACCAGTGTGGGTTCTAATATGTTTGTTTAAGTTACTAGATTGATTAGTCTGTAATCACAGTGGGAAAAGCTGGGGCTTCTCACCAGTGTGGGTTCTAATATGTTTCCTTAAGGTGTCAGAGCTTATTGTTCTGTACTCACAGTGTGGACAAGGTGGGCTTCTCACCAGTGTGGGTTCTAATATGTTTCCTTAAGGTTTCAGTGCTTATTGTTCTGTACTCACAGTGTGGACAAAGCTG
This sequence comes from Cordylochernes scorpioides, assembly GCA_030710605.1. Taxonomy (NCBI): domain Eukaryota; kingdom Metazoa; phylum Arthropoda; class Arachnida; order Pseudoscorpiones; family Chernetidae; genus Cordylochernes; species Cordylochernes scorpioides. The sequence continues at coordinate 171,770,521 of CP092865.1, read as the reverse complement.
GGGCTTCTCACCAGTGTGGGTTCTAATATGTCTTTTTAAGTTACTAGATCGATTTGTCCTATAATCACAATGGGGA
>CP092865.1:171753474-171770345 GCA_030710605.1 Cordylochernes scorpioides | reverse complement strand
ATTTTTCGAGAAAACATATCCTCTCTCTCTCTACTGAATAGATTTTTAAAAAGATATATATAAATAAAAATATCTAGAGATATACTACATGATCTTAGCCAAAAGGCCGAGAAACGATATTTTATACTAGCCGAGTGACCCGGGCAACGCCCAGGGTTTACCCAAAGGGCCTGCAGAGACTTTAAAAGTATAGATTGACCATGTTTTGATGTCCTGAACTATAGCCTATCATATAACAAACTGTAATTCGACGCTATCAATAATTCGACACTTCCGATAATTCGACCGTTTTAAAAATCAAATTTACACAGTCGATTGTTGTTTAAATACAACCTTACCGGTAAAAAGGTATTACAGAGGCGATGACAGCCACTGAAAATGTACAAAATTTATGTATAGAGAAATGGGAGAATTTAGTGAATAAAGAAAAGTCCGATATCAAAATAATTGATAATAGTGTATTAACAAACAACTAATACAAAAAATTCCTTTGAGGTAAGAATCTATAGACATTAGTAAAAGTCTATGAAAATAAATCAGAAAAAAGAGGTTGTCAACTATATTGCAGAGGAGACTACTTATAAAAGGAATTAATCTAAAGGACTCATTAAAAATTAATTTCTATTTTTATTCATACATGGGTTCAACTTTATATGTATTTTGTCCAAAGTTCAAACACGTGAAAAAGCCGCATAGAGCTGTCCATGCGTATGTAGCAAGAACCCAAATATTATTTATGGTCATAGCAAAAGCCAACTTTAGTGAAAACTGATGCCTCTTAAGAATGAAGGGAAGGCTGATATCTGAAGGAGCAAAATATATTTTTGGCACCAATACAGTGTGTCCAACATTGGTCCCGGTCAGTATTTGTGCTTCAACTTTACTTGTATGCCATCCAAAGTTCACACACGTGAAAAAGCCACATAGAGCTGTCCATGCATAAATGCAGGCTCTTGTAGCAAGAAACTCACTCTAGCAAAGGTTTGGCCTTAAGCCTTATTTATAGTCATAGGAAAAGCCAACCCTATTGGAAACTCTTGCCTCTTCAGAATGAAGGGAATGTTGATATCTGAAGGAGCCAAAGATGTTTTGACACCAATACAGTGTGTCCAACATTGGCCCCTGTCAGTATTTGACCTCAAGGACATGAGAGCACATGCACTGTATCACCATACATGTACCATTGTAAAGACCCTGCTTAAGATTAAAATTTCTCAGAAGCATAACAATAGCACCAACCTAGAGTATAACTGGTGTGGAGGCATTCTTCTGGGAGTAAGGCTATTGAAAAAAAAACAATGGTTGCCTGTAAAGTCGGTTTTACGGGCGAAGATTTTACGTGACAACGGTAGAATATTTATTGATATGAATATAATTAAATTGCACAATAGGAACAAGGAATTGAATGAAAATAAGAATTGCACAAATTTTAACTATAGAAATATATTTTGTTTACTAAAACATTGTACATGTAAACTTAAACTTAACTAATTCCTATTTGAGTGATTTTGTTGAGGATAGGACGATGATAGGAGAAATATGAAATGAAAGGAAGTGTTTCTGCTGTAATGTGTCTTGCGAAAGTCAAGTCGATAGTTGTTCCTTTTAACGTAGTTGACTTAGAAACGTTTGATACGTAATCAAGATTATACGTATTTTTCATGAAATTAAGAAACGAGTTGTCAGGCTTTACGTTTTTGTTAAAATCACCACACAGAAGAATCGGTATACTAGAATCAATTTGCACGAACGGTGGCACGTACTGGCTGTTGTGAATGTACGGACCGAGTCCTTGCCATAGTAACATTCCAATATCCTGCATACTAGCTCCTGGATGAATATATACAGCACCGAGTATAAACTTGAAGCTAGTATTAGCGGCGAAGCAAGTAACTTCAGTCATGCACATGTCACCCTTGGTTTTAATGACACGAGTTACGTCTGTAATCGCAACTTGGAACACTTCCGCCGTAGATGTCGATGATAATTTACGATAGATCGCCACTCCACCAGCCGCGTTGGTATCTGAGTTAGGTCGATTATTTTCCCTGGATACGCACTCATAACCCTTGATTGGAGTTGGTTCACAAGTGTCGCGCATTCACGTTTCAGTCAATACTAAATAGTCTGATCGTGGTATCACTGTATCTGTTTCAATGTCCGCGGCATGGGCACTTAAACTTTGACAGTTGATGTTCGTTACAATAAGTTGTCCAGCGTCGGTTGCGTCGTCACAGAATTTTACGGCTTGTTTGGTAATTGTGTCTAGAGTGTGTCCACGAAGTCGTAAGTATTCATTGCGAATATCTCGAGTGGTCTGTGAGTCGTTTCCATCTCGGCCATGTTTGAAAACCAATGGAGAGTCCTTTTCTGTTATGATGTACAATCCGTCGATACTTGTGACGCGGCTCATGGCTACATATACCAATGGCTTACTAATGGCTTAATTTTAAACTAATAATTTACTTAACACTATCAACATTTATCAATAGTATGACATAACCTATAAACTCAGTTTCTCAACTTTTGTGTTAATCTAACAATTAATCAATCAATCATAGTTTACGATAGTGAGATATCAGTGTACAATTATTTACCTTTATTGTTGTAGTTGTTGTAAATGACGAATCTAAGCACTCCACATTTTCACTACAGACACAGCTGACGATACTTTAACCACACGTGTGAACTTGTATTATGACGCTTTCTTGTTTTTCCAACGCCAAGAACGTTCGAGAAAGACAAAGACAGAGACAAGCATGCGCCGATTCAATGCGCCTAATTCTCTAGCGCTGCGCGCGCAGCTGCGCGCGCAGCACTCTCGTTCGGTGACTCATCGTAACGTTACCGGGCGTTACACTTTTTCATAAGTGACTCCCAGCCGCAACCTAATTTAAGACGTTGTCACGTCAAAAAGACACAAATCAGCAAATAAAATTGCAAACAATACTACTATATCACAGATAAGACAACATATAAAAGGAATGAATTCATTTAAATGACCTCATTAAAACTACATTTATAGTTTTATTTATAAAATATAACCTCGATAATTCGACCATGTTTTGTTGTCCTTACCTACAGCCTATTATATAACAAATTTAATTTGACACTATTGATAATTCGACCATGTTTTGTTGTCCTGACCTACAGCCTATCATATAAAAAACTGTAATTAGACACTCTCTATAATTCGACCATGTTTTGTTGTCCTGACCTACAGCCTATCATATAAAAAAACTGTAATTCGACACTCTCGATAATTCGACCATGTTTTGTTGTCCTGACCTACAGCCTATCATATAAAAAACTGTAATTCAAGAGTTTAAAAATATATATTTTGAGTGAAAAAAAAAGAGACACAAATCAGCAAATAAAATTGCAAACAATACTACTATATCACAGATAAGACTACATATAAAAGGAATGAATTCATTTAAATGACCTCATTGAAACTACATTTATAGTTTTATATATACAATATAACCTCGATAATTCGACCATGTTTTGATGTCCTTACCTACAAACTGTAATTCAAGAGTTTAAAAATATATATTTTGAGTGGAAAAAAAAGACACAAATCAGCAAATAAAATTGCAAACAATACTACTATATCACAGATAAGACAACATATAAAAGGAATGAATTCATTTAAATGACCTCATTAAAATTACATTTATAGTTTTATATATTCAATATAACCTCGATAATTCGACCATGTTTTGTTGTCCTGACCTACAGCCTATCATATAACAAACTGTAATTCAACACTATCGATAATTCGACCATTTTAAATTTCAACAATTGTTTGTTGCTCAAATATAACTTCACTGCTATAAAGGTATTACAGAGAAAACTTCTGACATTGTAAATGTACAAAATGTATGTATAGAGCAGGGGAATAAAAAATAAAGACCAAAATCAAATTAATTGATAATAAATAGATTATTGCCAAAAAAAAAATACAAAAAATATTTTTTTCTCCTTTCTTATCTTCACTCAATCATATTATAGAGTGTCAAGCTTGTAAAGCTTGAAATTAACAACCATTATGATTGGGTGAAGTAGAATGCGTCTGCCTTTGTCATCAAGACTGGGAGCACTACTCAGTGGCAGGCCACTGACTTAGCTCCAAAAGAATGTATCCCTGGATTAGGAGCCCTTACAAGGTACTATCAGCCGGGCCAGCTGAGCCCAGGTTTTTTTTAGTGAGCTTGTTACTGCTCCCCCTCCTCCTTTTTCATCCTGGCTTGGGACCGGCAAAGGCGGAGTTTTTTTTCTTCCAGGTGAGAAACTTTAGGCATTGGTGAAAAGTGTAAATATATATTTTGGAAATGAAAAAAAAAAGGATAAAATAAATCAGAATATAAATTTACAAACTATATTTCAGAGGAGACGATTTATAATAGGAATTCATTTAAATGACCTCATTAAAAACTACATTTTATATATACTTGGGTTCAACTTTACATGTATGCTATCCAAAGTTCGCACACTTGAAAAAGTCACATAAAGTCGTCTGTGCGTAAACTCAGGCTCTTGTAGCAAAGGTTTGGCCTTGAGCCCTCTTTATAGTCATAGCAGAAGCCAACCTTAGTGAAACATAAAGCCTCTCTAGAATGAAGCGAAAGTTGGTATCCGAAGGGGACAAAGATATTTCAGACATTATACAGTGTGTTCAACTTTGGGTACTGTCAGTATATGTGCTTCAAGGACATGAGAGCACATGCGCTAGAACACCATACCTGTTCCATCGCAAAGATCCTATAGGCATTGGTGAAAGTGTAAATAAATATTTTGGAAATGAAAAAAAATTGCAGATATGACAACATATTAAAGGAATAAATTCATTTAAAAGACCTCATTAAAAACAACAATTCTATTTTTTTATATATACAATATAATCTAATTAATTCAACACACGATAATTCGACCATTTTTGATGTCTCGACCTACGGCCTATCATATGACAAACTAATTCGACACTTTCGATAATTCAACTATTTTGGAAATTTAAATTTCAACAGTTGATATTTGTGTAAAACCCCTATTATTAACAACATATTAGACTGCAGAGCGCAAAAATGTAGAAAACTGTATGTATATAATTGTATGCAAATAATTGTATGTATAGATCAATGAGTAAAATAATTTTTTTTTTGCTTATCCCTAGTACACGTGGTACAGGCCTTGATAATCATGGTGGGTAGAGTAGGCGACTGTTTTACTGTAAGTACACCACATGTCTAAACATGTGAAAAGCAGTTCGACTTTGCATGTACAAATGTGCCAGAGCCCCGTTTGATTACTTGCGCTTGCTGGTGGGGTTGGACTTTTGCAAGAATCAGAAGCCATTGGAGCATTTTTTTTTTATTTTTTCAGAAAAAAGTGCCCAATGCGGGAATCGAACCCGGGTCGTAGCGGTCGAAAACCAATGGCTTAGACCATCCTTCCACCAACCCCCAGTAAAATAAGTAAATAAAAAGAAGACCAAAAATAAGTGATAATAGTTTATTGAATAACAAATAAAATAAAAAATCTTTCAGGTGAAAAATTATAGGCATTGGTAAAAAAGTAAACAAGAGAAATAGCAATTGGGGTTTTGTGTCTGCGGCGAGTCATATTAGCACGCCTAGCGGTTAGGGGAGTGAGTCTTCCACGGCCTTTTCGAGGCATGACAGAAGACGCTGAAAAAAAAAAGGTAAAATAAGAACCAAGCAGAGGAAAACTATAAAACTGAAAGCCAGGACAGGCATAAAAAGAAAATTCCAAGCATGTGAGGAAACAATTGATGAAAAAAAAAAAAGGATTCCAAAAAAATACTGCAAAAAAGAAACCAGACACAAAAAGCAACAATTGAGTACACAAATACAGCATCAGCCTATTTATGAGAAGAAAAAAAAAGACAGACACAAAAATGGAGCTAAATTCAAATGAAAAACTATAACAGATCAAGTAATCAAATCAGGCATTATGAAAGAAACTGCAAAAAAGAAAATCAGACACAAAAATGGAGCTAAATTCAAATGAAAACTATAACAGAGCAAGTAATCAAATCAGGCATTATGAAAGACACTGCAAAAAAAGTAAATAAGACACAAAAATGGAGCTATTCAAATGAAAAACTATAACAAATTAATAAAAGAAAATAAGACCTAATCCAAATAATTTAATAAAAAAAAACGTCACACACTATTAAATTATTTGGATTAGGTCTTATTAATGAGAAAAAAAAAAGATGCCAAAGAGAGATGAAAAGATGCCAAAAAAGATAACCAGATACAAAAATTGTGCTAAATTCAAATGAAAAACTATAACAAACACTTATAAAAGATAATTATTATAGAATAAAAGTAATAATTCAATCTACAATTCGAAAAATAATATAACCTCAGCCTATTTATGAGAAAAAAAAACGTTGCCAAAGACATTAGGAAAGATACTGCAAATAGAAAACATACACAAAAATTGAGCTCTATTTAAATGAAAAACTATAACAAAGTACTTACAAATTATAATCAAAATCAAATGTATATATATATATCAAATATATATTATAAATTAGTAAATGGTAATAAGACAAAAGAACCCAAATCAAAACAAAGGAATTGATGATGATAAATGCAAAAATCTACGATTGTAAAATAGATTAAATTAAAAAATAAAAATAACTGTTAATATTAGGAAAATAAAAACAGGCCTATCATACGAAGAAAAAAATAACGAAAATTTTGGTATATAGATCGTTATGTGTAGTTCAGAATCTTCGGAGGAGATAGCTCAGGACTTTACAATGGAAAACTCTGTTACGGTATTATCTATATAGATATAGAGATGACCTGGCTTCGTGTGTCTTCTGCTCGAGTTAATGCTTCGCTGGTATTTTTGTTCGTGCCTACTAAAAATTATTATCTGGCTTCGCCCGTGGTCTGCTTTAGTGAATATTCCCCTAAAGAATTTTGTTTATGTCAATCAAGCATGATATCGCAATATTGTCATCATCATTTCTGACTAAAAAAATAATGTTGTTCAATACTTGGTTAATTATTTTTTTTTTTTTGGTTAAAGTGCGATAATAAAACTCTTCCAGATTTTACTTTCTGTACTGTTCAAATTTCAGCGAGATTAGTTACATATTGAGGGCGTGCATAGCCGATAAACATATATATATATATATGTTTCCGGGTTCGCCCGATTTTTACCCGAGTAAAGGTTTTTTCCTAACAAACATTTATTAAAATGATTCTAGCAAACATCCAATCTCTACTAAATCTAAACTTGTTTATACTCTCGATAATTTGAAAATTTTCCCGGTCCCATGAAAAATACTCAATAAGTTGAAAAAATCAGTATTAATTGGTCCACTCGATAATTTGAAGTTGAAGGAATAGTATCTTGCCACAAACGAACATTTGTAAATAACTGTATTTAGCGAAAATACCCGGCTTCGCCCGGTTTTTATCCGAGTAAAAGTTTGCCTAACGAACATTTGTTAAAACGATTCTAGAAAACATCCAATCCACCTATATATTGATTTATAAACGTATATAAATATAAATATTGTTATATGCGTTTAAATATATTAATATAATAAACAACAAAAACAATGTAATTTGCATCTTCAATATTATAAAACTTAAATTAATAATGTAAAAATATATTTTAAAATTACATTTTAACATTTAACACAAAAACGTTACAATATTTTCTTTTAATATATATTAATATTAAAATGCCAAGTTTTTTTTTATGTCATTGGAATATTATATTACTAAATTCTCAAATTAAATTTATTATATTTGGAACACATCTTAAGCATTGTTACAATTTATAAATATAATTTCACCAGATGCCGTGAGAGGCGCTGCTTGCGAGTGAAAGTAGAAAATTTGCAAATAAAATTGCAAAGAATATTTATTTCAAATAAAATTCAAACCAGAAACCTTCCCAGTAGTATAGTAAATAATTTTCTAAAGTTTCACGGCGATTGGATAATCTTACCTTTTAAAAACATTCTTCGTGTAATCAAATTAACATTCATCGTGTAAACAAACCACGTGTAAATTATTAACCAATCAAATTCATTTATCGTCGCGGCCAGTGCCTGCCCAAGCGATAAAAGGCTGGAACTAACGCTTTTTGGTTTTATATTTTTAAAAAAGCACCTTAACCTTTTTGTTTTTTGAATAGCCAATATATTAAACTAAATCTTCAGCTACCTAAATGCGAAATTTCATAATGATTTATTCTGTAGATTTTGCGCAACGCGAAAACAAACATCGATTTTGGATTTCATTTTTATAGATAGAAGAATTATTACTATAAAATGTTATGTACTATAAAACATTTATGTATACCCCACCTGCTTTAAACTTTGATGTGATAAATAAAGAGATATTCTAGGTGCTACCTAAAATATAGTCGTCTTATTATTGACTGGTTTAACCTTGTAGGATGGTTGAGACACGTTCTGGAAAGATGCAAGACGCATCTGAGGAGAGAATCAAGACTGAAGAAACTGCCAAACCGCAGCTTGGTGCAACAATATATATATATATATATATATAAAAATAATTGAAATTATCTTTCATATTTTTCAAATTCATTTAAATATAAAACAAAAAAGAAAGCCCTTTTATATTATATATTTATTTTTGTTATTAATTAGCATTCATAATGAAAGCTAATTCTGTTGGCGTTATTTAAACCTACGTTGAGAGGAAATATTTCAGATATATGATTCAAATTACAAGTTAAATAACAAAAAGGAAAAATTGTTTTATAAATACAAGATTTATAAAAGGATTAAAATAGGTTTGCAGATGATAATAGTTGATAGGTGTTGGAGAAGAATGAAAGTTTTGAAATGATTTATCGACTTGATATCAATGAAAATAATATATCAAATTTCTATCTCTACGAATAGATATATTGAATGTCTTAAAACATATATTTGACATATTATATGTTCTACATATACATTTTTAACATAGGAATTTCAACATAGAAAAACCAGAAACACCAAGTCTGATGTAACTTCAAAATGGCGGATGATTATGATGGTAACATGAGGTTATGTTGCGCTGAGTTTTGTTGTTGACATACATTAAAATGTTATAATACCTTGATAAAGGTTGGCGTTCAGCCAACTGAAATATTGGTAAAATAAATGATATTTTGATCCAATATATGCCTATATGTATATATGAATACGTAACTATTAGCAATATAACAGCCTCATTTAATATATCCACCTATCCTCTGTACACATTTGGTCCAGCGTTCTTTCCGACTCCCAAAAGAACTTTGGTAAAATTCTACATCTTGCTTTCTGAAACACACTCTAACCTCATGGAGTAACATTTCATCATTTTCAAATGTTCGACGGTGTAGAGAATTCACCAAACAGGTAGAAGTTGAAAGGAGCCTGATCAGGACTGTAATCTGGTTGAGGCAGCAAAGTCTACCCATATCTGGAAATTTGAGCTAATGTCTGTTGCGCGGTGTGAGGTCTTTCATTGTCCTGATAAAATTTGATTCGACAGTCTTTTTGGCTGGGCCTTTCGTTCAAATGGCTCGTTTTAGCTTTTCTAATTATTCACAATATCTTTCTTTATTGCTTAAAGTATTTTTTTTAAAGCATGTCCATGAATGTAAGCCCATCTTGGTTTCAAAAGACCGTGTCATGATTTTGTCTTTGGAAAGGAAGAGCCTCGGTTTTTTCCTTACTGGAGACTTTTTAGGGGTCCATTGCATTGATTGACGCTTTGAATAAGGGTCATAATGATAAACCTAAGTCTCATCACACGCAATGACAACTTTAAAGGCCTCAGAAGCTGGTCCTGGGTGAGATCCAATGAGGTCTGAACGAATCTCTTTCCAAGTTTGCATAATCTATCGTGTTAGAAGCTTTGACACCCATTTTGAGCTCAATTTTCGATTGCCAAGATCTAAAAGAAGTTTAAGAAACTTCCATTAGAGATTGAAAGTGTTTTCATCAAATGATATGCCATTATTGTCCGAGAATTCTAAGCCATTTCCTCAACAAGAGCTAAATTTTGGTCTGTAGTGACAGATGTAGGTTTACCTGGCCTCTATTTGTTATGACGAACAGGGTAACCTTTCTGGAAGCGTGACCCCATCTGTGTATTGTGCTTCTATCCAATGTTCGGTTTCCATATACTGGCTGGAGTTTTGAGTGAATTATTGTGCCTGAAATGTCACCAGACTAAAGGGGAACTTAGTCACCGACCGTTGTCGGATTCTTGTGTTCACTTTAGGCCGCATATCTAATAAAATACAGAATACAGTGGACCCTCGGTTTACGAGCACCTTGGAGTACGAGCTTTTCGCAGTACGAGCAAAATTTTTTGAAAAATTTTACCTCGGATTACGAGTGAAATTTCGCATTACGAGCAACTCGTGATGGTTGCCCGTAATCGCGATGGATGAAAATTCACTGGGATCCCTCCCTTCAGATCAGATTCGGGAAATATGTTAAATGTGGGAAACTGTGCAATTGTTCGTAGCAAGAAGAATTGCCCGAGTTTCAATTATTAAAAATAAGAAATTAGTTTCGCACTACGAGCGTTTTGGAGTACGAGCATGGCTCTGGAACGGATTATGCTCGCAAACCGAGGGTCCACTGTAAATCAATTCTGATTGTAAATATGAAAGGCAGAGTGATTTATCTACCAGAAAACATGTATTTTATGATGATAAATTATTTATATATTTTGCTAGGGGTGATTGTGCATATTGACCCAAACTTGTATAAATAAATAAATATATATATAATCTAAAATGCAAATATTTTATTTTGAAAAACATGTATTTTATTTTCATTCATGGTCATTTTGACCATAGATTTAGAATACTTTGTAATTGTTGTAAATATTCATAGTTGACCTACCTTTTTTTTAATTCACGAATATAGGATTCATTTTATAAATTCTATATTACTGTGAAAATAATTAAATAGTAATTATTTTCAAGTAATTGAAAATAAAAACTACTTGAAAGGTAAATACCTATCATTCTTTTTTTCACGACTTTTTTTGTGCTAAGCGTATTTACGCAAGTTTGGCCTTAAATACCCATTTCTTGGTTTCTCAGGAAGCCATTGGGATCAAAAAATATTTTTTGGTCTCAATGGTTCAGCCTACTCCACGCTGACGAGCGCCAAAAAGCGCGAAACGCGTTCGTGGATGGCTTTTCTTGATTTATCAAGAAATTGGGTTGGCCAAATATCAGGGAACAGGTTAAATCAATGTTTAGTTGATTTCTGTTCCACCAGATGGCGCTCTGCCTTCTGTAAAGCACATGTGCTCCTGGTCAGGATATGCCATTTTGACACCCATATATATATATATTCAATTACAAAGGCATATATTGGATCAAAATATTATTTATTTTATCAATATTTCAGTTAGCTGAACGCCAACCTTTATCAAGGTATTATGACATATTAAGGTGTGGCAACAACAACTCAGCGCCATATATATATGTTGTAACCCTGAGTAATCCGACGTGTGAATAAATTGACAGTCATTGTCGTGAGGCGAAAGTGGTAAGGTTCTTCCCACACGTGGACAGTAAGAAGCAGATGCAGGGCTAAATTTTAGAATCGAGCGGGTCGGAGACAGCCCACAAGACAGACGTAGAGGCCATGACACAAACCTGGATGCCTAACACCGAGACAAGGTAGAAGAGCAAGAAGCGGCCTGCGTAGATGGACACACTGTATTTCACTCTCTGCTGACACTGCTGTGTTGACCCCGGGGGCGGTCGCCTATAAAACTCAGAGAAAGGCCCCTTCCTGGGCGTCGGCTATGTCCTTTGACGTTTCTTCATAACTGTCTCCAATTCACTCTTTTGCGTTTTTTATTTAGACGTCATTAATTCGAGTTCGAATACAAATAAGTATGATACATATTAAATTAATAAATATATAGCATATCGTGCATAATATGGGAGGTTGTTGGCAAATAAGAGCAGTGTACATCTTAATAGGAGGGTTTGATCTTAAACTATTGGCTCTAACAACTTATTAGGAGATATATGAAATAGACAAATAGTGTTATTATATTACAATATAAAATATACTACAGAATGTGACCCCGGTGATTAAGGTCTGTTTGGGGGAAATGGAATGAATGATGACCTAAAAAAACTAATATAAAATCAAATTGAATAATTTTGGAAAAAATAATAAAAATTATTATTATTATTATATGAAAATAAAAGAAGACAATAGTATAATGATGACGTCTCAAAAATATATAGCATATGGAAAAAGAGAACTATATGAGAATAAATTATAAATTTGATAGAATTAGATAAAATTAGAAATGCCTTAAATTAATTTACTAAAAAATTTAAGAACCTATTGAATAAAAAAAACGTATTAAAAGAAAAACATAGAGCTATTAAGTTGAACTAAGGTTATAAGTTGTTGATGTGGGTATAGGGAATGTCTGAGTATGTTGCTGCAAAGAAAAATCTTAACGAGTTCTGCCATGCAGTTCAAACTTGTGTAAGCGAGGTACTGTTTTCATTAATAGAACGTTCAAGTTGTTCCGTCTATATCTTTAGTTCAAACAAGTAGGGAGAGGCAGATTGATTGAGGAATCTAGAAAGGTAGAGTTAAACGCAAGAGATTCACTACTATCATTGATGGATGTACCCGGCTTGTATGATTAAAAGAAAAAATATGATTGGTATGATAAAACTGATTTTTTTATTTAATTTCTTAATCAACAAGGCGCGAAATTGAAGCATTTGCGCTTTATTCAGAGGTAAAAAAATTTGAACTCAGAAATAAATATTTACAAATTTACATGTATTATTCTGAAGAGTTCATAAGATTTATATAGACAAAGTAGCTGAGGTAAAAGAATTAAATCATTCGAATCAGGGAACAAACGATTTCTTACTTCTGAAAGGTTTGGACAGCCGTATATGAGGTGAAGAGCAGTTTGTTCAGTTTCTCCGCAGGAGCAATTTGGTCTTTATAAAATATATCTTTTATGTAAGTATTCATAGAATTTTCCGCGTGATGTGACAAATTGAGTGACTATAAAATTTGGATGAAACGGTATAGGAATTCCGTTTGGAAAATAGTGCGAATTGTTTAATTAGCATTATGAATGGATTGATACAAATACTTCATAATAATATATTTTTCTTCGCCAACTATTTTTGTAAATATTTCCCTTGGTCCATTGTTTTGATAGTCTTTTATAAAGTTGTATGTGAAAGAAGGTGTGAAAATTCGTAGGATATGGTTCAATATCCATGGACCACTGGAATAAGGATATTATGTTGTAGTGAATAAAGTTTCTGTAAAGAATGTGTAGGATGGTTGCGTGCGTGTTGTTGTGGCTTGTGGAAAGGCCGCTGATAGAATTATAATTAATTTATTTAAAGCCAGAAATATATAGAGAGCCGTTACTTCGGCCGCTCGAAACAAGCCTTGTTGTCTTTGAAGCGAATGGCCAGATAGTCCGGGATGACGCCCGCGCATGCGTAGTGTGGTCGCCACACTACCGCCCGTATGTGTAGTGAAGATTTATCCTAGTTCGCGCTCGTGAAGCAAAGTGTGGTCGCCACAAATTTATAGAAAAATATGGATACCATATTTCACTAGCATAAGTGTATTTCGATCGTATGAGTTATCTATAAATTGTACTTCTAATATTAATAGACAAACCCCCAAGATTTTTTTCAAATTATGAAAAGAATGTTCTTTATCTTGTTGCATTGAGTTACAATATCCTCTATGTGACTTGAAAAGTTGATCTTATTTTTGTTTCTTTTGTTATTGGGGAAAAAGTCTCTGAGTATCTTGATTTGATCGGTAATTTTCAGGCTTACTCCTTTGTGTTATATTGTTAAATGAGACTGATTATGAAAAAAATATATATAAGTTGAAGTTATTTTTTTCGGTTGATAAAGAGAGGTTAGTTTCATCGGACCAATTGTCTATCAAATGAAGAACTGTTTGTATTAAAATCCTCAAGTCTATTATATTTGTGGCTCAAAGAACGATATTCACATCATCGGCATATGCTACAGGACAAATGTTTGGTATTTGAGTAAGACGGACGAAGAGGCCATTGAGGATGACGTTCCAAAGTAACGGAGACAGTGGTCCTCCCTGTGGACATCCTTTGTTCAGTGGTTTTAATACAAGAAATCCAGTGTATTCAAAAAGACATTAAGGTCTTGAAAGTATGATTCTTTTATTTTTATTTGATCAAATGAAGTGTTCAATTTATCGAAGGGGATTCAATTATACTTGGATGCCAGGAGTTGTCGAATGCCGCCGACTAGTTGGTTTTGTTTAAATTCTATGATGATTCTATTTATTTCTTGAATAGCGGAGATCGTTGAACGTCCCTTCAAAAAACCGTGTTGACTTGTGTTCAGCCTGGAAGTTAAGTGATCCAATCATTTTCTAGCAATTAATATCTCAAATATTTTGGCTAAGATTTATTTTATATCAATTTGAAGCGCCATGTCCCCCTAAGGACACTTGCACTGAAATACATGAATGCCTTCACATTTGTCTATACATTTATTAACAATAAATATAGGCCGTGAATAGAATAGTCATATGATATTAACAATGAGAAAGAGAGAAAAAAGAACTGTATACAAAAGAAAGAAGTGTCTGGCAATATGTACAATCAGCATAATATAAATTATCCGTTTCTTAAAATATATTTGTTACTATATAATTCAAAATATATCTACAAAAGATATTGAATTTAATATACATTTCTTTACTGGAAATAAAAATACCTGTTTACTATTATATTATTGTCGATTTTTTAGCCTTGAAAAACAAGGCAATCTAATAAAAGATTTATTGATGTTTGTTCCTCATGTTAACAAAAACAACTCGAGTCCTCCACCGCTTTAATTCTTTTTAAAAAGCTTCTGAAATTACCATGTTTAGAAAAGAATTGAGAATTATGAAAATTTGGTTGGATATTTTGACTAAATTGGAAAGGAGGCATATAGGGCGAAAGGCTTTATAACTCATATTGTTTGGCTTGTGGGTTTGTGGAAAATACTTACTGTGGAGTTTTTCCAAGGAAGAGAAAAATGATTTTTTTTCATGCATTTGATAAAATTCCTTAATAGAACGAGTTTTATTTGAATATATGACCATTTTATCAGCTGATTCGATATGTGATTTATTCCTGGAGATTTCTTCAGGTATAGCTATAAATACATTGTATAAAATCAGTTTCTTTAAAAATGGCCTGTTTTTCGTTCTCGTAATTAGGGATATAATTTTGAGTAATTATGTTTTACGCTGAATCAGCTACTTGAGTATCATCGGAAACAATTATTAAGAAATTCTGACATAGCTGTTTAGCATGGATTTGACGAATGATCAATAATTAGCGGATTTGTGGTATTTTTCCACAAAATTATTTTTGTTAATTCACCTAAGGAAGAGTCATTGGTAGTTCTTCAATATCGTCTCTCCAACTGTTGTAATTTGCTTTTTTCATTGCTGTTATACAGGGTGTACCAGGTAAATTGGGAATTTCAACAATGGTATTTTAACTGAAAATTTTTGCAAGTAAAAAATAAAATATCCGAATGAAATTTGACACAGTAGTAGATAAAAGGATATAGTTTTTATTTATTCAATGTAGTTTCCATTATTAGCTACAACAGTCTCGAGGCGAGTGCGGAATGAAGCACAGGCCTTGGCGACGATTACCTTGTCCATTTGGGTCATCACCGTGTGAACTGCTTTCTTGACAGACTGGATGGTGGTATGAGGAGCTTTGTTGACATCTCTCTCAACAACGCCCCATACATAGTAGTCGAGGGGATTGCAATCTGGAGAATTAGGGGGCCAAATATCAGGACCCCAGTGACTAGGGACGTTAAGTGTCAGCCACGATTGTGTCTTTTTTGCCTTATGGGCTGGAGCTGAGTCCTGTTGGAAGACATACTTCCTTCCTGCGGCCACCATGTCCATCCAAGGCTTCACAACGGTCTCCAGAACATTGATGTAGGTGTCAGCGTTCATCCTAAGGCCCTTCTCAAAGAAATGGCGAGGCATGACATCACCTTCACTGCTGATAACGCCAAGGACCATTACGGAGGCAGGAAATTTCGTGTGCATCACGACAGGTATCTCTGAGGGGTCTTTACAGATCCAGCGATCATTCCTGGGATTTACCTTTTGGTCCACGTCAAAGTTCTTTTCGTCAGAGAAGAACCTTAGCATGCCAAAAGAGTCGTGTTTCAGGTTGTTGAGGAGGGCAGCAGCCTTTCCTTTTCTGTTATTCTTCATATTCTCAGTCAGCAACTGACCTTTCCGAAGGGCATAAGACTTGAGACCAAGGTCCTCATGGATAGTTCTGACAATTGTCATAGAGCCAACGTCCATTTCCTTGGCTATGGCCCTCATGCTCTTCCCAGGGTTTCCATCAATCTTCTCCTTGACATTTTTGACAAATTCTTCGCCTCTTACCCTGTCCGATCGACACGAGTGCTTTTTCCTTGTAGCTATCCCCTCTTTGTTACTGTCGGCCTCATCAAACTGCTTCTTGACACGATAAATAGTGGTTTTGGGCAACTTAAGAAAATCCACTATCTCTTTGGGGCTCCTTCCGGTGCGCAGAGCAACGATGATGGCAGCTCGATTTTCAAATTCTCGGTTACTCTTCATCACTACACTGCGCACACATGTACTGTTGCATTTTACATGAATATGGCTACGTAATGAAAAAAAAACAAGTTTTTAATCTCAAGTAGTTTTTGTTTTATGGACTGTCAAAGTTAGTCCCAATTTACCTGGTACACCCTGTATATTTGCGTCTTGCTTCGCAGAAATTGAT
>CP092865.1:171734162-171753374 GCA_030710605.1 Cordylochernes scorpioides | reverse complement strand
GATCGTTATTTATGATAGATGTCTTGGAGAGGTCGTGTGAAAAGTGGAAACGGTCATGTGAACAGATGAAGCTGAAGCATGGAAAGATAAACGGGGTCATTGAGGGATGGCCATGATCTGAACAGTGTGAAAAGAATCTGAAATTAACTCATTCCATTGAAAAAGGAAAATAAAATCCTAAAGGTTAATTGCTCGCTTGTAAATGGATGATACCCCCTGCGCTAGGCCCTGGGAGAAAGAAGGGTGATGATGTATAACTCAATGCTTTTCTCGTTTTTGAAATCTATAAAATTAAAACAATCGGAAATTTTGCTTAATCTGATCAAGCTTGGAGGCCTCTCCTTAAAAGAAAAAACCTATGGTATCAGAACATTTCACTTCCACAGTTTTTTCTATGAATATGAGTTCCTTTATAATTAAATATGATTTATATAAGATTTCAAAATGATATAAAATTATAAAATATGGATTTGTAAATGTTTCAGAGATGAAAGAAGAAGAAGAATCTGAAAGGTAATCCATTTTTTATATCATATATTAATCAATATATGCCTACTATAATATTGTATTTTGTTTCTTTTCTCAAATTAATTGCGTTAAATGATAGGAAAATTTCATAAAATCATATTTTGTAAATGGAAGATAATTGTATTAATGATCCTAAAACGAACTAAAATTATTATGTGAAAAAAATAGTACAAATGTAATATTGTACTGGGATAAGGTGCATAAATTAAGAAAAAGGCTTCTTCTTATCGAGCAACTGAAACGAGAATAGTTGATATTTATTCCGATAGATGGCGCAAGCCATCAGCAACTTTCAGTTGCTCGATAAGTAGAAGCCTTTTTCTTAATTTATGCACCTTATCCCAGTACAATATTACATTTGTACTATTTTTTCACATTGTGTAGCGTTCTCACACAATTCTGGCCTTAACTACCCGTTCCATGATTTTTCAGGATGCCTTAATGACCAATTTTTTGGTCGTTGAGGTACAGCTTGCACCAGGCTGATGAGGGCCAACAGCCCGAAACGCGTCCGTGGTTAGCTTTTCTTGATTAATCAAGAATGGGTATTTGGCCAATTCTAGAATAATTAAAAATCAACGAGAATAGTTGATATTTATTCCGATAGATGGCGCAAGCCATCAGCAACTTTCAGTTGCTCGATAAGAAGAAGCCTTTTTCTTAATTTATGCACCTTATCCCAGTACAATTTTACATTTGTACTATTTTTTCACATTTTGTAGCGTTCTCACGCAATTCTGGCCTTAACTACCCGTTCCATGATTTTTCAGGATGCCTTAATGACCAATTTTTTGGTCGTTGAGGTACAGCTTGCACCACGCTGATGAGGGCCAACAGCCCGAAACGCGTCTGTGGTTAGCTTTTCTTGATTAATCAAGAATGGGTATTTGGCCAATTCTGGAATAATTAAAAATCAACGAGAATAGTTGATATTTATTCCGATAGATGGCGCAAGCCATCAGCAACTTTCAGTTGCTCGATAAGAAGAAGCCTTTTTCTTAATTTATGCACCTTATCCCAGTACAATATTACATTTGTACTATTTTTTCACATTGTGTAGCGTTCTCACGCAATTCTGGCCTTAACTACCCGTTCCATGATTTTTCAGGATGCCTTAATGACCAATTTTTTGGTCGTTGAGGTACAGCTTGCACCACGCTGATGAGGGCCAACAGCCCGAAACGCGTCCGTGGTTAGCTTTTCTTGATTAATCAAGAATGGGTATTTGGCCAATTCTGGAATAATTAAAAATCAACGAGAATAGTTGATATTTATTCCGATAGATGGCGCAAGCCATCAGCAACTTTCAGTTGCTCGATAAGAAGAAGCCTTTTTCTTAATAAAATTATTATATTCTTTTAAAAATATGAATTCTGCAATATCCCATAAAATGTATGATAATCACTTCATTGAGTGCTTTTTTTAATTAAAAATCACGTGTATTCCTGGAAAAAAAACTTCATAAATTCCTTTTAAGCTTATACCTGCCCAATCCCCAGACCTGGACCTTATGAAATTTTGTGGTTTTGGCTAGTTAAAAACTGCTATTAGATCTAGAAAACTGAAGACGCTAGATTATCTCTTGAATTTCTTTAATGACAATTGACAAATGACTCTTGATCAACATTTTCTAAGACGAAGCCTTTTTTCCTTGAAATATCAATACAGTGCTGTTGCTAAACGTCTAGGCTTAAACATAGAAAACAAAAGGTTGCACTAACATTTGTAACTATTAAAAAAAAAACTAAGCGATTATTTTAAAAAGTGAACATATTCTGAACAATTGTATTTTAAAATTGAAAATATATTGATTGCTCATTTGAATGTGTTTCAGGTGCAAAAGTGAATTCGGGGTTTGTGCCAATAGTTCACAATGCTGCAAAGGCTTCAGATGCCTATGCTGTTTAAAGAGAAAATGTCCATGCACCTGTCAAATTGAAGATGAAGATAATAGATATAAACGCACGTGGCCTTGGTATTAAATATATGTAAATTGACATTCCCTTTAAATAAAATTCAGTAGCATTTATATAAAGTTGTTTTATTCGTCGAATATTATTCTTAAAATCCTTTCTGTATATACTAAAACCTTTTCTACCAATGAAATAATTTTTTGGTGATATATTAATTATGAGGATTTAATTATTTTTAGAAAAATCCACAAGGCAATTTCTTTTGCTATATTATTATACATATTTATATCTCACCGAGCACATCCGAGCGCAGTGTTGAACACATATTACCCGAACTACAACTGTTTGGTAAAATAACACCCATCTCTACTGAGCATCAAGCTTGTGTGGCTAGGTTTCAGCACAACAACAAGAGTCAGTTGCCTCTCTTCTATATAAGATGATTCAAATAATCGAAGGATAATTTTTGCAAGCAAAGCTTTCATCATCACACATTGACATTGGCTTTATATAGGAATCCGTTTTTTGAGTTAAATTTACCTATGTGATGAATATAGGACGGCTAAAAATACAATTCAGATTAAAAACTTTTTGTAAATCTAAATTAGTGATATGTAACTATTACGTAAGTATGCTAATCTTGTAATGCTAAATGACAAATAAACGAAAATTTTGCAGATTGGCTATGTTACTAAACTATACCGCGATACTGACTAACATCTGTTCAACCCGCCATCAGCGGCCACACAGGACCTATGGAGGGGGTAGGGGGGGGGGGGAATGGTGGTTCTATGATTTATTTAAGTTGTTACATAAATCCTGATATTGTTTAGGTAAATCAATATGGCGGTTAATGCTGTTCTTAGAAATGGATAACATGGCCTCTATTATCAGTCTCTGATGTTTATTGGGGATGTTATTGTATAAGGTGGTGGGAGAAGCTAGATTGAATGAATGGCCTGTATTAAGAGTGTGGTTGTATATGAGGGATTTGTTGTCTTTATTATTGATACACCTACCATGTTCAATCATCCTGATGGCCACGGACCTACCAGTCTCACCTATGTAAGTTGCACTACAATCGTTGCATGAGACTGAGTAGACCGAGCCATCCGACGATTGAACATTGGTAGGTCTCTGTAATCGGGTAATGGGATGTCTAAGGATGACGGACAGGCTTTTATTATTTTTAAAAAAGGTATTGATGCCGTGAGATTTAAGCAGGCGGGATATGGTAGCGGATTGAGGCGAATAAGGCAAGGTACAGTTATTTCTATGGGTTAAAATGGGTTTCAGATTGGCAGGTTTGTGTCGGTACTTGTGTATAAAATGGTGAGGATATTGAGAGAGGGCAAGCTGTTTTTTTTTATGTTAGAGAACTCTATTGATCTAAATAAGGGCAGGGAGCAATGTGTAACCTCAATAGTGTAATACCTTTTCTAGACATACTTATTATTCGTACTCCTTCACACTACCACACAACAGTATATCATAAGATCAATAACCCAACTTTCTACACCAATTTCAATTCTTCCTGTCCCTTGTCCCATAAAATCAATACAGTGAGAACACTTACCAAGAGATTGGTTACACATTGCTCCCTGCCCTTATTTAGATCAATAGAGTTCTCTAACATCAAAAAACAGCTTGCCCTCTCTCAATATCCTCACCATTTTATACACAAGTACCGACACAACCCTGCCAATCTGAAACCCATTTTAACCCATAGAAATAACTGTACCTTGCCTTATTCACCTCAATCCGCTACCATATCCCGCCTGCTTAAATCTCACGGCATCAATACCTTTTTTAAAAATAATAAAAGCCTGTCCGCCATCCTTAGACATCCCATTACCCTATTACAGAGACCTACCAATGTTCAATCGTCGGGTGGCTCGGTCTACTCAGTCTCATGCAACGATTGTAGTGCAACTTACATAGGTGAGACTGGTAGGTCCGTGGCCATCAGGATGATTGAACATGGTAGGTGTATCAATAATAAAGACAACAAATCCCTCATATACAACCACACTCTTAATACAGGCCATTCATTCAATCTAGCTTCTCCCACCACCTTATACAATAACATCCCCAATAAACACCAGAGACTGATAATAGAGGCCATGTTATCCATTTCTAAGAACAGCATTAACCGCCATATTGATTTACCTAAACAATATCAGGATTTATGTAACAACTTAAATAAATCATAGAACCACCATTCCCCCCCCCCCCCTACCCCCTCCATAGGTCCTGTGTGGCCGCTGATGGCGGGTTGAACAGATGTTAGTCAGTATCGCGGTATAGTTTAGTAACATAGCCAATCTGCAAAATTTTCGTTTATTTATCATTTAGCATTACAAGATTAGCATACTTACGTAATAGTTACATATCACTAATTTAGATTTACAAAAAGTTTTTAATCTGAATTGTATTTTTAGCCGTCCTATATTCATCACATATTTAAATATAACTCAAAAAACGGATTCCTATATAAAGCCTTTTTCTACCACAGTTTGTTACCAGTCGAAGGGCGTGACTGCCCGAAAGCTTGTCGCACGTTTATGTGAATAAAAAATCTTTTCTCCCTACGTTTTATCTCTAGTTAATAAGGTCATATACAAATTCGCACAAATGTTTAGGTAGTGGAGCACTATTTATATAGATAACTTGATTATGAATATATATTTTTATTCTTAAAAATCGTAAAGCGGGAATAGGTAAAAATTCCGATTTTAATTTTTAAGGGATGACTTTAAAATAGAAATTATTTCATTAAAATGTCTATTATTAAATTCGATTCGTAAGGTAACTAATTAAATGGGTTACAAATATCTAGATAAATAGTATAGAGAATAAAAGCATTGTTAATAGGCGTGGAGAGAATAAATGGAACTAAACTAATTATGGAAATATTGGCATCGGAGTTTACAAGGAATGACTTATTTGAAGAATAATTGGTAGAGGTAAAACAATTGCACTTACAGATTATGCTGGTTTAGAGAGAAAGTAGGTTCATTGAGTTCATTTAGGGAGGGTTCTGTCTGCAGATACTGTATGGGCCAGTGTTGTCAGGGAAATGGCGGAGTCTTGTCCATGATGGTGGGAGGTGTCCTGCCCTGGCGCGGCGATCGTTCTTGGGCAGATCTAGTGCTGGGAGAAGTGTGCGGCAGGTTCATCTCCGTCGTAGGTGATCACTTTTTCCGGATCACGGTTCAAGAGTTGGCCGAGGCAGAGGGTGAGAGTTGGAAGAGAAGTGGTTACAGTTGAGTTGGTTGTGGAACTTGGCTGTGGGTTTGTCCGATCACCATGGCTTTATTTCTTTTTTCTTCATATTCTAGTGATATGAGAATTTGTTTCCCGGCCAGGTCTTATCCTGTCGACTTTTAATGTGACAATATAATATAATAAGGTGGAAAGAGAAATAAGGACACCACAAGTTGGAGAAGGAACCCAGGCAACCAGAGAGAGAGAGGGAGAGAGCCGGGCCCGGCAACAGCCGGGCGGCCGTTCTTATCGCCCACAATCCCCAACTGTCTTAATAGTCTCGAGGTTCCAAGTAACGGCCCCTGTGGTCGCCCCTTGGAAGGTCGCTGATGTCTAAAGTGACCGGACTTCACCCGCCCGTCTCTCTCTGGGTCAACTGTAGGTTTGCTTTATTATTCCTGGAAGAGTATATATATCATGATATATATATATATATATATATATATATATAGATGGAAATTTTGCCGGGAGGAAAATGATCTAAAGAGACAAGGGTCGCCTCTCCCGTCAAAATAGATGCTTTAGACGTCTATTTTGACGGGAGAGGCGACCCTTGTCTCTTTAGATCATTTTCCTCCCGGCAAAATTTCCATCTATATTTTGGCCATAGATATGGCCCAGCCACTTTGCCAGCAAGACACCTCTTTGGCAGATTGTCAAGATTCCATTAGATCCCGTGTGGATCTCATGGAATAAAGTCCGCCCTGGACTGACGAGGGCCATCAGCCCGAAACCATGGTCTCCAGGTGGACGCTTTTCAGTTTGCCAAAGCTGGTGTTGTGGCTTTGTCACCGACCCGAGGCCGCTAGTTGCGGCGACGGTCAATAGATGGCGTCTGCTTTAGACGTCTATTTTGACGGGAGAGGCGACCCTTGTCTCTTTATATATATATATATATATATATATATATATTCTAGTGATATGAGAATTTGTTTCCCGGCCAGGTCTTATCCTGTCGACTTTTAATGTGACAATATAATATAATAAGGTGGAAAGAGAAATAAGGACACCACAAGTTGGAGAAGGAACCCAGGCAACCAGAGAGAGAGAGGGAGAGAGCCGGGCCCGGCAACAGCCGGGCGGCCGTTCTTATCGCCCACATATAGTGTTTGTGTATATAGACGTTCGTTGTATTTTAGTGTGGAATCGTGTTAACTATGTTTGTTGTTTGCATTGAGAATAAATAATATTTTCAAGTCTTCTGGCTAGAATATATTGCATTGGCGACGAGGATTTATGAGTAAGTACCCAAGCGATAGTATGAGGTAATATGAAGAATTTGTGTAAAATTAAAGAAGAAAGAAGTTATTAGAAATTTACATGAGAAAAAAATTGTTTCATGATGGCTCATTAGCATATTAAGGAATTTGAGGGGGAAAATGAAATATTTTGTACGTTCATCGAGAGTCTGGAACAGTTTCTAATTCTAGAAGAAGCTAATGAGGAAAAGAGCCTATTTGTTGACGCTAATTGGCGGGAAGGCGTATGATACATTGAAAAATTTAGGGAGCCCGAGGTTACCTAAAGAGTATAAGTATGAAGAATTGATAGAGAAATATATAGGGAGGGTGACCTCCCATAAAACAAAAGAATGTCCAAATGTACAAATATGCTGTATCTGTGGAGCCCAGGGCAATCACGTCTGTACAAAAGAGCTAAGATGTCATAACTGTTCAAAGCATCCAAGACTCAGGAATAGTCCGATTAACCATAAACCAAATACAAATGACTGTCCTCAATATAAATTGCAGGTTGATAGAACAGTGAGAAGAACTCAATATCTCATCGGTTCAGAAGAGGAATGAATAACGAATTTAGTTATTTGTAATCATGGTGATCACTGCTCTACCATATAGAGGAAACATAAAATGTTTACAACAGAATATTAGAAAAAGTATGACAGCTTTAAACGAACTTAAAATTTCAACGAATTATAATCCACCCGATATTATATTACTTCAAGAACCATATGTTTTAAATAAACAGGTTATATTTGATTTAGACTCACCAATAATTTATTCGACGACTTCAGAAATTATTTACGCAGCAACAATCATTGTAAATAAAAATATAAAATTCAAAAAATTAGATAATTTTACGAATCAATTCTGTACTGCAATATCTGTCATAACCTCAAATTCGTTTGTAGTAATCGCAAATTTTTACTTTCATCCCAATTCCTGTAATGATACTCACTTAGATTTTATAAGAAACTTGATTAATACTTATTCAAATAACCCTATAGTCCTATGCGGAGATTTCAATTCCCGTCATCCAATCTGGTTCGATAAAATAACAAATTCAAATGGTTACAAATTGCAAACAATAATAAATGAAAATCACTTGTACATTCACAACGATAAAACTCCAACATGTAGAGGGGCAAGTATAGTAGATCTAACTATCTCGAATAGACTTTCAATAAATATGATCAGACATTGGACCACCTTATCACTGACGAATATTTCTGATCATTTGGCAATTCAATTTGAAATTCACTCAAAATATAATTATATAAAAGATAAACAGAATTCTACATGGAAATTCAATGAAAAACACGCCAACTGGACAAATTTCTCCAAAAATCTCAAGTATCAAGAATTTATCAAATTAAAGAATGAGGCAGATATGGTGGAAAATTGCACGGATATTGATAAAGTTGTAAACAAACTCACGGATAACATAATAGAAGCAGCTTACATATCATTAAAAGTAAAATCAAACAACTACGCATACGATGCAGGTATAAAGTGGTGGAATAAAGAACTTGAACAAATGAAAACACATTTTCATTATGTAAGAAACTTATTTTATCACAGTAAGACTATCGATGCAACAAGATTTAAACAAGTCAGAAACAAATTTAATAATATGATAAAGAAAGCAAAGAGAAATAGTTTGAAAATTTTCATCGAAGAAAATGAATCAAATGATCCTTTTGGTAACGCATATAAAATTTTCAAAAAGCTCAAATCCTCAAACAAGCAAAAAGGACTTCCCATAATAGACAACAATCAAGAATCAGAAAAAGAAAAACGCATTACAGACATAATAAATGTATTAATTGCAGATGACAGAATTGATCAAGACAACCATCAACAAGAATTGGTTAGAAGTTACGAACCTTTTCTAAGGAATTCAAGCGCTATCCATATTGATACCGAAGAAATAGAATATCTAATTGACAATAGCAATGTTAAAAAGTCACCAGGTCAAGATAATATCAGTAATAACATGATAAAATGCGCAAAGACTCTGATACTTCCGGTGCTACATTCGTTATTAAATAAATCTATTCAGATGGGATATTTTCCAAGGGAATGGAAAACGACAGTTTTAAAAATTCTAATGAAACCAAACAAATCTAACGTCGAATCAATAAAAAGCTATCGACCTATTTCGTTAACATCTAATCTGTCTAAGATCTACGAAAAAGTTATTAAAAAGAAAATTTATGAATATTACATGCAAAACAATTTATTAAGTCCCAAACAGCATGGATTCATCAAGTCAAAATCTACTATTACAGCCTTGAATAATATAATAGATATAATAATGGAACACAAAACCAAAGAACTGACAGCTCTGGTCACAATAGATATTGCGGGAGCCTTTGATAATGCATGGTGGCCTGCGATCTTAAAAATAATAGATGAAGATAACTTGCCGGAAAGTTTAATAAGGACTATTCAATCATATTTCAAATTGAGGAAAACGAAATTTACATATGAGAACTTAACAATAAATAAACAAATTACAAAGGGATGTCCGCAGGGTGGCCCGCTATCTCCACTACTATGGATAATATTACTAAACGATCTTTTGATCAAATATCAAGTTCCTAATAGTGAAGTGGTATGTTATGCGGATGATGTATCAATTATATGTTGGCACAACAATTGCAAAGACCTGAAATTAGTTATAGAAAAGGCATTAAATACGATTGATGTATGGTGTAAGAGTAACAAATTTGAAATAAGTCTAGAAAAAACTAATATACTTTATTTACATAACAAAGAAAAAATCCCAATCAAATTTAATAATGAAATAATCATACCAACTCTGAAGACCAAAATTTTAGGAATAATAATTGCAAATCACAGAAGAAGAAACAAAATAAATTTTACATACCACATAGAAGAAATAGTAAATCGTACAAAACGTTTTAAAAATTATCTCTTCTCAATTTGCGGGAAATCTTGGGGTCTAAGCACCCAGAAAAGGCTAACTTTATATAAATTCATTTTCAGACCAATACTTACATATGGAGCCGAAATTTGGTTCAAATATTTAAATAAAAAATGTTTACAAAAACTAAATTCAACCCAATATCAAATACTGACATGGTGTATACAAGCCTATAAATCCACATCATATAGCTGTGTTCATAGTTTGGCCAACATTCCTCTGATCTCAGACTTTATCGAATCCAGAATCATGATATCTGATCTGAGAAACTTATCCCCAGATGATCAACAAATTTATGACCCATTTATTCCAGGAATTATAGATACCTTTCTCAAATCAAGAATGAATGTTCTGAAAAACGAAGCAAATAATACTTTCTTAAGCTTTTTTCCCCAAGAAATCCCTAAATACTTTCGTCCAAATTTTTATAATACTCAATTTGTTACAAACCACGGAAATTTCAAAAGTTTTCTAAATAAAATAAAGGCAGTGGAGGATTCAAGTTGCTTTTGTGGTATGGAGGAACAAACCTCAAGACATCTACTGATCGATTGCCCAGCATTTCAAGATTATAGAATGAAGAATGAACTAGTTGTTTATAATTTAAACGATTTGATTTCCGATAAAAAATCATATCTAAAGTTCAATTCATTTTGTAAATACATTCTAAAATTTCTACAAAATCTGAATTTCTAATGTTTTTATTCGTTGAATAATGTAAATAACCTATGTAAACAAACTTCTCTCCTTGTTTGGCGCAAGTATCCCTTGCGGGATATAGCGCTTTGGAAATAAAATAATTGTAATTATAATTGTAATAGAGAAACTTGTTGAATATTTTCCTCAAAGCGATCTATAATCGTGGAGAGATTTATGTTTTTTGGAAGAAATTTTGAAGAAAATATGCTAACGCTGAACGAAAACAAATAAAAAATAATGGTATTTCGCAATAGTGGGAAGCGGTCAAAATCCGATAATTGGTATTGGGGACAACAACTACTGAATGTTACGGAAAGATACATGTATCTAGGATATCCACTCACCTCAACAAACTCTTTTAAGCAAGCCGCATTATACTATAAGGGCAAAGCTCTCGCTGCCAGTGGTGCGGTATGGCCTATTTTGACCAGGTCGAAGATGAACTCTTTTAAATCCTCTATGAAACTTCTTGACGCGATGGTAATATCAACCCTGCTATACGCGGCACCTGTTTGGGCAAATGAGCATACATTAATTGTTGATCAAATTCAGGACTCATTTATGCGAAGATATCTAAATTTACCAAGATACACCCCCGGATACATGCTCAGGATAGAACTGGGAAGAGTATCACTCAGCGTTACAGTCTTGAAACTTACCTTAAAGTTCTGGTTGAGAATGCTAGGAATGGGTGAAACTAGATTGCCGCTGCTCTGCTTGTCCCAGCTGTGGGAAATCTCAAACGCAACGAAAAAATGTATAGGTTTCACAGGAAGTATAGTTAATATTTTAAACACCACCGGATTTCAATGGTTGAATTTCTGCACAGACTATAGAACATTACAAAGAGAAATTCCCCACATAATCAGGACTGCAATAGATCAATCTCTGCAAAAGGATCACACAAGAATAACAAATTCAAGACTATACCCACACTATAAAAACATCTGCTCAACTCCGTTACCGGAACACTATCTGTCCAGCGATTTCCCGCTCCGGGTCAAACGGTGTATTGCCGGACCGAGAATCCTCTCGGTGCTCTTTACTGATGATCGCCCCAAAATATTTAAAACAGAAGGATGGACATGCGAGATTTGCGGGACAATAATGGAGCCGGGGCTACATCACCATATACTCTCATGTATGGGGCTGAAAGACGAACGAGAAGTGCTCCTCAGTGAAATAGGCCTTGATGGACTCTCTTTGGAGCTCCTGTTGAATGAGGTGGTGAGAAACAGAGCTGGAGCGTTTGCGTTGTTCAAATTTTGGAAAACGGCTGAAGAGAAGAGGAAGTTATATACATAATATAATTGATGTAAATAATTATATGTAAATAATCTTTGTCAGGATTAGAATGAAGAATCCTGTATGGGACTTTGATTCCAATAAAAGGCTTGTTGTTGTATATAGTCACAGTGTAGAAAATACTACACTATACCTACTACTTATAGGTTTCTCTCTGTATTCTTAGTTCTCTTCTCTTCAATTACTCTGTAAACTGGCGAATCCTATATAGGACGAGAGGTCCTCAATAAAGGCTTTTGTTGTTGTTTTTTGGAAGAATACAAAAGGAAACGGAAAGTGTTTCACGTGCGACTAGCCTCAACTTGTGGATTTGGAAATTTTTGAAGGAATCTTTAAGAGACAAATTCAAAGGAGGATCTTGTCGGAAGGAGATGTGCCGTTGGCAAGAGTAATTGAAATTGCGTTCTCGATGGAGGCAGCAGAGAAAAATACTAGGATATTCCATTTCAATGAGCCTGCAGATAGCGTGGACAAAATAAGCGCAGAAGTCAGGGATAGATGTTATAGAGAGCAAAAGAGAAAGTGCATACATTGCGGGAGGTTGCATAAAGACTTATGCAGATTTAGAAAGGCAATCTGTTTTAAATGCGGGAAAAGAGGCCACATTGCCACCATATGCAGGAGCCGTGAGGAACATACAAGCGGAAGACAGGTGAGCCGGGTTTCTGAACCAGAGAAAGGTTCATCGAATCGAGGATCAAGAGGAGGAGGAGGAAGAATCCGTTCAAAGAATGGTCTTCATGAGGACGTATGATTATAGAGTCAAGTATGCTACGAATGACCCTCCCTATGCGATTAAGGTGAGAGTAGAGGATACTTTGATGACTTTTTAAATCGATACGGGTAGCTGTCTGACTTTAATATCGGAGACGGATTTCAAAAGATATCTCCCAGACGTGCAGGTAAAAGATGCGGGAATAATTGTTAAGACCTATGACGGAGTTGTGGTGCCGATTCAACAAAGTCTATTTTCGGGTAACGATCGCTAGGCTTAGAGCTGTGGTGGTGAGAGGAGAACGGAAGGCCTTGTTGAGGAGAGAATGGATCAATGTGTTGAAAATTGGAAATTATTTTGTAAATCAGATGTCTTTGGAGTACACGTTGGCGGAATTATTGAAAGGACACAAGCTTGTGTTCGGGGAGACAACAGATCCAATAAAGGGATTCACATTTTCTATGAATATTCAGAATGTAAACCCCATATTTCATAAGGCCCGACCAGTACCCTTTGCGATTAGAACTGCGGTGAACGAGGTACTATAAATAATGGTGGAGAGGGGCTACTTGAATCAATTACCAAGCAGCAAGTGGGCAACTCCAGTGGTGGTTGTGCCCAAGAAGAATAAAAAGTTTAGGATTTGTTGGGCTTTCAAAGTAACCTTAAATAGGTTCTTGGATACTGCGGCCTATCCACTACCTACTCAGCAGGACCTCTTTTCCGTATTGACTAGAGGGAAGTATTTCTCTAAACTAGATTTGAGCAATGCATACCTTCAATTGGAGGTAAACCCTAACACCCAGCCACTCCTGACTATTAATACGCATAAAGGGGCTTTTTAGGTTTAAAAGGATGCCTTTTGGATTGGCAAATGCCCCTAGTGTTTTTCAATCTGTTATGGATAGAAAATTGGCAGGAATTAATGGGGTTATTTGTTACATTGACGATGTACTCGTATCCAGGCGTCAGTGGAGGAACATATAGCGGTATTAAAAACTTTTTTTTTTCGGTTACAGAAGCACAACATAAAATTGAAAAGGGAAAAATGTGAATTTATGTGAAGAGAAATAGAGTATTTGGGACATCTCATCAAAGAAGATGGTATTCGGCCTTTGGATGACAAGATACAAGGGATAAAGAAAGCCAAAAGCCCGACAAATGTCTCGGAGTTGAGATCTTTTCTGGGACTGGTGAACTATTAGGGAAAGTTTATTCCGAATTTTCCAGAGCTGTTGGAGCCACTTCACAAGCTGCTGAAAAGAATAGTTGTTGGAAGTGGACAAAAGAATGCAAGGAGGCGATCTCGGAGTGTAAAAAAATAATTACCTCCGAAAAAGTGCTGGTGCCATATGATGCCACGTTGCCTTTATCTTTGGCCACGGACGCATCTCAGATTGGAGTGGGAGCGGTGCTGTCCCATGTTATCGAGGGCCAAGAGAAACCAATCATGTTTGCCTCACGAACACTTTCCGGGGCCGAACGTAATTATTCACAAATAGAAAGAGAAGCTCTCGCAATGAAATATGGTGGGACCAAGTTTCACCGGTTAATCTATGAGAGACGATTTAATCTGATTACAGATCATAAACCCTTGGTGTCTATTTTGGGCCCGAGAGCAGGGATTCCCACTTTGTCTACTTCAAGATTGCAGAGATGGGGACTGACTTTGGCGGCTTATACATATGAAATTAAGTTCCGAAGAATTCAAGATCATGAAAATGCAGACCTTCTCTCACGGTTGCCAGTAGAGAGTGACGAAAAACCGGTTTTGAATCAAACTTTCATATTATCATACGTGGAAGATTCGCCGGTTACAGCAGAAGAAATAGGCGTGGAAACTAAAAAAGATGAAGTATTGTCAGCGGTGAAGCGTTATACGCAGCAAGGCTGGCCTGAGAGAGTGGGGGAAAACCTCAGGCCCTACTTTCATAGAAAGTTGGAGTTAACTATGGACGGGGAATTCTTATTGTGGGTCCTCTTCTATGTGCTCCTCCTGGTCCTCTGGGTTGAAATAAGGCTTCATTCTACAAACGTGAACTAAGTATTTTGTTTTACGATGACCTTGCTGGTTTCCGAATGTCTCAACTTCATAGGTCACATCGGATATTTTTGGGTTATTTATATGGACCGAAGTAACGTTTCATTAGTTTTTCCGAATATCCCACTTTACGCACAGGGATAAAGATCCATACGAGATCTCCAGGCTGGTAAGTTATGTTTCTGTGCTAAGCGTCAAACGGAGTTTATTACTTTCCTTAGATCTCATAGAGGGGAGACGTGCCAGTTGTCGTGCTTCTACCGCTCTCGACCCTAGTGTTTGGATGAAGTCGTCACCTATTAAGACTAACTTGGGAAATAACAGGTCCAATAGCGTTTCTGCTTCACGCCCATGCGGACGGAAGAATGGAGTGAATCCGGTCGACTCTTGCCTTGCTGTGTTGTATGCGAATGTCACAAATGGAAGGATCATATCCCAGTCTTTCTGATTGACGTCAACATACATAGCATGTCTGCCATGGTCTTGTTCAGCCTTTCTGTGGGTTCATTCGTCTGAGGGTGATAGGCGGTCGTCGTCCTGTGAATTATTCTGCAGTGATTGTTCAGATCACGAATCAATGAATCTCCAACTTCCATCCTTTTTTCTTATCAATACTACAGGTGAGGCCCACGGACTTTCAGAGGGCTGAATGATGTCAAGTTTTTCCATCTTGTTTACCACATCCTGAATAATTTGGCGTTCTCTTGGTTCTCTTTGGTCGGTAAGTGGTCTCCAGTGTTAATTCGGTGTTTAACATTGACGTCCTTGAATTGTTTTCTTTTACCAAATTCGAAAATATCTGTATAATTATTAAACAAATTTCTTAATATTTCTTTTTGGGATTCATCAAGTGATTCATTTATAAAAAAAAACTGAGATTTTTGGGTCTTCAGAATGTTTTGCCTCTTTTTCAACTTGGATACAATAATGTAGAGTACATAATTGACTATCTTCGATGACAACACTATCGGCTACGTGCATCCCCTGTAGGATTAGTTTTGGATATGGACTCCAATTCACCACCCAAAGTTTATCTCGGTTACTGGTAAGTGAAATGACAGAGGAGGGAGCCGTTAGTTCTCTTTCCAGCAATATCTCTTTTCGACATTCTGCCACCACAATTGCGTCATTAGGAATGTCACGACTTGCCACTTCAATTAACTGGATAGAGGCGGGCTCGATTCTATATTCCAGTTTCGAGTAGAGAGGTGAGCTGTTCTTAGGGGTATCCTCAAAAAGACATTTTTCTAAAAAGGTGTATCATCCTCAGAGTCAATTACTGCTTTGGGTAACTTTAAAAAGTCCCAACCAAGAATAACTTCGGGACTACAGTCTTCCATAACGACAAAATCGAACTTTTCCTTAGTCCATTTGGTCCAGTTTCAACGTACATCGTCCTTTTGGTCTTACCCTTTTACCGTTGGCTACTCGTAATGTTATGTCAGTTTCGGCGAACATTATTTTTCTTAGTTTCAGTCTTAACCTCTCAGATATGACAGAATATGAGGCTCCTGAGTCGACAAGGGCACGCGTCATTTTTCCTTCTATTTTAATGTCTATGTGGTTTTCTTTTAATTCTAATGTAGTCGACAAGGGAGGATTTCTAAATTTTACGGCCTTACCTCCAAAATAGGACGCATCTTCTAGTTTTCCTGACGGGAACGGCGAGGCAATTGGCTGGATCTCCTTGCAGATGACAAAAATTGTCCGTTACGAACAGGGTTTGGGGAAGGGCTTCGATAGCGGCTTGCAATATTTTGAAAATCATCATTTTGCAATGGAAATCGGATCGAGCGTTATAGAACGTCCTTGGTTATTGCCTTTTTTGGTAGTATTGGTTTCGCCTTTCCTCGTTTTGTCTCTGTCTATCACGGCAGTAGCGGACGACGTGACCAGGGCGCCCGCAGTGGAAACAGATCGGCTTTCCTTCAGTGGTTCGCCATTCGTTCGTGTCGCGTCTTCCTCCTTGTTTTGGGTACCGGTGTTCAGGGTGCGGTCTTATCGTTTGGGCTACATATATATTATTATAAAACTGTCGGGGTCTTTCCTTCTGTGGGGAACTTCTCCTAGGCTTTGAGTTCGACGCCAGTGTTCTTCCAATCTCCTCCTTTACCATATATTCGATGGTAGCAATTTTTGGTTCCTCTCGAGTACAGCCTAATGCCCGCTGTACCTCCTCACGAACAATTTTCTTAATCATAGATGACAGATCTGACCTGTCATCATGATCACTGAAAGAAGCCACATTTGGTAGTCGCTCGTACCTGGTTGGGGTCATTCGCTTACAATGTAGGGCTTCAATGCGGCGAAACTCGGTGGCGAATTGCTCAGTGTTATGCACATCCCTTGGGAGAAGTACCAAGTAGAGCTCCTCGGCTATCTCTTTCATCAGATAGGATATTTTATCTTCCTCATTCATTTGAGGATCTACTTCTTTGCAGAGGCGCAGAACGTCTTGAATATAAAATTCGGTGCTTTCACCTTTTAAATGTGCGCGAGTTTTTAAGGTTTTCTCAGCTCGTACCACCAAGTTTTCGTTTTTTTCTGAAAACTGATTCTAACTGGGACCTGAACTACGTCCAGGTCAGGATGCTGTCCTCATTGTTCTCAAACCATTTGAGAGCAGTGCCAGTCAGATAGAAGTAAACGTTGGCGAGACAAAGGGTTTCATCCCATTGGTTGTACTTTACCACACGTTCGTACTCTTTCAACCAGTTACGGGGATCGTCAACACCCTCACCAGAGAACATCGAGGGGTTTCTAGGTAGATGTTGTACAAAAAATGAACCTACCTGAGTTGTTGCTTCTTTCTTAATATTCATGGTTGTTTCTTCATGCTGAAGAGATTCACTTTTTCTTTTTTTTTTTTCAAAAGATATTGGTCCAGCTTCTCCACCAGTTGTATAGGTAGAAAATTAGTCTTGGAATATTTTGAGATGTAAGCGTATTTATTGATGACGTCGGCCGACTAGTCAACAATTATCAACCAATCAACCAAACTATCTACAGATAGAGAATATCGAGCAAGCAAGCTAGGCAACTAAATCATTTTTTTTACAAATATAAAATAATAAATCTGTTTCAAATATTTTCATTGAATAGTATTAAATTAAATAATAAATATTTTCTTCGCTACAATATTATTGGTTGATGTGACTATATTTTACAAATAGAGTGTGTGAAGGAAGGATATATTTTTCTTTTAATGAATAATAAATTTCCCAGCTGATCAAGATATAAACAAATTAATGGTGTGCGCGAAACCTAAGTTCAATATATGAATTCAAATGTAACAGATTGCATAAGCGCAATAATAAGAATGATGGAATCTTCTATTTTCTCTGGGCAGAGAGATTGAGATTGAAACTGATTTTTTAATCGTTCATATATTATTATATAGTGCCAAATTTAAAGTTATAATGGCAGAGAGAGTGTTTTAAACCTTTTGAACCTTTGAATAAAAATTAATATAAAATTAATATTATTCAAAGTAAAAAAGATTTGAAAAATAATGTATAATGTTATATGGAACAGGAGCTGAGAAAATAGCTCTTAAATTAAAAATTCCGGAATAACCACTGTTTTTAAAATGCACCATCTTTAAAGACAATAGTCCGAAAAACAATTACAAAGCAGAAGGTCGAGATAGGGAACACAAAGGACGTTGTGTATAGGATCCCATATAAAAGCTGCAATTTATCCTACATTGGAGAGACAGGCCGTTTTCTTGGGACCAGACTCCAAGAACACAAATCTCCTTGGAAGTATGCAAAGGAATGGTTTGCCATGGTGGAGCATGGACTCCGATTGGAAAAATACTTCCACTATTCACAGGGGCATCCAGAACTCGCACCAGAGGAAGTTCCTGGAGGCTATAGCATCAATGAAGGACCCAGCTAGTGTGAATAGATATGAAGAAATCCCCGAACCTTATTTTTCTCTTTTAACCTTTTTCTTTCTAATAATCGCAGTCAACTTCATTTGTTTCTATTTTTTATTTCTTTACATTTTTTCAAAAACATTATATAAAATACTGCATTACTAATTTCACAAAAGCTTTAATTTTCATAATATTTTATTTATTTTATTTTTTTTTTCAAATTTAATTTTTAATGTATTATTTTATCATTAATTATTTTTGACCAATGACAAATTTGTTTTCATGTAAACTACAAGAATTTGTAAATTAAGTTTACTGTGCAATAAATTGATAAAAAGGGAGCAATCTCTCGAAGTATTTTGAGAAAAAATGTTTTTTTTTCTTTACAGATCCAGGTACGGCCTTTATATAAAGTCATAAATATATTAAGAGAAGTGGTTAAATCTCTGACAGTTCTCTCTGGTATTTACATATTGATACAGATCTATAACATTAGTAATTGTCTGTTGTCTAACGCGCTAAAATAAAAATGGGCATTCCAACAGTAGGTGTCTCGAGTCCTGGGCTTCTTTGCCACAATAACAGCTATAATCCTCATCAGCTCTAATTGTTGCAAAAAATCCCTTGATATTTTTCCGTGATTTGTCGTAAATTGTGTATTATAAAAGTTAGAACG
>CP092865.1:171721566-171734062 GCA_030710605.1 Cordylochernes scorpioides | reverse complement strand
GAAAAATGACGAAATTCCGAAAGGGAAAAAGCTTTTACATTTTTCATTTTCTTAAAAAAATAATTAATCTATTTTTCTCTTAAAAAAGGGATCTGATTATATTTGAAGTACGTGGTCTAAAGCATTTTGATAAACTATTGATAGTTGAGCCGAAACATATTGGATTATTTAAGATTCAATATAGTCTGTGAGAAGGGGGATTTTGGCTTTGAATATAACATTATTCAAATAGTATGTTGAGACGTTTGATAAATCAAGAATATGGGTCGTACAAATATCAGAGAGCAGGCTAAAACAATCTTTATTTGATTTCTAGTCACTAGATGTCGCTCTCCATCAAAACGCTCATGTGCGCGTGGCCAGAACAGGCTTTTTAATTTTTTAATATATATATAATTGTCTTTAACTCTCAAGGATTAATTATGCCTTGTTAAATATGCATTATAGAAAACAAGCAGCTCGAAAACACGACCCCATCGAGCAACACGTTATGGCGGCTGGTGTCGTGTGCGTCTGCGCAGGATCGAGAATAAAACAGTAGTTTGCAGAAAATAAAATGGCGGTTGCCAATGTTTGAGTTTTTTTCCTATTTTCTTTTGTTCTTTAGTTTTTATATATATTGTCGCGTATATAGGCCTCAAAACACCTACAACCTCCGCCATTAGTTGGCGCTTTCGCCTCTTTCTGGTATGCCAGTATATATATATAAATATTTTGAAAATAGAGCAATTCATACTTAATTCATTAGATAATAAAAAACATATTGGATTTAATAAAATATTGGCAAAATAAATATTTTATTAAATCCAATATATGCTTTTTATTATCTAATATATAAATATATATATAAAATAAATATATGTATATTTTATCCTAGTAAAAGTTTGCCTAACGAATATAATT
Source organism: Cordylochernes scorpioides (assembly GCA_030710605.1). Classification (NCBI taxonomy): domain Eukaryota; kingdom Metazoa; phylum Arthropoda; class Arachnida; order Pseudoscorpiones; family Chernetidae; genus Cordylochernes; species Cordylochernes scorpioides. The sequence goes on along the minus strand of CP092865.1, from coordinate 171,733,159 downwards.
GATAATAATATTCCGGAACACACAGAATATTATGATAATATTGATAATAATTATTTGTTACATTATATATATATATATATTTACTAGTAGAAAAGCCCGTCCAAGGACGGGATCGGCTAGAGCAGGTGGATTCCTAATTTTATTTCTCACATTCCTTTTTGATACTTAATAATATGTAATCGGAAGCGTTCGAGGTAAAATAACGTTCATGGTCCGTCAGGGATCGATCCCCTTCCGAGCGTTGCAACATTTTACCTTTCGGGTCATTTTATTGATATTTTTTTAATTAACATTTTTACCTTAAAAGAGGTGAACTTACAATGAATAAATTTCTTTGTAAACAACATTTTTGGTGAAGCAAGCTGAACTATTTTCAAGAAGCCTTCCTTGCTTGCTTCCGTGGGTTATTTTTATTTTAACACACTTAGAGCTTTTCACCCTAGAAAAAGCAACATAAAACTGACCATGGCTAAAAATTGGTTCAGGTAAATAGATGCCAACCATTTCAAGGGTTTGGCCTTGTGATTTATTTATTGTCATAGCGAAGGCTAATTTTACAGGGAACTGTCCCCTTCTGAGAATGAAAGGAATCTCAGAATGTATTGGGACCAAGTAAACTCTCGGAATAAATACAGATTGATCTACTGCAGTGCCAGTCCGAACTTTTGCAATAATTCAATTAGGTAACAATTTAGTTACTACTAATCTCGTCCCGTTACAAAGACCTCGCTTTGTGTTTAAGTTTCGAAGAAGCATTATGATTGCTCCAACTTATAGTTTCAGCTTATGAAGTGGCATTCCCGAAGGGTTAAGGCTGTTGAGAAATACCGGTGGATAGCTCTCATTATCTTCAGGTGTCGCATCATCTATTGAGTCTGAGCTGAAATATGTTATGGAGTCACCTTCAAGGATATCTAAAACTCGGAAGTTGATGCTTTCCAGTCATTAAACTTTCAAGTAGTTCAGAGGTTTGAATCGGTTCAAGTTCGACTTTTCCTTTGGAACAGCATTTATGAAAAGTTTTACTGTATGTCGTTTGTTCCAATTCGAAATACTTTGCTCTACATTTTGGGCAAACTTGATCAAGTTGGCCACAAAGGTGCAGGGGAATTTGATCTTCCTCGAAACATGTCCCTGTTGGCAAAGGTAGATTATCTCCCTGTCGAATTCTTTGCATCCTCAGCCTACTGTTTTCCCTTTGAAGGGCTCTTTGATTTTCGCTCATATTCATTCGGTATTGCCGTTGTTGTTCATTATGCCGTTCCCTTACGGGTGAATTTAAACGTCTTTGTCGCTGCTGTTCAATACGACCTTGCTTTGCTTCGATGGCCTCAACAATAGAAAGGGCTCTTTTAGGAGACATTGTTTATAAAAATAAAATAATCAAGCTAAATTAAAAAAATAAAATTATTTAAAAAATATTATTCCTCAAATATTCACCGAATAAATTGCCGAAAGCAAAAAATGACTAATAAGGTCAGAATAGAATAAAATAAAGGATGGAAACAAAAACCAAACAGACCTACAGCCGGCCACGTCACTTAACTACGTAACTTGAACACGTGACACAGAATGGACCAATCCTATTCGGCTTCAACGAACAAACGCTTTATTATATGTGATACTAGCGGATGTACCCGGCTTCGCCCGGGTTTTACCCGAGTAAAGGTTTGTCTAACGAACATTTGTTAAAACAATTCTCTATAAACTTATAAAAAAAAATAATAGATATATTTTGATAATTTGAAACTCGTAAATTTGAATCTCTTGATAAAGTGAACATTTTTTCCCGGTCCCTTGAAAAATACTCGATAAGTTGAATAAAATCAATATTAATTGGTTCCCTCGGTAATTGGAAGTTGAAGGAATAGTATCTTGCCTTGGAATTGTATCATTATTCTTGTCTCAAATAAATTGCCGTGTCATCCTGAATTTTGTCTTTCCTAATTTTCTACATTACAAAATCATCGTATCATCATGATAATATTTAGAGCAGATTGTTGAATTATAACAGATAAATTAGAATATCTATCTTGATTATTTTTAGGCGAAAGGTTATTTCAAAAATGATATTTGCTAGAAACCTTCCCAGTACTATACTAAATAACTTCCCAAAGTTTCATGGCGTTCCAATGAGTGGTTTGGTCAGGCATAAAGGACACACACACATACATTCATTTATATATACAGTGTACTCCGCTTATAACAAAGTCGGTTATAGCGAAATTCCGCATATAGCGAATGAAATTGTCTGCACGAAAGAAAAGAAGGGCTTAAACCATTAAAAGAACTCTGGATATTGCGAAGTCGGATATAAAGAATTTTCGCTTATAACGAAGTGATTTGCATGTATAAATTTTTATTTTATCCGTTTATAACGAAGTTTTCTCATTTACCATTATAATTGACTAATATATTATGCATAATATTGTTACATCATGATTAATGGCGTATTTATTATATTATTTTTAATATATTTGAAATTTAAATTATATATTTATTTATTTTTATATTCTATGATATTTATTTAAAACAGATTATTTTTAGATTATCATCATTTGTATTTAGGTACACTGTGACTTCACTGCTCTCTTTGATGTGAGAAAATAAATAAATTATTCTGGTGGCTACATAAAGTAGACTTATCTCATTATTCCCTTTTATAAATTTGTAGGATGGTTGAAACACGCTCTGGTAAGATGCAAGACACAGCACAGGAGAGAATCAAGGCTGAAGAGTCTGCCAAGCCGCAACCTGGTGCAACAATTGGTAGAGATGCTAGTTCCGACCCAGTTGTCCTGAATCCCAACATCGACATCCCCAAGTATGATGGAACAGAAGACCCTCGCCCATGGATTGAATCTCTTGAAGAAATTGGCTTCCTGTACCATTGGGCAGACTACATTATCTCCCGTTATGCTGCCATGAATATGATTGGTAGCGCCAAAAACCTGGCTGAACCTACACAAAGTAAGTTTCACCAGCTGGGAAAATTTCAAGAGCCGCCTAATTGAGGATTTTGCCTCAGACGCCAACAAAGAAGAAATGAGGATGAGATTAAACAGGATACAACAGTGGAATGAACCTGCAATCAGGTTCGCAGAGGATATCCTTGTACTGTGCAACAAGGTCGACCCCCAAATGGAAGAAGAGACTAAAATAAACTGGGTTATTGGAGGGTTAAAGAAAGAATACTCTTTTGCCCTTCACCTAAACCCTCCTAAAAATACCAATGAACTTCTAGAAATTTGTAAAAAGCTGGATTTGTTCGAAAAGAATTACCAAGAACGTGCAGAAAAATCAAAAGCTCTTTATAATGGACCACGCTCTCCTCGTCCCCATCATCAAGTGCAATGGAAGAATGCTACGTCGTTCAGAAGACCATATCAGAACACCTCCAAGCCCCAGGCCCCCGCTCCGAGGTACTACCAGAACACCTCCAAGCCCCAGGCCCCCACTCCGAGGTATTACCAGAACAAGCCTCTGCCCCAGGTATCTGCCCCTAGACGATCTTACACTCCCAATCCTGAGCCAAAACCGGTCTACCCAAGTAAAACATACAATAAGAATCCAAATTCAAATAGGACAGAAGACGGGAGACCAATATGTTTCAAGTGTAACAAGCCAGGACACGTAGCGCGGTATTGCAGAGTCAGGTTTGTAAGAATTGTGGAAGAGGACCCCATAGTTACACAAGACAAGGTCGAAGAAGAAATCCGAATGGATAATGGAACTCAGAAGTCGAGACCTCTGCTCTACTCTGACGTAAGTAATAGCCCGTACTCGAGTATCCCTACAAGGAATAGATATGCTGCATTAGAAGATTTAAACTAAACATCGCGCCTGAGTCCGTCAATCAAAGCAAGTCGACCATAAATGGAATTAAAAAGTTAGACCCCAAATATAAAATGAACAGTAACGTGGATAGAATCGGTATCTGCGAAGCTTTGATTGATACAGGCGCCGATCTTTCAGTGGTCGACCTTAGTACAGCTCTTAACACAGGTCTTGAAATAATAAATCCTGATAAAATGTGCTCCGGACCCGATGGCAAAGAATTAGATATCGTAGGAAATATTATTTTAAATATAAAATTTGATGACAAAACAATTACACATCAATTTGTGATAATGAGAACACATTTGCGAATATTTATACTTGGACGTGATTTTCTTAAGAAAATGAACGCAAAAATTGATTGTCAGCGTGAAATAATCAAATATGACTTAACAGAAAATCGTGACGTAATCAAATATCAACAGAAGAAAATAAAAAGTGCAAAGGATGCCATTATACCAGAACTTTCTATTAAATTGATTAATGCATTTGTGGAAGCAGAGGATGGCGAATACATCATCGAGGAGAACCATAAAATGTTTCAAACAAATGGACTTCGACTAGCGAGAAGCTTAATAAATGTTGTGAATAAGGAAACATATATCTGGATAACAAACCCTTACCCTCGACCATTAAAAATATTAAAAAACCAAACATTGTGCTTTGGAAGCCAGCCAGCCGAAGTGAATCTTATGGAAGAAAGTGAACAAAAAGAGCATGAAGAACCCCAATTTCAGATAAACGAAAATTTAGCATATACGGAAAAGGAGCAATTGAAACAAGTTTTGGAAAGGTACGAGGATTTGTTTTCGTCGGGATTAGGAAGATCCAACTTAGCGAAACATCGGATCGATACAGAAGGCGCGAAACCGATCAAACACAAGCCGTATAGGGTGAGCGCGAAAGAGCGAGAAATCATAAAAGAACAAGTTGATGAAATGCTCAGAGACGGTATAATTAGACCATCCTCGAGTCCATGGTCCTTCCCTGTAATCTTGGTCAAGAAGCGAGATGGTAAGTACAGATTTTGCGTTGACTACAGAAAATTGAATGATGTAACAGTGAAGGATGTTTACCCAATTCCCAGAATTGATGAAGTATTGGATACACTTCAAGGATCCAAATACTTTTCAGCAATTGACCTTAAATCAGGATATTGGCAAGTAGAGGTTGAGGAGAAAGATAAAGAAAAGACAGCCTTCACTACAGCACATGGCCTATATGAGTTCAACGTAATGCCCTTTGGTCTATGCAATGCCCCTGCTACATTTGAGAGGAACATGGAAAATATGCTTGGTAATCTTAGATGGCAAATTTGCTTATGTTATCTAGATGACGTAATCATTTATAGCTCGGATTTTTCAACACATCTCAAAAGAATAGAAGCTGTTTTAAAATGTTTTCGCGAGGCTAATTTAAAATTGAACAACAAAAAATGCCAATTTGCTTTCGAAGAACTGGAGATTCTTGGCCATATAACTAATCAACATGGTATAAAACCAGCGGAGCATAATATCAAGGCTATTAGAGATTTTCCTCGGCCCAAAAAGATAAAAGAAGTTCAATCCTTTTTAGGAATGTGCTCATATTATAGAAAATTTATCAAAGGTTTTTCAAAAATTGCCGATCCATTAACCAGTCTTATAAAAAAGAATGTACCTTTTACCTGGACAGAAAATCAAGAGAAAGCATTTCAAACCCTTAAAGTAGCATTGATAAATCCTCCAATCTTAGGGCACTTTGACCCGAATGCAATTACTTACATTCATACTGACGCATCTAACATCGGCCTGGGTGCAACATTAGTCCAAAAGTTCGGCGATAAAGAAAAAGTTATCTCATATTTAAGTCGAACACTGAGCAAACCTGAGCAAAATTATTCGACTACCGAAAAAGAATGTCTAGCTGTTGTGTGGTCAATGTCCAAGTTACGACCCTACCTATATGGAAGGCACTTCAAAATCGTAACTGATCATCACGCACTATGCTGGCTTAAGAATCTGAAAGATCCGACCGGCCGATTAGCACGATGGGCACTGAAGATTAAGGAATATAATTTCGAAATCATACATAAATCGGGTAAAAAAACATCTGGACGCTGATGGTCTATCTAGAGGACCCTTACCTGAAAACGAATGGGACGAAGATTATGAAAGACTATTTCTGAATCAAATAATAGACGAAAAGGATGATTTTATTGAGAATATTAAGGAGAACCTTAGTGGAAACAAGCCTTCAATTACACAGAACTTCAAAGAAGAAAATGGGTGTCTCTACAAGAAAAATCCAAATCCTGAAGGTAGGGCATGGTTGCTGGTAGTGCCAAAGAAGAGAAGGAAGGAAGTCATGAGTGAATACCACAACCATATGCTGAATGGCCATCTGGGCGTCGCCAGAACCACTTACCGATTGAAGAATAAATACTATTGGCCTTCCATGTTGAAAGATGTTTCAGAATTTGTAAAGACGTGCCATCTTTGCCAAAGTCGGAAAGGTTCAAATCACTTGCCTTCTGGACTTCTACAACCTATTCCCCCAGCTAACTACCCTTTTGAAAGAATCGGAATTGACTTTGTTGGCCCCTTGCCATCAACGAAAAGAAGAAGGAAGTGGATAATTGTGTTGACTGATTATTATACCAAGTATGCTGAAACAAAGGCAGTATCAGAAGCAACCGTGAAAGAAGTCTCTACATTTTTAATCGAACATATTATTTTACGTCACGGGGCCCCAAGATTTCTTATTAGCGATAGAGGTTCACAATTCACTAGCAATTTGATGAAGGAGGTAATGAAAATGTGCAAAGTGAAACACTGCTTCACAACGAGCTACCACCCCCAGACTAACGGACTAACGGAACGGCTAAATAGAACTTTAATCAATATGATCAGCATGTATGTGAACACAGACCAAAAGAACTGGGATGAAATCCTCCCTTTTATCACCCACGCGTATAATACCACGATTCAAGAAACCACAGGCTACTCTCCATTTTTCCTGTTGTTTGGAAGGGAACCCATGTCCCTCTTAGACGACGAGAATATCCCAACGGACAGTAACATGGACGATTACGACGAATATATAGAAAACTACTTAGATAAAATAGCAAGGACGAGACAGGTAGTCATTAACAACACAGAGAAGACTCAGGAAAGAATGAAAAGAAACTATGACAAAAAACACAATGAGAAAATCTATGAACCAGGACATTTAGTGGCAGTTTGGACACCAGTCAGGAAAATCGGAAAATGCGAAAAACTATTGAGAAAATATTTTGGCCCATATCGAATATTAAAGAAGCTGTCTAACGTAAATTACTTAATTGAGCCGAAAGATAATCCTGGCCAAGACCCATTTATTGTCCATGTCTCAAGACTCAAACCCTATTTTGAGAGAATTGATGAGGTAACTCACGAGGACGTGACGACCTCTGGAGAGGGGGAAGTGTTACATCATGATTAATGGCGTATTTATTATATTATTTTTAATATATTTGAAATTTAAATTATATATTTATTTATTTTTATATTCTATGATATTTATTTAAAACAGATTATTTTTAGATTATCATCATTTGTATTTAGGTACACTGTGACTTCACTGCTCTCTTTGATGTGAGAAAATAAATAAATTATTCTGGTGGCTACATAAAGTAGACTTATCTCATTATTCCCTTTTATAAATTTGTAGGATGGTTGAAACACGCTCTGGTAAGATGCAAGACCCAGCACAGGAGAGAATCAAGGCTGAAGAGTCTGCCAAGCCGCAACCTGGTGCAACAATATATATCAAATTACAACGTGTGAATGACACAAATTTAATGATACACAACAAATAAGTTAATAATATACAATTTTAAAATATGCAAACATATTATAAGTATTTTTTTACATTATTTAAACAAAATTAAATTGTTTAATAAACGCTTATATTTGTGGAGCGCGCAACATTTGTGGAGAATCAGCTGATGTCAATCGTGAGACAATGACGAACTACGAAGTAGACCCAATTGTCCACATTCCGCATCCAAAAGAGGTCTTGGAGAGCATTCAAACTCTGCGATTGTTTCTTCAATGTCAGGATGAGTCCAAGTCTCTTCATAGGCATCTGTCAGACTTGGACAACATCGAAAAGAGTGTTCAGCACTTATTACTGACTTCTAAATGTCAAAAGAAAATCACAAACTACTTCTCCAAAAACACCTGATGAGGTTGTTATTGATCTTTGTGTTGCTCTTTTGAGTTGAATAGTAAATAAAATTATTGGTACAAAACATTTTTTTTTTCCAACTGCGGATATAACAAACTTCGGATATAACAAAGTGATTGTCATGGATAATGCGACTTCGTTATAAGCGGAGTACACTGTATATATAATTATTTATAAAACAGATTATTACTATAAAATATTATGTACTATAAAACATTTGTATTTTGATACACTGAATACACCACCTGCTTTGAACTTTGATGCGATAAATAAAGAGATATTCTAGGTGCTACCTAAAATATAGTCGTCTTATTATTGACTGGTTTAACCTTGTAGAATGGTTGAGACACGTTCCCGAAAGATGCAAGACGCATCCGAGGAGAGAATCAAGACTGAAGAATCTGCCAAACCGCAGCTTGGTGTAACAATATATATATATAAATAATTAAAATTATCTTTCATATTTTTTAAATTCAATTAAATTTAAAACAAAAAAGAAAGCCCTTTTATATTATCTATTTATTTTTGTTATTAATTAGCATTCATAATGAAAGCTAATTCTGTTGGCGTTATTTAAACCTACGTTGAGAGGAAATATTTCAGATATATGATTCAAATTACAAGTTAAATAACAAAAAGGAAAATTTGTTTTATAAATACAAGATTTATAAAAGGATTAAAATAGGTTTGCAGATGATAATAGTTGATAGGTGTTGGAGAAGAATGAAAGTTTTGAAATGATTTATCGACTTGATATCAATGAAAATAATATATCAAATTTCTATCTCTACGAATAGATATATTGAATGTCTTAAAACATATATTTGACATATTATATGTTCTACATATACATTTTTAACATAGGAATTTCTACTTAGAAAAACCAGAAACACCAAGTCTGATGTAACTTCAAAATGGCGGATGATTATGATGGTAACATGAGGTTATGTTGCGCTGAGTTTTGTTGTTGACATACATTAAAATGTTATAATACCTTGATAAAGGTTGGCGTTCAGCCAACTGAAATATTGGTAAAATAAATGATATTTTGATCCAATATATGCCTATATGTATATATGAATACGTAACTATTAGCAATATAACAGCCTCATTTAATATATCCACCTATCCTCTGTACACATTTGGTCCAGCGTTCTTTCCGACTCCCAAAAGAACTTTGGTAAAATTCTACATCTTGCTTTCTGAAACACACTCTAACCTCATGGAGTAACATTTCATCATTTTCAAATGTTCGACGGTGTAGAGAATTCACCAAACAGGTAGAAGTTGGAAGGAGCCTGATCAGGACTGTAATCTGGTTGAGGCAGCAAAGTCTACCCATATCTGGAAATTTGAGCTAATGTCTGTTGCGCGGTGTGAGGTCTTTCATTGTCCTGATAAAATTTGATTCGATAGTCTTTTTGGCTGGGCCTTTCGTTCAAATGGCTCGTTTTAGCTTTTCTAATTATTCACAATATCTTTCTTTATTGCTTAAAGTATTTTTTAAAGCATGTCCATGAATGTAAGCCCATCTTGGTTTCAAAAGACCGTGTCATGATTTTGTCTTTGGAAAGGAAGAGCCTCGGTTTTTTCCTTACTGGAGACTTTTTAGGGGTCCATTGCATTGATTGACGCTTTGAATAAGGGTCATAATAATAAACCCCTCATCACACGCAATGAGGTCTGAACGAATCTCTTTCCAAGTTTGCATAATCTATCGTGTTAGAAGCTTTGACACCCATTTTGAGCTCAATTTTCGATTGCCAAGATCTAAAAGAAGTTTAAGAAACTTCCATTAGAGATTGAAAGTGTTTTCATCAAATGATATGCCATTATTGTCCGACAATTCTAAGCCATTTCCTCAACAAGAGCTAAATTTTGGTGTGTAGTGACAGATGTAGGTTTACCTGGCCTCTATTTGTTATGACGAACAGGGTAACCTTTCTGGAAGCGTGACCCCATCTGTGTATTGTGCTTCTATCCAATGTTCGGTTTCCATATACTGGCTGGAGTTTTGAGTGAATTATTGTGCCTGAAATGTCACCAGACTAAAGGGGAACTTAGTCACCGACCGTTGTCGGATTCTTGTGTTCACTTTAGGCCGCATATCTAATAAAATACAGGATACAGTGGACCCTCGGTTTACGAGCACCTTGGAGTACGAGCTTTTCGCAGTACGAGCAAAATTTTTTGAAAAATTTTACCTCGGATTACGAGTGAAATTTCGCATTACGAGCAACTCGTGATGGCCGTAATCGCGATGGATGAAAATTCACTGGGATCCCTCCCTTCAGATCAGATTCGGGAAATATGTAAAATGTGGGAAACTGTGCAATTGTTCGTAGAAAGAAGAATTGCCCGAGTTTCAATTATTAAAAATAAGAAATTAGTTTCGCACTACGAGCGTTTTGGAGTACGAGCATGGCTCTGGAACGGATTATGCTCGCAAACCGAGGGTCCACTGTAAATCAATTCTGATTGTAAATATGAAAGGCAGAGTGATTTATCTACCAGAAAACATGTATTTTATGATGATAAATTATTTATATATTTTGCTAGGGGTGATTGTGCATATTGACCCAAACTTGTATAAATAAATATATATATAATCTAAAATGCAAATATTTTATTTTGAAAAACATGTATTTTATTTTCATTCATGGTCATTTTGACCATAGATTTAGAATACTTTGTAATTGTTGTAAATATTTATAGTTGACATACCTTTTTTTAATTCACGAATATAGGATTAATTTTATAAATTCTATATTACTGTGAAAATAATTAAATAGTAATTATTTTCAAGTAATTGAAAATAAAAACTACTTGAAAGGTAAATACCTATCATTCTTTTTTTCACGACTGCACCTTCAATTCTCTATCTTTTTCAACAACAAAACAAAAAAAAAAAATATATATATATATATATATATATATATTCAATTACAAAGGCATATATTGGATCAAAATATTATTTATTTTATCAATATTTCAGTTAGCTGAACGCCAACCTTTATCAAGGTATTATGACATATTAAGGTGTGGCAACAACAAACTCAGCGCCATATATATATGTTGTAACCCTGAGTAATCCGGCGTGTGAATAAATTGACAGTCATTGTCGTGAGGCGAAAGTGGTAAGGTTCTTCCCACACGTGGACGGTAAGAAGCAGATGCAGGGCTAAATTTTAGAATCGAGCGGGTCGGAGACAACCCACAAGACAGACGTAGAGGCCATGACACAAACCTGGATGTCTAACACCGAGACAAGGTAAGAGAGCAAGAAGCGGCCTGCGTAGATGGACACACTGTATTACACTCTCTGCTGACACTGCTGTGTTGACCCCGGGGGCCTACAAAACTCCGAGAAAGGCCCCTTCCTGGGCGTCGGCTATGTCCTTTGACGTTTCTTCATAACTGTCTCCAACTTACCTTTTTGCGTTTTATATTTAGACTTCATTAATTCGAGTTCGAATACAAATAAGTATGATACATATTAAATTAATAAATATATAGCATATCGTGCATAATATTATAAATTTGATAG
>CP092865.1:171702727-171721466 GCA_030710605.1 Cordylochernes scorpioides | reverse complement strand
TGCGTGCCAGTGTTGTCCGCCACAGTAACGGCAAGGATATGGTGGGGTCTTGTCCACGGTGATGGAAGGTGCTCTGCTCTGGGGCGGTGATCGTTGTTGGGCAGCTTTAGTACTGGTGTTATCCCTTTCGTAGGCCAGCTGCTGGGCTAAGCACAACCATTCTTCTGGTTCCGAGGGTTGTGCCATCTTTAAAAGGTTGCCATAGTGACGTGGCACGCCGTTGGATAGTGCTTGCACGATGGCACTCTTAGGGAGGTTGATCGCCAATCCTATTCGGACCTTGTTCTTGTAGTAGGTCTCGATCTCGGCCATCGATGTGCATTTAAGCTCATAGAACTCTTGAAGAGTGAAGCTAGGGCGTCGGGGATAGACGGCGCAGAGTGACTCCTTGACCTCTTCATAAGTCTTATTGAGTAGAGCTAACTCTTGTGCAATTTTGCGAGGTTCGCCTCTGAGTGATGATAGAGCCTTTCGAGTTTGGCGTGTTGGCTCTAAGTTGTGGAAGTTCGGCTGAGACTCAAGTTGTGAGAAGAAGTATGCGGCAGGTTCATCTCCGTCGTAGGTGATTGCTTCTTCAGGATCACGGTTCAAAAGTTGGTCGAGACAGAGGGTGAGAGCTCGAAGAGAAGCGGCTACAGTAGAGTCGGTTGTTGAGTCTTGTGGAACTTGGTTGTGGGTTTGTCTGATCATCGTGGTCTTGCTTCTAGTTTTCTTCCTACTCTGGTATATGAGGGATTTGCTTCTCGACCAGGTCTTATCCTGTGGACTTTTAATGTGGCAATATAATAATAAGGTGGAGAAAGAAATAAGGACACCACAAGTTGGAAGGGAAACCCAGACAACCAGCGAGAGATGGGGAGAGACGGGCCCGGCAACAGCCGGGCGGCCGTTCGTATCGCGAACAATTCCCCAACTGCCTTAAAAGTCCCAAGGTGAAGACGGACAGGCCCCATTTGCCGCCCCTTGGAATGTCGCTGCTGTCTCAAGTGACCGGACTTTACATCCCGTCTCTCTCTGGGCTGTCTCTAGGTTTGCTTTATTATTCCTGGTAGAGTATATATTATGACATATGTATATATAAGTTGAAGTTTTTTTTCGGTTGATAAAGAGAGGTTAGTTTCATCGGACCAATTGTCTATCAAATGAAGAACTGTTTGTATTAAAATCCTCAAGTCTATTATATTTGTGGCTCAAAGAACGATATTCACATCATCGGCATATGCTACAGGACAAATGTTTGGTATTTGAGTAAGACGGACGAAGAGGCCATTGAGGATGACGTTCCAAAGTAACGGAGACAGTGGTCCTCCCTGTGGGCATCCTTTGTTCAGTGGTTTTAATACAAGAAATCCAGTGTATTCAAATAAGACATTAAGGTCTTGAAAGTATGATTCTATTATTTTTATTTGATCAAATGAAGTGTTAAATTTATCAAGGGATTCAATTATACTTGGATGCCAGGAGTTGTCGAATGCCGCCGACATATCTACTGAAAGTAAAACGACTAGTTGGTTTTGTTTAAATTCTATGATGATTCTATTTATTTCTTGAATAGCGGAGAACGTTGAACGCCCCTTTAAAAAACCGTGTTGACTTGTGTTTAGCCTGGAAGTTAAGTGATCCAATCATTTTCTGGCAATTAATATCTCAAATATTTTGGCTAAGATTTATTTTATATCAATTTGAAGCGCCATGTCTCCCTAGGGACACTTGCACTGAAATACATGTATGCCTTTACATTTGTCTATACATTTATATACAATAAATATAGGCCGTGAGAGAGAATAGAATAGTCATATGATATTAACAATGAGAAAGAGAGAAAAAAGATATCTGTTCAAAAGAAAGAAGTGTCTGGCAATATGTACAATCAGCATAATATAAATTATCCGTTTCTTAAAATATATTTGTTACTATATAATTCAAAATATATTGAATTTAATATACATTTCTTACTTGAAATAAAAATACCTGTTTACTATTATATTATTTATGCGATAAAACAGAATAAGAGAAGAAAAGTTTCTTTATTGGACAAATTATAACGGTGCGAGCTTTCGGGTAAAAACCCCTTCTACAGGCGTGGTAGACGTGACACTATAACATAGGTAATGTGGCTAGAAAGAGAATATATACACATGAGAATATATACTCCATACGAAGCACCCCCCACTTTATCAATGAGTTAACTGCCCTTAAAACCCGCCCCACATTTTACAATGTGTTCCTTCGATGTAACCTCCCTCTACCTCAGTCTTCCCCACAATCTCATCATAGATAGTCTGGAGCGGTTCCTTGACTCACAGAGTGTAGATTCCCATACAGCTTCATCCATAATACAACTTACCAAGCTCTGCTTGAGCATGAACTGTTTCACATTCCAAGAAAATCATTACAGACAAATTAAGGGCTCTCCGATGGGTAGCCCTCTTTCCTCTATTGTCGCAGAAGTCGCTATGTCCGAAATAGACAACTGGATCACCCGTACCCTCCCCATAGATATACAAATATGGCGCCGTTATATTGATGACGTATTTTGCTTATGCAGACACGGCCAGGAGAGCACCATACTTGCAGCCCTCAATAGTTTTAACCCCAACATCTCCTTCACTTTAGAAATAGAATCAAACCAGGTCATCCCATTCCTAGACATCCTAATTATACGTACCGCATCCTCATTCCACACCACAGTCTACTACAAAAAACAGTGTCCCCCCCAGTTATACCCATTTCAATTCACACTGCCCCATTTCCCACAAAATCAACATAGTAAAAATTCACCAAAAGAATCTATACCCACTGTTCGCTCGATATATTTAAAGAAATAGAGAAAAATCTTATCATATCGCACCTCTCCATAGCATCGTTTCCGCTTGAATTCATCAACAGACATTCATATACACCTGGCCCCCCCAACCACCCTAAAATTTACAGATCATTATGTTTCCTTCCCTACTCCCCCTCCTCAGCCGACATAGCCAGAAGCCTTAAAGCATACGGTATCCGCACCTTATATAAAAACTCCCCCAACCTGCTCACATCCCTCCGTCACCCATATACTAAATCGCATGCCCCCCCTGATCCCCTCCATTCTGTTGGCGCGGTCTACTCTGTCTCGCGTGAGCAATGCTCTGCCACATACGTTGGCGAGACAGGCAGATCCGTCGCCATCAGAATGTCTGAGCATTCTAGAAATATCTCCAACCAAGACACCAGGTCCCTCCTTTACCAGCACACACTCAATACCGGCCATACATTCAACACCAACCACCCCACCATACATTACAGACGCATTCATAACCAGCACCAGCGATTAGTTCTCGAATCCATAGAATCTCACAGACATAATAGCATCAACCGCAAAATAGATCTTCCTGATGCCTATCGTGCTCTCCTGGCCTTGCAGTAATAGCATCATTTCCTAAAATTCTTTGAAATATTGCATTTCCAGTAATTTACGTTAACATATTCCTCTATAGACTCAAAACTCCAAATATACAAATGCCCTATTTGCCTACTATCTCTTTAATTACAATAGTCATAACAAATGAAAAATCCCCATTTGCATAGCATATTCCGCTAATATGTAAATAATCATGTGTATATATTCTCTTTCTAGCCACATTACCTATGTTATAGTGTCACGTCTACCACGCCTGTAGAAGGGGTTTTTACCCGAAAGCTCGCACCGTTATAATTTGTCCAATAAAGAAACTTTTCTTCTCTTATTCTGTTTTATCGCATAAACAATACCGAGAAGATTATCACTGTCGTTATTATATTATTATAGATTTTTTTTGCCTTGAAAAACAAGGCAATCTAGTAAAAGATTTATTGATGTTTGTTCCTCATGTTAACAAAAACAACTCGAGTCCTCCACCGCTTTAATCTTTTTAAAAAGCTTCTGAAATTACCTTGTTTAGAAAAGAATTGAGAATTATGAAAATTTGGTTGGATATTTTGACTAAATTGGAAAGGAGGCATATAGGGCGAAAGGCTTTATAACTCATATTGTTTGGCTTGTGGGTTTGTGGAAAATACTTACTGTGGAGTTTTTCCAAGGAAGAGAAAAATGATTTTTTCTCATGCATTTGATAAAATTCCTTAATAGAACGAGTTTTGTTTGAATATATGACCATTTTATCAGCTGATTCGATATATTATTTATTCCTGGAGAATTCTTCAGGTATATCTGTGATTTCATTGTATAAAATCAGTTTCTGTAAAAATGGCCTGTTTTTGTTCTTGTAATTAGGGATATAATTTCGAGTAATTATGTTTTTCGCTGAATCAGCTACTTGAGTATCATCGAAAACAATTATTAAGAAGTTCTGACATAGCTGTTTAGAATGGATTTGACGAATGATCAATAATTAGCGGATTTGTGGTATTTTTCCACAAAATTATTTTTGTTAATTCACCTAAGGAAGAGTCATTGGTTAGTTCTTCAATATCGTCTCTCCAACTGTTGTAATTTGCTTTTTTCATTGCTGTTATATATTTGCGTCTTGCTTCGCAGAAAATGATTTTGTTCACTCTAGATTTTTTTCTGAAATATAGGTTTCGCATGAAATGAAAGCTGAGTTTTAGCATTTCACGTTTGTTGTTCCACAATTTGACAGAATATGAAGAGTTAGATATGTTGGTTTTAATTAGGAGAGTTTTATACGGTGATCAATTTATTAATTCCGAAATTTGACAGAGCAGGCTATCCACTTAATTTGGTTGCGTTGCTTCTTCAAGTTTAAATTGTAGGTAATAAACTTTGAACTATTACTTGATTCTGAGAATTTTACCATTCTGTTTGTTTTTCTTTAAACCTCCACGTACAATTAACATAATTTCTATTGATTCTGTTCGGAGTGAGATTTGAAATATAACTCCAATGTGGTCGGATATAATGGAGAGTTGAGTCGTTTTCCAATTTTGAACCAAGTTCATTGCCTGCGGATTGGTTAGAGTTAGATCTATTATGCTTGTTACACGACATGTAGGATGGGCAATATTATGGAAATAGATATCATGTTGAAGAAGAAAGTTATTCAGTTTTTGACCATTCACATTGGTTATTTTGTCCCACCATACTGGAAAACGATCATTCAGATCACCGCTTATGATCAATGGAAAATAGTTATATCGTATAAGAAGATTATTCGAAAGCTGTAATGGTTATCATTGGATAGATTCGGCTGTAGATACAGTAGATAATGATTGGGTTTTCTGATGTATTGATTTTTACTGTAACTGCGATTTTTTTTGTAAATTCCGGTATAAGAGAAACTTTTATTTGTGAGTTTAATACAATGATGGAAGCCTAGATAAATTTGGATGAGTGATGCGATGGAGCAGGAGTTGAAGAAGACATCCTGGAAGAAGCGAGAATATCACTTTATATTTGATAGTGTAAGGTTCAGTGAGGGAAAGAATGTCCCGGTTTATTCCAGTTAGGTTCTGCCTTAGTTCATTTGTAGCTGTGTAATTTTATCATATTTTGCATAACTAATTAGATAGAGTTGGATCGAAGGGTGCTATATGTTTGACCCATGATAAATCAATTGATCAGAAAGGTTGTTGAAGGTTTTCTGAATCTCCCACGTAATCTGTTATGTGTATGGTCCTATTTATTTAAGCTTTATAAAGTGGGCAACTTGGGCTGTTTGGCCTGTGATTTGTGTCACTGTTTTTATATTTTGGATGTGAGCTGCAGTTTTGACATTTCAAAACTTTTGAGAAAGAACGATCACCTGGTGTATTGCAATATGACATGCCGGAGGCTGTTGACATTAGTTTGATTTATGACCAGAATTAAAACGGTAGCATTTTTGACATTGTCTTACCAGGACTCGATCCAGGATTTCACAGGATTGAAAATACGTATGTATATTACCATTAGGTAAGCTTTTGAAAATTTTGTTTATTCCCGGAGCAACTCGGAGGACTATGCCGCGATCAGAATTATTTGTTTTGGTTTCAAAAAGGACTTTAATTTTTTTCTGTTTACCCTTTAGTGATTCATTCATTGAACATATGGTTTCCACAAATCCTGAAGTTGCGGGAGTCATTTTGTCGACTGATTTTATAACTATGGCCGGTTCCAGTTTTTTAGCTTCGGAAATTTTATTGATTGAAGATAGCTGGTCGTTGCCCCGGAATTCCTGGATTAAGTCGTCTATGTCTTCATTGAATGGAATTTGAAAGATGCTACCTTTTGTCCTTTGATTACTTTATTGATTTTGTTATTTTCATTTAGAATTCTCATATTCTTTTATTAAGTTGGTCACCTGAAGGTAAACATCATTAATTTGATGGTCAGTTTTGGCTGAGACAATGATAGTTTTGTTGTCGTTTACGTAAGATTAATTCTTGGGTAATTCTAAATGAATCTTGCTGTATGGTAGGTTGGATTGAATGGAATGATTTATCGAATGATGAGAAAGATTGTTGAAGTTAAAATATTTAGGTGATAAGACATAATTAAAAATGAGTATTAAAAATATATATATATAATTAGTTATTGATGGCTGACGGCATTGCTAATGATGGTTGAATGGCACACAAATAATGATAAAGAATAATATAATTAATGTCAAAATGTTTAATCCACATCTAAGTTTATATACAAGTTTGAAAAAAATACAAAACTTCGAAATTATTATAAAAATAATTGGAATTGTATATAATGAAAATATTTAAATTTGATAAAAAATGAATATAAAAAAGAAAATGTTTCAAAATATTTTTTAAATAATCATCTCAAAAAGAGAAAACATATTTATAATATTAAGATGCATTAGCTCGCCATCTGTTATCGAAATTCGAGGCTATTATAAACGCGTATGATTCTTCTAAAAAATAAACAACTTATACTGCTCTTACTGCAATGGAAAAATTAATGGGAGGGCATGGCTGATTAGTGGTGAATCCTCCCAGCTGTTTCGCCAGTTTAATATCACATACCGCTGTTATATTGCATTTTTCGATCTTCCTTTTACAATATACTTTTATAATATTTCTAATATCCCACTAGGAATTTTCTAAAACTGAAATAAAAGGTTTATTAAATGGTTAGGTTGATGTTAGACCAGTGTGTGGGCATGAAAATAGAAGATGGCTGGGGAATCATCGGGAAAGTTTCAGAAAGGACTTGGAGAAAGTTACTGGGAGTTGATGAATAAACAAGGGCGTGTTAAGAGCTGATAATAGGGTAAATAAACAAGGACTCTACCTGGCTCATCAGTGATAAACCCTCTCAGCGGTTTCGCTAAATTAATGTCCAGAATTAAATATGTAGATAAAAAGTGATATTCAAAGAAATATAAGCTTCCAACATATATATCACAATATATTTCCTAGAAAATTGTACATCGCCACTTCTCCAGTTAATACATATTCAATACATCGAAATATATTTATTAATTTCCCTGTAAATTTAACAAATGCTTATTAAAATTGAGCTTATACATTTTTCAACCAAAATTATGATGAATATGGAATTCTCCTAAATCTAGCATTGTGTATAATATGCCATACTATATTTGAATTTAGAGAATATATAATTAATGATTATTCTTATTCATAAACGCTCTCTCTCTCTCTCTAATATCGAGCAAACAAGTTGATGTTACCATTATGAATTGAATACATTGAACACTATTGAACATTTAACAATAAAGGAAGTTTCACAGCTTTTAAATTCTGGAATTTGAGAAGCAGCTGGCACTTACAATTGTTTGTTATGCGGGTTAAACAAAGTTCCTATTGTGAGAAGAAAGAATTTCCACATGTTACGTTGAGCGATGTTTTCAGAAATCGCGGTGAAACAATGAAATCATTAAGATAATTTTTATATTTGTTTATTTAGATCATTCATATCATCATTCTTCAATCACTTCACGCAACGCAGGGGAATTTAGTACATCATACTAACTGGAAAGAGTCTGGGCGACGGTCGCCCAGCTGGTACATAGAGCTCAAGACAGAGATGGCTGGCGTCGTATCGTGTTTAGAATGTAATACGTACAGTGGGCCACAACGTTCGTTCGCGAATAAAACTATTATTTAGAGAAATTAAATAATTAATTATTTAAAAAAATATTAATAAATATAATTAATTTTTAATTCAACATTTTGATACACATATTTTAAAGCTCTTTCTACAGGCCTTATACGCCAATAAAAATGCATTCTGAAGAGGCGTCAGTTTCAACTTATATTATATATTGTTATGACTATGAATAAGACTCAAGGCCTAACCTTTGCTAGAATAGTATTTTGCTTCAAGAGCCTGTTTTACGCATGAACATCCATATGTGGCTTTTTACGCATGCGAACTTTGGATAGCATATGTATAAAGTTGAACTCACGTGTTAATAAAACTAGAAATGTAGTTTTCATGAGGTCCTTCATAAATGAATTAATCACTTTTATATGCATTCTTATCTACAACATAGTTTGATTTGTGTGTCTGTGTTTGGGCTATTTTCTTTTCAAATATCGATATTTGTCATTTTAAATATATTTATTCAAATTTTCAACAATTCCTATGTTTAAACTAATAAGGTAAATTTATTACTAATTAACAATGACTATGGTAAATAGAGGTTTAAATACAAATATTTTTCAGTTTTTTAGGTATTATATAGCTTCGTATAGGTACGTATAGCTTCTCACCTGGTAGAAAATATATTTGAATTTTTTTTGTGAACGAATACACTATTTATTCTTTTTTATTTTTTTGGGGTATTTTATTTATTTTCTTATTTTAGCCACAGCTCTTGTTAGCACGTTTTCTTTGATGTTTCTTCTAGAAAGAACGAGCTGACTCAATTCGATTTATTTCACACAACAAACAAGAATTACACTACGATTTAATGCGATTTAGTTGTATTTAACACAAAAGAAAACAGAAGAAGAAAAAAAAAACAACAAAAATAATGATGATAAGTAACAATAAAATTCTATGAATATGAATTATAATTAATTAATAAAATACAATAATAATAATAATAAATAAAACCTAACATATAGATTACTATAATAATGATAATAAAAAAAAACTAACATACTCCACCCCGGTGGACTAACTTAGTCCTCAGCAAAAGGTAATGGTACTATTTTAGAGACAGTTCTAGTAAGGTGTTCTTGGTGCTTGGTCTTCACCTCGACGACTCGAACTTTTCCGTCTGCTCCCGGAAAGACTTTGGTGATGCGACCAAGGCTCCAATACATTGCTGGTGGTGATATGGTATCCTTGAGCAAGATGAGGTCACCTTCCTTAATGTTGGGTGAGGATTTTTGCCATTTTAGGCGTTGTTGCAAATTGTTGAGGTATTCTCGATTCCAACGTTTCCAAAATACATCTTTAAGTTTTTTATTTAGGCTCCAGCAGTCGAGGTAGTTTATCGGAACATCATCATCATAAGATTCTGGAAGGGCAGTTAAGGGTCTCCCGATTAAGAAGTGTCCTGGTGTAAGAGGATTAAAATCGTTTGAATCTGAACTTAGAGGACAAATAGGTCGTGAATTTAAACAAGCTTCTATTTGAGTTGTCAGGGTACTCAGCTCTTCAAATGTGAGTATCTGAGACTTTAAGCATCTGAGAAGATGAAATTTGAAGGATTTTATTCCAGCCTCCCAGATACCTCCGAAATTTGGGGCGGAAGGAGGTATAAAATGCCAGTTGATTCGTTCATTAGATATGAATTTTTGAATTGTTGAAGCTTTCAATATATCAAACTGCTCTCGGAGAATGTTGTTAGCTCCCCTAAAGTTGGTCCCGTTATCACTAAATATATCAGAAGGTTTTCCTCGACGAGAAATAAACCGCTTGAGAGCTGCGAGGAAAGCCGCTGAAGATAGGTCTGATACAATTTCTATATGAATTGCTTTTGTGCAGAAACATACAAATAAAGCAACATATGATTTTAATTTTACTTTAGATCTTTTGATGTTTGGTTTCATCAAAAACGGTCCTGCAAAGTCGATTCCAGTTTTAGTGAACGGATTTGATTTCACAATTCGGTGCATAGGCAGATCTCCCATGATTTGCTTGGTAACTTGACGTTTAGCCCCGAAACACACCATGCATTGGTGGATTAGTTTCTTGACCAAACTTCTGCCTGCAGGAATCCAATATCGTAATCGTAGTGCTGACATGGTCAGTTGAAGACCAGAAAGTAAATGATCCAGATGACACTGTCGCACTATTAATTCCGTGATAAAATGATCTCTTGGCAATATTATTGGATGCTTTTCATCAAATTGCAAATTTGAATAATGTAATCTTCCTCCAACCCGAAATAGTCCAGATTCATCAATGAAAGGATTCAAAGATAAAAGCGTTGAGTTAGTTGGTAAAGATTTCTTTTGTTTGCAACAGGTAATTTCTGATTGAAATTCAGAACTTTGAATGAAACGAATGATATTGTGAGTTGAACTTGTTAATTCGCTTGAAGATAGATGTCCTTTCTTTCTTTCATTGTAAGAACATTGGACATTGAATACAAATCTATAAATCCATGCTGTAATTCTAACAAGTTCGTTGATATTTGAGTATTTGAAAATGAAGTCTGGGAAAGAATATTAGTGGAATGAAAAACAGAGAATGTTTTTCGTCTTTCACCTGAAATTTCTTTCGCAAAATCATATTGAGTTTGAATTGGATCTTCAAAGTTCACATCCGAGAGCCAAGTTGGTCCTCGCCACCAAAGAGAGTGATCCACCAGCTCTGAAGGAGTTATACCTCTGGAATCGCAGTCTGCAGGATTATTTTTCGAAATGACATAATGCCAGGAAGAATGTAAAGTCAATCTTTGAATTTCAGCAATCCTATTTCCGACAAATGGTTTCCAATGTCTAGATTCAGATTTAATCCAGCTGAGAACAATTTTGGAATCAGTCCATAAAAATACTCTATCAATTTGTAAGCATAAAGAATTGCGAATAGTATCATATAAAGTTGCGAGAAGAAGAGCAGCACACAGCTCCAGCCGTGGTATGGAAATCATTTTCAGAGGAGCTACCCTCGTCTTGGAAGCAATCAGAGAAACTTTCACTTGGCCTGATTTGAAATGAGATCTCACATAAAATACTGCCGCATATGCAACTTCTGAAGAGTCATAAAAACCATGAAGTTCAACAGAAAGTAAAGCTCCCCTGCACGAGAAGTATCTAGGAATTTGAATTTTATTTAATACGGATAATTCCTTTTCGATTTTCTTCCATTGAGAGCACAAAGTATCAGGCAAGGGATCATCCCAATTCAACTTCTGTTTCCAAAGTGATTGAAGCAAAATTTTAAGACGAATAATAACTGGTGACAGCCAGCCTATAGGATCAAAGATTCTGGAGATGTGGGACAACAAATGTCTTTTAGAATTCGTTTGTTCTGGAATGTCATTAACAAGAATCTGAAAAATGTCCAAGGAAGGATTCCAACAAATACCAAGTATTTTGACACATGAATCACTCTCAAAATCCCAAAGATTATGCCTATCTTCAACCTGTTCTGATAATCCAGAAAGGACCTCTGGGACGTTTGATCTCCATTTCCTAAGAGAAAATCCGGCTGAAGAAAGAAGATTATTGACTTCACGAATATGACATGTAGCTTCTTCAATTGTGTCTGCACCAGAAAGCAAGTCATCAACATAAAAATCGGTTTGTACTATTTTTGAGGCCACTGGGAAAGTTGACACCTTTTCCCTTGCAAGTTGATATAGGGTATGCATGGCGAGATATGGCGCACAAGACAATCCATATGTCACAGTCAGTAGTCTATAATCCAATAAAGGTTCTGATGGGTTTTTTCTCCATAAAATTCTTTGGAAATCACAATCCCTAGAATCGATTCTTACTTGGCGATACATTTTCTCTATATCTCCTGAAAAAGCTATTGGGCGTGTTCGAAATCTTATCAGAATGTTGAAGATATCCTGTTGTAGTTTTGGTCCTACATGAAGAAAGTCATTTAGAGATTTGCCATTGCTAGTTATGCAAGATGCATCAAAAACAACTCTCAATTTAGTGGTAGTGCTTTGCTCCTTAAAAACACAATGATGAGGTATATAATAACATTGTCCTGAAGGTGTATCCAGCTCATCACTGGGAATAAGCTCCATATGATTGATTAAAAGATATTCGTCCATGAAATCACAATATTGTTTTAGGATACTTGGAGATTTTTGTAATTTTCTTTCAAGTGAGAGAAATCGTTTCAGAGCATTGATCCTAGATTCGCCAAGAGTTGGCAATGTTCTAAATGGCAGCCCAACAGAGTACCTTCCATCTTCCAGAATTTTGAGGTTATTAATATTGTCACGGTAGTGATAACGAGTATAACAAAAGTTTAAGTAAAAATAATTTATTTATAAAATGCAAACTATTGCTAAGAATTTATTTACAAGTAATAATATACAAGAATGGTAAGGGGTGATGACCTTGCAAATATTAATGATGATATACCACAGAATATTTAAAATAATTATTCAGTGATATTGCCCCCCTCCTAGATGAACAGCGTCCCGCTGTAATTATCACTTGAACAGATCAGCTTGGTCCTCAGGGTCATGGTAGGGTTTCATTCTCAGTACATGGACAAGGTCTCTTGTTTGGCGTCTTCTGGTTGGTTGGTCCACAGGTTCAACTTCGAAGGTCACGTCAGAGAGTTTCCGAGTAACCCTGTATGGCCCGAAGTACCTTTTCATCAGTTTTTCTGAGAGTCCCACCTTTCTTATCGGGATGAAAATCCATACCAGGTCACCAAACGTTGTAATCCATTGCCTCGTGCTTTGAGTCATATCTGGCCTTGTCCTTCTCTTGGGCTTTCAAGGTTTCTAATCTTGCTAGCTGTCTAGTCTCTTCGACTCGCGAGGCAATCTTCTGACTGTAATCCTCTTGGAGATCTTCATGCGGATTTGGGAAAAGAGTGTCTACAGTTGTTTCGGCTTCGCGTCCATGAATCAGTTTAAAAGGGGTAAAACCTGTTGTATCTTGTTTTGCCGTGTTGTAGGCGAACGTGACGTAGGGCAGGATTACGTCCCAGTCCTTCTGTTCAACACTTACATACATAGCAATCATGTTGGCTAAGGTTTTGTTTAACCTCTCCGTCAGTCCATTCGTCTGGGGATGATACGCTGTAGTGAACCGATGTATCGACGAGCATTGATTGGTGAGTTCCGCAATCAATTTGGATTGGAATACTCGTCCTCGGTCCGTGATGATTTCTCTGGGGGCTCCATGCTTGAGAACAACATCTTCCATTAAGAACTTGGCTTTGACATGGCGGTGGAATCCTGGAGCAAGTCTCTGAAATGTAGATCACAGCATCCATGGCCTCTAGGTCTTCTCGGCGATCTTCAGTTTGTCTTTCTTAATCTACCAGCATCTCCACCAGTTGTCACGGTAGTGATAACGAGTATAACAAAAGTTTAAGTAAAAATAATTTATTTATAAAATGCAAACTATTGCTAAGAATTTATTTACAAGTAATAATATACAAGAATGGTAAGGGGTGATGACCTTGCAAATATTAATGATGATATACCACAGAATATTTAAAATAATTATTCAGTGATAATATATATTTCTTCACACGAAATTTCTTCTCTGGTTAAAGATTTGGCAGAGGGTACTGACTCCAGCTCCCAGAATTTTTTGAGAAAATCATCTTGTTCCTCCGACGCGAACATAGTTATATATTGATTGGAATTTTCACCTGACAGTAATATTTTACCTGTAAGTAACCATCCCAATTTGGATCCGCACGCAGTGGGTCCAGATAAATTTTGGAATCTAACCTTCCCGTTAAATAAGCATGGAGCAAGCTCTGCTCCTATCACTAAATCAATCTGGCTAGATTGTCAAAATTGGGGTCAGCCAACAGAAGATTTTTCAAATAAGGCCAATTATCCTTTTCTATAAAGAAATTTGGCAATTCTGATGTGATCTTATCAATGACTATAGGATTGGCGTTGAATATTAGGTTTGAGAAATGTGGGCTAAATTGGAGAGAGACCTCACCCATTGATTGTTCTACAAGTTTGTTTCCCAAACCAAAAACTGTAGTTTTACATTCAGAAAGAGGAAGATTTAATTTCTTTCGACAGCCTTTGAGAACCTGTATCTATGAGGGCTCTACATGTTTGTAGAACCCTATTTTCCGATTTGACCTTTATTAAAGCCGTAGAGAGTAATATCCGATCATGACTTTTGTTGTCTGTAAAACATGAGACACTGGCATGGGTCAATGGAGATATGTCCGCAACAGGACTTAACATTTCCGGTTTGAACTGATGCAAAAGAGTATGATGTCTCTTATTACATGATTTGCAATTTTGTGTGAAGACGCATTACGATACTCTATGGTTAGATCTTAGACAGTTGTAACAAAGACGATTATCTTTTACAAAATTTATCTTTCAGGTAACATCATACCATTAAACTTAGGACATTTTAACAAAAAATGTTCACCTTTACATAAGACGCATGACTTGACTCTGCTATCTATACTAGAGCCAGAGGCAAATGTTGCTAAATGAGAATGAGTGGATTTATTCATTTTGTAGAATTGTTTTGAATTTTCTTTATTCTGAAAACTCCCGAGACTTCCAGCAAATCTTTCCAGGAAAGAAATCATCTTTTCATAAGATGGATATTCTTTCTCAAGCAAACTCATCTCCCATTCCTTTCTTATTGAACGATCAAGTTTTGATTGAATTATATGAATTAAAATCATATCCGATAAAGTATTACGTTCCAATCCGAGGATAGAGAGATTCTGAATGCTTTCGTTACAAGTGTCCAGGAGATCAAGTAAATCTTTAGTCGATTCTTGTTTTACATTTTTTAGATCATACAAATTTTGAATTTGTTTAAAAGCCAATTCACTTTTTTGTCGAATCTATTGACCAAGATTTGCCAGGCAATAGGATAATTTTCATCAGAAATATTGAACGCCCTAATAAGTCTAGCGGCATTTCCTTTTAGTGCAGAATTTAAATATTGAAGTTTTTGAAAATTTCCCAGTGTTGGATTTTGATCAATAGATCTAATAAAAATTTCCTTAAAACTCAGCCAATCTGAAATATCACCACTAAAGGTGGGCAATTGAAATTTGGGAAGTTCTAAATTGGTTTCACCAGAAAATGTATTTTTATTTGAATTTCCCAGCGATCTATTTATTTTTATCAAAAAATAATTGATTTTAGACTTTGCTTCAAAGGATACCTTAAATTTTTCTTCAGCATTAATGCCTTTATATTTTACTAATTTCATATATTGATTATCAAAGCTAGCTTTTAAATTTAACAAGTCTTCTTTATTTTGCATAAGTGCGTATCTATCATTGCCTTCTAAATTATATTCTACATCTGCTTTTATCAATTCTAAACTTTTAATCAGAGATTCAAAAATTAAGATTTCTGTTTCCATATTTTAAAGATTAGTATTCAAAACCTTACCTTTCTTTATTTCTATGGCTTCTAAGAACTTTCTATTTCTTCTACTTCTTTCCCGGGTTTCGGCACCAAAAAATGTTAGCACGTTTTCTTTGATGTTTCTTCTAGAAAGAACGAGCTGACTCAATTCGATTCAATTCGATTTATTTCACACAACAAACAAGAATTACACTACGATTTAATGCGATTTAGTTGTATTTAACACAAAATAAAACTGAAGAAGAAAAAAAACAACAAAAATAATGATGATAAGTAACAATAAAATTCTATGAATATGAATTATAATTAATTAATAAAATACAATAATAATAATAATAATAAATAAAACCTAACATATAGATTACTATAATAATGATAATTTAAAAAAAACCTAACAGCTCTATTAATTTTCTACTTTTTCAATTTACTCTATCATATGTTGTTAATGTTGGTTTGTTTTGGATGCTATAATCATATTCTAATTTTGATATAGAAAAGTGACAATATTCATTACCTTCTGAAAATGCTTATAATTATTTATCTTTTGAAATATTTCTTGGGGGTTCTCTAGGTATGTTCAGGATTTATCCGTGAGTGTATCTGTGCCCAAATGTATAAATTTAGAAAGTTTTTCACTCAAACTCACTTTAAATGCTGATTCTAGCGAATCAGGAATATAAAATTATTTTAGTTCCCCCAATCTGGCGCCTCCTCGGGTGGCGAATAGGGGAATGCCTCCCAGAAAAAGGTGGTACCGGGAAATAAGATACTCTGGGTAGACCAAAGACAAGCTGTGGCAGGTTCTTGTGGCCCTGTTATTGGTCAGCTACAAAGTAACACATGGTCTTTGGTCAGGAGATACATTGCTAACAGTGTTGGAGGGAAAGCCCCAGGGGAAGAGATCGAGGGAAAGGAGATGACAAGGATACACAGACGATATAAAACAATGGACTGGACGATATACCTATGAGATGAAGAGGATGACGGTGAACTGGGAAGTATGGAGAGACCATGTGGCCCACCCTCAGTAGAGGAAGGCATTGAAGGAAGGAAGAAATACAATTTTTAAGCCACTATCTATACCTTCAGAATCTCTTCACATGCCCATCGGGTAAAACCGAGGCTTTGTCCGGGGTTACTCGGCTAGTTAAAATATAATATTAGATATTGATGTGAAAATATCACCTGCAACAATATCGCCACGTGCATTTATCAATCTTCAATGGCACCCATTCTTAACTTATAAGAGTTACCTAGTAAGGTAAGGGAATTATTTACGGTCCGATGTGTTCCATCTTTGATTGAAATTTGGAAAACAACAAAAAAAATTATCCGCTATCTTATATTTAGAACATGTTATTCATAAAAATACTGTTAAGAAATTTCCTTATTCAATTAAAATGATACAGAAAATGTTTATTTTATAATCATGAAAAATTTCCAAGTAATAACAAAGCTCTTTCATCAAAACCCTATTCCGCGAATTGTTAGAAACAATTAAAACATGATTTTACATATTCAAATAACTCTTTCTAAACGCCAAATTTTGAATTTGGAAATTGTCGAACCGGAAATTAGTTTTTGAATGATTCTGGAATTTTTTTTTTTAGTAAAATAAATAATACCAAATTTATATGAAAGAAAGATATTACAGAATTTGATTTTCAAAAATGTTAACACCTTGTATATTTCTTATACCTTTTTGTATTTCTATAAACACTATTCATAATTCAACAATGACCCTTTGATGAAACACTTGTGGAACACCATGTTTTTTCAGCAGATGGTTACGCAAATGCAGATATAAAAGATACGGAATTTGAGAAATATAATCAAATTGAAAGTTGTCAGTGCAGCTAATTCGATAGAAGGTAAGATATCATATATTTTAATTCAATTTTATTTAATTTATGATATAAAATAGGTTTAGGCAATATAGAATGTTCTTTCGAAATTTTGTCGATATATCAAAAGAATAAGATGTGGTTTATAGGGTCCAAAAAAATATGATTGAAATAATTTGACTTAGAAAATACACAAGGTTTTGGACACCTCTTATGAAGGTAGAACAGATAAAATCAGAGGGCTACACATTTCCACGGATAATACTTGTAGCCACTTAATTTGGTTTAGGCAGAAAGGAGTATAAAAATATAAGTATAAATCACACACAATGCATCATTATTTTATTTATCATTTTGAATTTCGAACTTAGTAAAAGGTCTATTATTTAGGATAAATACATATAAAATGACCGAGAAATTTAAATTTCTACCGATTCAATATAAAAATTCAATAGTTTATATTAGAATTAAACTGGCGAAATCGCTGGGAGAGTTCACCACTGATAAACCAGGCCCTAACATTAATTTATCATTGCAGTAAGGGCAATATAAAATTGTTTAATTAAAAAAAAAGAATCAAACGAATTTCAATTTCTTATAAGAATAGTTAGATATATTTTATTTATATAATATATTCTTTCTCTAGATCAATTTAAGTGTCGAACTATCTCTCACAATATTCTTATCAAAATAATATATATTTTGCTTTTCAAGTAAAATTTATTAATATTTAAAATAAAAAGATTGTGTTGAATCAGGCGTATTTTGCTTTTATATTAAAAGTATTATAATTATCCAAATTTATATAATTGCCCTTTGGTTATAATTTTAAAAGTATTTATATATATATGTAAACAAAAATATGAATTATTTTAAATAAAATTTATTGAAAAAATGTATATAAAGTTTTCAAGAAAAATTTCAAAGCGGCAATTTGGTGAAAACCCTTTCTGACCACGTAACGAGCGCCGCTGAAGTCTTCCGATAGGAATAAATGTCTGTATTGTTTTTTTTTTAATTTACAAGAGAGTACCAGCTAAGATCAATTTTTTAATAATTTAAGAATGGTAATCTATTTGAGCCTTTATATATATATATAGGAATGCTATAATTATAT
The DNA here is from genome assembly GCA_030710605.1 of Cordylochernes scorpioides. Lineage (NCBI taxonomy): Eukaryota > Metazoa > Arthropoda > Arachnida > Pseudoscorpiones > Chernetidae > Cordylochernes > Cordylochernes scorpioides. The sequence goes on along the minus strand of CP092865.1, from coordinate 171,703,071 downwards.
GATAAAATTATATTCAACATAGAAATTCAAAGTATCGTTGAATATTTCTTACTGAAGGACAAAAAGAATATATGGCTAAAATATAAGGACTTCACAAGTTTTACTATATATACACTATTTACTATATATACCTTTATATATAATATTAAACATTCAATCTATGTAATACCTTTATCTATCAAAAATGTTACAATTTTTTTCTTTAAAAAGTGTAATGAATGGTCAGTCTATTTAAAAATATATATTCAAAACTTCTAAACAATAACAGTAAAAGAAAACAAATATATTTACCTTTCCTATCTTGAATCCTGGTCAGTGTTGTTGCGCTCACAGATATGATCCCC
>CP092865.1:171682250-171702627 GCA_030710605.1 Cordylochernes scorpioides | reverse complement strand
AATAAATGCATATATTAGTTAATAACTATAGCCTATGTGCTTTATCTGTCTATGTACTGTTGGCTTCCGTAGGCGTCTCTTACTGGGAAAAAGAAAGAGAGGATTCCATTTAGTTATTAACTAATATATGCATTTATTTAAGGAGCGACCCGCTCCAACACAATAGTTACAAAAACGAAGAAGCGAGTGGGGGGCATGATGGGGGGGGGGGGGGGGCAAAGGTGGCGTGATCGTAGCCAACCAATAGGAGAGCGCCCTTCCAAAAAAAAAAAGCAAATGGTGACAGAGATGAAAAATTATTAAGAACGCATGACGCTCGTAACTGTATATAGAATTATAGGAAAGAAATAAAATAAGAAAAACGGACTTCGCATATATTCATTCCTCAGTCCTAAGAAAGGACTATGGAAACTATTTCATCAGAAAATAAGAAAGAAATGGAAGCCATGGATCGATTGTTTTAGAACGATGTAGGGAGCTGGCATGTGAAGACGAGTAAGGTGGAACACCGGAGATAATCATGGACCACAGGGATACGACGACTAAAGAAGAGATCCAAGACAACGACCTAGAGCAGATGACAGGAGACCTGACAGACAAGAATGGATCAAGACCAGGGGGACCATTTTATCGAGGAGCCACCAGGAGAGGCCATAGATAGACTGCTGGAGAGCTGCAGGACATAAGGGGATCATATCTGTGAGCGCAACAACACTGACCAGGATTCAAGATAGGAAAGGTAAATATCTTTGTTTTTCTTTTACTGTTATTGTTTAGGAAGTTTTGAATAATATTTTTTTAATAGACTGACCATTCATTACATAAATTAAATAAAATTGAAATAAAATATATAAGATATCTTACCTTCTATCGAATTAGCTGCACTGACAACTTTCAATTTGATTATATTTCTCAAATTCCGTATCTTTTATATCTGCATTTGCGTAACCATCTGTTGAAAAAAACATGGTGTTCCACAAGTGTTTCATCAAAGGGTCATTGTTGAATTATGAATAGTGTTTATAAAAATACAAAAGGTATAAGAAATATACAAGGTGTTAACATTTTTGAAATTCAAATTCTGTAATATCTTTCTTTCATATAAATTGGTATTATTTCTTTTACTAAAAGAAATTTCCAGAATCATGTAAAAACTAATTTCCGGTTCGACAATTTCCAAATTCAAAATTTGGCGTTTAGAAAGAGATATTTGAATATGTAAAATCATGTTTTAATTGTTTTCTAACAATTCACGGAATAGGGTTTTGATGAAAGAGCTTTGTTATTACCTGGAAATTTTTCATGATTATAAAATAAACATTTTCTGTATCATTTTCATTGAATAAGGATATTTCTTAACAGTATTTTTATGATAACATGTTCTAAATATAAGATAGCGGATAATGTATTTTTGTTGTTTTCCAAATTTCAATCAAAGATGGAACACATCGGACCGTAAAATAATTCCCTTGCCTTACTAGGTAACTCTTATAAGTTAAGAATGGGTGCCATTGAAGATTGATAAATGCACGTGGCGATATTGTTGCAGGTGATATTTTCACATCAATATCCAATATTATATTTTAACTAGCCGAGTAACCCCGGACAAAGCCTCGGTTTTACCCGATTGGCATGTGAAGACATTCTGAAGGTATAGATAGTGGCTTAAAAATTGTATTCCTTCCTTCCTTCAATGCCTTCCTCTACTGAGGTTGGGCCACATGGTCTCTTCATACTTCCCAGTTCACCGTCATCCTCTTCATCAAATAGGTATATCGTCCAGTCCATTGTTTTATATCGTCTGTGTATCCCTGTCATCTCCTTTCCCTCGATCTCTTCCCCTGGAGCTTTCCCTCCAACACTGTTAACAATGTATCTCCTGTCCAAAGACCATGTGTTACTTTGTAGCTGACCAATAACAGGGCCACAAGAACCTGCCACAGCTTGTCTTTAGTCTACCCAGAGTATCTTATTTCCCGGTACCACCCTTTTCTGGGAGGCATTCCCCTATTCGCCACCCGAGGAGGCGCCAGATTGGGGGAACTAAAATAATTGTATATTACTGATTTGCTAGAATCAGCATTTTAAGTAATTTTGAGTGAAAACACTTTCTAAATATATACATTTGGGCACAGATACACTCTCACGGATAAATCCTGAACATACCTAGAGAACCCCCAAGAAATATTTCAAAAGACAAATAATTATAAGCATTTTCAGAAGGTAATGAATATTGTCACGTTTCTATATCAAAATTAGAATGTGATTATAGCATCCAAAACAAACCAACATATGATAGAGTAAATTGAAAAAGTAGAAAATTAATAGAGCTGTGGCTAAAATAAGAAAATAAATAAAAGACCAAAAATAAAAAAAGAATAAATAGTGTATTCGTTCACAAAAAAATCAAATATATTTTCCACCAGGTGAGAAGCTATATATATAATACCTAAAAAACTGAAAAATATTTGTATTCAAAACCTCTATTTACCATAGTCATTGTTAATTATTAATAAATTTACCTTATTAGTTTGAACATAGGAATTGTTGAAAATTTGAATAAATATATTCAAAATGACAAATATCGATATTTGAAAAGAAAATAGCTCAAACACAGACACACAAATCAAACTATGTTGTAGATAAGAATGCATATAAAAGTTATTAATTCATTTTTGAAGGACCTCATGAAAACTACATTTCTAGTTTTATTAACACGTGAGTTCAACTTTATACATATGCTATCCAAAGTTCGCATGCGTAAAAAGCCACATAGGGATGTTCATGCGTTAAAACAGGCTCTTGAAGCAAAATACTATTCTAGCAAAGGTTAGGCCTTGAGTCTTATTTATAGTCATAACAATATATAATATAAGTTGAAACTGACGCCTCTTCAGAATGCATTTTTATTGGCGTATAAGGCCTGTAGAAAGAGCTTTAAAATATGTGTATCAAAATGTTGAATTAAAAATTAATTATATTTATTAATAATTTTTTTAATAATTAATTATTTAATTTCTCTAAATAATAGTTTTATTCGCGAACGAACGTTGTGGCCCACTGTACGTATTACATTCTAAACACGATACGACGCCAGCCAACTCTGTCTTGAGCTCCATGTACCAGCTGGGCGACCGTCGCCCAGACTCTTTCCAGTTAGTATGATGTACTAAATTCCCCTGCGTTGCGTGAAGTGACTGAAGAATGATGATATGAATGATCTAAATAAACAAATATAAAAATTATCTTATTGATTTCATTGTTTCACCGCGATTTCTGAAAACATCGCTCAACGTAACATGTGGAAATTCTTTCTTCTCACAATAGGAACTTTGTTTAACCCGCATAACAAACAATTGTAAGTGCCAGCTGCTTCTCAAATTCCAGACTTTAAAAGCTGTGAAACTTCCTTTATTGTTAAATGTTCAATAGTGTTCCATGTATTCAATTCATAATGGTAACATCAACTTGTTTGCTCGATATTAGAGAGAGTTAAAATATTGTATTAAAAAAACACTTCCTTTTATGAATAAGAATAATCATTAATTATATATTCTCTAAATTCAAATATAGTATGGCATATTATACACAATGCTAGATTTAGGAGAATTCCATATTCATCATAATTTTGGTTGAAAAATGTATAAGCTCAATTTTAATAAGCATTTGTTAAATTTACAGGGAGATTAATAAATATATTTCGATGTATTGAATATGTATTAACTGGAGAAGTGGCGATGTCAAATTTTCTAGGAAATATATTGTGATATATATGTTGGAAGCTAATATTTCTTTGAATATCACTTTTTATCTACATATTTAATTCTGGACATTTTTAGCGAAACCGCTGAGAGGGTTCATCACTGATGAGCCAGACCCTCTAATTCAAAAACTTGTATCATTGCAGTAAGTTTGGTAGAGTCCTTGTTTATTTACCCTATTATCAGCTCTTAACACGCCCTTGTTTATTCATCAACTCCCAGTAACTTTCTTCAAGTCATTTCTGAAACTTTCCCGATGATTCCCCAGCCATCTTCTATTTTCATGCCCACACACTGGTCTAACATCAATCTAACCATTTAATAAACCTTTTATTTCAGTTTTATAAATTTCCTAGTGGATATTAGAAATATTATAAAAGTATATTGTAAAAGGAAGATCGAAAAATGCAATATAACAGCGGTATGTGATATTAAACTGGCGAAACCGCTGGGAGGATTCAACACTGATCAGCCATGTGCCCTCCCATTAATTTTTCCATTGCAGTAAGAGCAGTAAAAGTTGTTTATTTTTTAGAAGAATCATACGCGTTTATAATAGTTTCGAATTTCGATAACAGATGGCGCGCTAATGCATCTTAATATTATAAACTAGCGGATGTACCCGGCTTCGCCCGGGTTTTACCCGAGTAAAGGTTTGTCTAACGAATCTCTGGATAAAGTGAACATTTTTTCCCGGTCCCTTGAAAAATACTCGATAAGTTGAATAAATTGAATATTGATTGGTTCCCTCGGTAATTGGAAGTTAAAGGAATAGAATCTTGCCTTGGAATTGTATCATTATTCTTGTCTCAAATAAATTGCCGTGTCATCCTGAATTTTTCCTTTCCTAATTTTCTACATTACAAAATCATCGTATCATCATGATAATATTTAGAGCAGATTGTCGAATTATAACAGGTGAATTTGAATATTTATCTTGATTATTTTTAGGGAAAAGTTATTTCAAAAATTTTATTTGCTAGAAACCTTCCCAGTACTATACTAAATAACTTCCCAAAGTTTCATGGCGTTCCAATCAGTGGTTTGGTCAGGCATAAAGGACACACACATAATTCATTTATATACAGGGTGATCCAAAAGTCCCGCACAACTTTAAAAATAATAACTCCGCGAATATTTGTGCTAGAGCAATGCGGTAAACACCATTGTGTTCAGGATGCAATGGGATTTTTTATGGCAAATAATGAAAATTTCAAAATTTATTTTAGTTACAACTTTATTTGCTAGATGGCGCTCTACCAGAATCAGAGATTGAGCGGCCAAATTTGTTTGATAAATTGAAAAATATAACTGATCGACACGTAATTTTCCTTTTTGAATACCAGTAAAGAACCCTAATAATATAAAATGATAAATAAATAAAACACCATTTCGCCAAAGGTTATAAGAATTGGTTGACGATTTTTAAATACAATCTGAGATATGTAAAATAGGTATATGCAAATTAAAACATGTGGCAAAAAATATTTATATTTTAGATGGAGTTTTGTGAAATAGATTGAATGTTTGAAAAACACTGCTGATATCAATACACGATTTTTGAAATGTTAATATAGTACCAAAAATTATGATGGTACTATTAATAGGATTTCTTGCTATAAGGAATGTGTAGTTTCTTGACTGATTGGCGACACTTGACTATTTAACTGGATATTTGTCATGATCCAAAATGAAATATAGAGGGGGGTGACAAAATCTATTTGTTTTTACTTTATTTCAAATATCTTATGGGTTTGTCAAATGTTATCATTGTTTATTATACTGTACATAATTTTGAAAATGTATCCACTAAAAAAAATCATTTTTAAATCGACCTTTTGCGTTGAAAAAACGTGGTAGTAAAATCATTTTGTATTATATTTTGCGCAAATTTTCTAAAGTTGGGGGGGGTACGGAGAATATTCCTTATGTTATTTCTTCTAATGAGCGAAAAGCGATAAACTAAACATATGGGGTAAAATTGTGTATACCAGTGTTATTCGAGAAGTTATAACACTTTGGCCTGCACGACATAATATAAGATGTGGGCAAATGACAAACAAAAAAAATACTGTTCACAGAAACAAAAAAGAGTCAAGATGTGAGGACAGCATTTATTATTCCCATAACCCAAAACAAAGAGCTGCAAAATATAACACATGAAGTAACTGCCTTCTCTCTTGTATTAGGTCACAATCCTTGCTCAATGTGGCGCCCTTCATTCTCAAACACCGCCTGCAGACGATAGATGACAGAAAGGTCACAATTAAATATTTGAAATTTATAAAACGTGCCATCTGATAGAAGCCTTCAACATGGCCAATGTGGTAGGCCGGCATCGATAAAAACGCGACTTATTGTACCCCCATAACTGAAATTGTAAGGCGTCAAGTCTGGTGATATTGAAGGCCACTGGTATATAAAGTGGCGACTTATCCCACGATTTTCACCGTACGTATCCTTCAGCAATTGTTCGGCACTGCGGGAAATATGAGGAGGTCCACCATTTTGCATGAATGTTATTTCGCTTAATACTTGTCTGTCCTGCAATACGGGAATAACCTTTTCTCTCAAAAGTTGAACATAACGTTCACCAGTTACAAAAACGGTTTCAAAAGTTCTTCCATTGTTTTTTCAAAGAAAAATGGCTCAATAATAAAATAATAAGTGAACCCACCCAAAACTGTAACTCTGGGCTGATGAAGTGGTATTTCTGTAAAAATCCTAGGGTTTTCTGTTGCCAACATGAGGCAGTTTTGAATGTTAAATTCTCCCTTTAGATAAAAGTGAGCATCGTCTGTTCTTAGAACATTTGACAGACAGTTTTCATCAATATCAATTTGCCGGAAAACCCATGCAGCGAATTCTTGACGCTTCTCAAAATCGCTGACTTTCAACTCGTGAAAACTTTGAATTTTGTTAGGGTATTTTTAAAGGAAAATTCTAAATGTGTGTTCTCTCCAAACTGTTTCATGCGAAATCCCCGTTTGTCGAGAACTTGTCTAGCACTTACTTCTCCATACGTGGATAACGTTTCAATAGCTTCAGCATTCTGCAAAACCGTAACAGCCACTGTCTTGCATGTCGATGGTCTTCCACTCCGAGGTTTTGCTTCCAGAGATCCAGTTTCCTCAAAACTTTTAATCATTCGCCTTAGAGAGTAGCAACGCATTGGTCCTTTACCTCTTCGAATATCTTTAAAGGAACGAAACGCTCGTAAAGCTTCAGGGGCAGATTCTGAATCACAATTTAAAAAATTCACCAAGAGTGCTTTATCCTGTAGTGACGGCATTCCAGGGGGAAGGAGGAAAGTCCGAACACACCTCCTTGCGGTCCCCCTGGACCCTTGGAATATTTGACCAAATACTGGTTCGTTTCCAAGGTGACTAACATTGCAACGGCACCCATTTTCAAATGAAGAGCAAAACTGATATCTCCAGTAATGCTACCGCGTCCGGGGTAACCGCCGCGTCAGGAGCTGCAGCTCGAGCTCATGATGAGAAATCTACTAGGAGGACACAATTCAATCTACTACAACTCAATATAAATGGTACCCAGAGGAAAATAAAGAGCTGAATTGTCTTCTCTGTGACAACAATGTGAATATTACTTGTCTTCAGGAGACAAAATTGAATCCGAATCTGAGATTCAATATCAAAGGTTATACAACACTGCGAAAGGACAGACCGGGAAAATTTGGAGGAGGACTTGCCGTTTTGATTAAAACTCTAGAAATCAAATTTAAGGAAATCGCCTATAATCAGAAAAAGCCTACAGAAAGCACAACAGAAGCTCAGGCAATAGAAATCTACCTCCCAGGAAAAAAACAATAACAATCATGAATGTTTATCACCACGATAATACTAGCATCAAAACAGGCCTGATAGAGACATTAAGTGAAGCGTCTTCGGATATCGCAATCATACTTGGTGATTTTAACGCCGAAAGACCAACTTGGGGATCACCTGTCCAGGATAACAAAGGTCAGCAGGTTGAGGAAAAGCTAACCAACCTCGAACTTACACCGTTAAATAACGAAATGGACTTGGATAGAAGTCCACAGGCACAGAATCCGCAATAGACATCACAGCGATAAATTACAACATCGCACCCACAACACAATGGAAATTTCTGAAAAGTGCAATCGGTGACCACAGACCAATTTTAACAACCCTAAAATTCAAAATTGAGAATGTGTCCAACAGAATAAAAGAACACTGGAAAAAATTCACGGAAAAGCTTGAATAACTGTGCAACGAAGAATTAAATCACAGAACGATTGCAAAAAAATTGGAAAAACTCTCTTCGAACATATCCAAAGCTGCAAAAGTATCGATACCAAGAGGTAGACGTAAAGACCTATGAATACCTTACTGGAAGGACCACAATATCGAGGCAATGATTGCAGAGAGAGACAATATCAATGAACTTCTTAAAACAAATAAAACAGAAGAAATCATAAAGGAACTCATTGAAATTAGTCACAAATTAGAACAAGAAATTTATATATTCAAACAAGTGAAAAATGGGCAGAATTCTGCTAAAAAAATGGATCCAAATAAGGAAAGCCATCACTGGAATATAATTAGTGTTATAAAACAATCAAAACCAACACTAATCCTCCAAAACTCTAACCGATATGAATAGCGAGAACGAACAAACAGATGGCTGACATAATTGCTGAATATCTTTCAAGCACTTCCAGACTCAGCTATATGAATGAAGGCGGGACTCTAAAAAATAATGTAAACAAGTTAGTTAAACAAGCAAGAAATTACCATCAGCAAGATATTTTCTCTAGAGACTTCACACTGAATGAGCTAAACTCATCTTAGAAAAGTTAAATTCAAGATGTCACCTGGAGATGCTCTAATCTTTGGTCAAATGATTAAACACTTTGGAGACGAAGCTAAAAATCAACTCCTACGAATACTGAACATTTCATGACAAACTGGTAAACTATCAAAGAATTGAAAGATATCAATTATAGTGCCAATACTGAAACCAAACAAAGATGCCAAGGAATGCAAGAACTATCGGCCAATTGCTCTTACCAGCATACTTTGTAAAATAGCAGAATGAATTATCCACTCTAGGCTCATAGTCTGGCTCACTAACAATAATAAAATAAACTTCTACCAAACTGCCTAAAGATCCAGACACTGTACAACTGATCAACTTTTCTACTTCTGCCAATCAATAATAGATTCTTTCCAGGAAAAACAGCCAAAGAAGACAACGGCCGTATTCCTGGATATGACCTCAGCTTTGATCGAGTGTAGAGGGAGAAATCATTTGAAAGGCTGCACAACATCGGAGTAAGAGGAAAAACCTTAATCTGGATTGCAGACTTCTTAAGGGGAAGAAGGATAAAGGTTTGGGTCAATGGAACATTTTCCAAGGACCGAAGAACATGGGCTGGTGTACCTCAGGGATCTGTGCTCAGTCCTCTACTCTTCTCGCTATATATTAACTGTTGTGTATGTAAATAGATGAATATTATTTTTATTATTCAAAGCCTCATTATGTAAAATATATGTATATTTAAATTGGGCATTTGTTGTTGGCCATGGTCAAGTTTGAGCTTATAACAACTACATCTTTTAAACTATCTGGATCAAGAAAACAAAAGAGTAGAAAAGATCAGCATGACAAGTTCAAAGTTAATAGTACCTTTTAGATGCTATAGCCCAGTGGAGGACACTTCGATCTTTTTGTACAAATATTTGAGGCTTTCTTTTTGGCATCTGAAGGAGGAGATTAAAGTACTGATTTTTACCTCGCTACCAGATTCTGAAACTTTGAAGCTGGGAAACGACATTTTCTTCCTGGATTAATGAAAGATCAACCCTATGATACTATCATTCAAAGAATTATGCTGCATTTGGATCCAAAGAAGAAAGTGATACTACAGCTATGCAGATTTTTGAAGAGAATTCAACAGGAAAGAGAATCAATTTCGGAATATCTTGGAGAATTGAAACATTTAGCAATAAATTGTAATTTCGGCGATATGCTGGGAACCATGTTGCGAGACCGTTTTTGTGGCTGGAATCAAGTTGGAAAGCCTGCAAAAGAAGCTACTACAAGAGGACGACGATGTCACCTTGGATAATATTTTGCAGTGGCGATCTCGTTAGAACTGGCGGAGATAAATACAAGAGAATTACAAGTTAAATTAGTGGCCAAGATATCCCCTGTGAACGGAAAAGATAAAAAGGGTGAGTACAATAATAGTATGGTGCAGCATAGGCCTTTCAGGCAAAGGGGAGAAATAAAGTGTTATAGATGTGGTGAAAGACATTCACACGTGGCCTCTGTTTGGCCTCATAGAACAAAGACTTGTTTTAAATGTAAAAAACTGGGTCATTTAAGTAGGGTCTGCAAAGCTGGTAAAAAAATATAGAGAGGGATGTAAATTTGTACAAGAGGACTCTATATATTCTGTACAGGCGAAACTGATGCCACAATAAATTTAACAGTAGATGATATTTCTTCGTGCTTTACAATAGATTAAGGAAGTCCAGTTACGTTAATACCTAAAGATATCTATAAGATTTATTGGTAAAAAATTATTTTCAACAAATTTAAGGGTAAAATCCTTTTGTGGTAAATCAATGGAGATTATAGGGCAAATAAATGTTTTTGTAAAAGAAGACAACCAATATTTACGATTAATAGTTGTGAATGAAAATTCCAGGTGATTTTGTTAGAAAGAGAATGGCTTAAACAGTTAAAACCTTAAATAATGAATCTAATAGAAATAGTTTTTGATTGATAGATATGCAGATTTGTTTAACAAAGATTCGGGCTGTCTAAAGGATGTTAGAATAAATTTTAATTTAAAAAAGGATGTGACTCCTGTGTTTTGTAAGGCCAGAAGTTTACCTTTCTCTCTAAAAAACAAAGTAGAGAATGAAATTGATCGTTTAGTGAATTCTTACATTTTATAACCTATAGTTCATGCATATTGTACCGCTCCAATAGTACCAGTATTAAAAAAGGATCGTAGTGTGAGGATATGTGGTGATTTTAGATGTACAGCTAATAAAGCAATAGAATTAGATAGGTATCCCATTCCATCGATCGATGAGATCTTTTCAAATTATCTACAAGCACCGTACTTTCGACTCTAGACCTATCACAGGCTAAATTACAAGTAATGTTAGCGGAAGAAGCCAAAGCTGTTGTTGATATAAACACAACAAAGAGGTTGTTTTCTTAAAAAAAAATACCATATGGCGTAGCGGTAGAACCAAATAAATTTCAGAGGATTATGGAAGGTCTATTTGCTGATTTGCCAGGTGTGGCCTGCTACATAGATGATATTTTGGTTGCAGGAAAAGACTTTGAAGATCATGAACAAAAGTTGGATCTTGTGTTTAGATGATTGCTAGAAAAAGGTTTAAAGTTAAACAGATATAAATGTAAATTTAAAAAGAAATCGGTGGAATATTTATGGTTTAAAATGGATAAATATGGACTGCACTCCTTGGAAAATAAAACTAAAGCAGTGATAGAGGCGCTGAACCTAAAAAATGTTTCGCAATTAAGATCTTTCATAGGACTCTTAATTTATTATTATAGATTCATAAAGAATATAGCAAACATTTTAGCGCTATTCTATCAACTTTTGAATAAAAATTGTAGATTGAATTGGACGAAAGAATATCGAATGTTATTTAAAAAATGTAATTCATTATTAATGGACTATGGACTATTATGGAGACTAGGCGTAATTCTGAGTCATAGAAATGATAGAAAGGAAGAATGCTCTATAGCTTTTGCTTCTAGAACATTAACTGAAGCGGAAAAACGTTTCTTTCAACTAGAAAAGAAAGCGTTGAGCATAAATTATGGCGTTGAGAAATTCAGACAATACTTACTGGGACGAAAATTTGTATTGGTCACAGACAATATATTTTCACCTCAGAAACCAATTCCCATATGTGCATCATCCAGAATTAAAATATGGTCCTTGAAATTAGCTGCATTTAATTATACTGTGGAATTTCCAAAAAACTAGTGATAATTCCAATGTTGACGCATTGTCAGGTCTTCCTTTAGAATTGAGTGTCAGGGAGTCTCTTGATGAAGACCAGGTACTTCTTCTCAGGAAGTTGAATAAGGTACCGTTCTATTTTATGGAGGTGGCATATGAGACGTCCCAAGATAAAATATTGTCTATAGTATTAAGGAATGTTAGAGAAGGCAACTGTGTGTGTGTGTGTGGAAATTCACAAGGGTACCGAGGGAAAATCCACTAGCTCCTCATTGTAAGATCAATGGGGAATTAAGTTTGGAGTTTGGTTGTCTTCAATGGCGTGAAAGAGTGGTAATTCCCCAAAAATTAAGATCTTAATATGACTTGCATTAAATACACATGGGGATTGTTAAAATGAAGATGATGGCCAGACGGTATTTTCAGGTGGCCAGGCATAGACAGTAACATCGAGGAGTTAACTAGAGAATGTATAGTAGGCCAAGAATCGGCAAGCATGCCCCCAGCTACCATCTCGGAATGGACTTGGCCCGAAAAACCGTGGCATCGACTTCATCTTGATCTAGCGGGTCCGTTCATGGAAAGGATGTTTTTGGTTCTCGTGGACGCATACTCAAAGTGGATAGAAATTTTTATCAAAGATATTACCAGCCAAACGATTATAAATCATCTTAGAGAAATGTTTGCCAGATTTGGATTGCCCGAATTTTTGGTTACAGATAACGGAAGACAGTTTGTCTCCGGTGAATTCGAGAAATTTACCAAAATGAATGGTATATGGCACACTAAGACCAGTCCGTATAATCCTAGTACAAATGGTTTAGCTGAGAGATATGTAAGATAGTTTAAAAACCTTTTGAGAAAGAATAATGGGAAGGATGATTTAGAGACGAATCTACAAAGATTCTTATTTGCTCATAGAGCATTCCCCCAAACTGTAATAAAGGAATTCCCCCGCGGAACTGCTAATGAAGAGAAGTTTAAGATCAAAAATCTCGAATTTAATACCAAGATGGGAAATTTCATGAGGCTGTGAGAAGGCAGGAGCAGTTTACTACAGGTTGCGAGGTTTTATTTCCGCAACTATGCAACTGGACCTAAACGGTAAAAAGGTACCATTTTGAAATTATTGAGCCACCGTCACTACCTTATAAGTTGCGAGGGCCTCGTGTATAAAAGGCATATCAATCAATTGCGACCTGTGAGAAAGAAACAAGTGGAGACAAGAAATCTGATACTTCCTCGAACATCAGGAGAGAAACCTGTAGGTGGAAGTCAGAAAGAAAGTGAAGAGGAGGTTCCAGAGGTTACATCAGGAAACAACGAGGAGACTGCTTCTGTGCACGTACCCTCTTGCACTCCTAGACCGAGGCCTGCTGCTGTGCACTTGACCTCTTGCACTCCTAAACCGGAGCCTGCCGCTGTGCAAGTGCCCGTCCTCAGTCATAGACCTCAGATAGCCAGGAAACTCCCAGACCGACTGGAGTATTATTAAGGGGGGAGATGTGTTGTGTATGTAAATAGATGAAGATTATTTGCATTCTTTAAAGTCTCATTATGTAAGAATATATGTGTATATAAATTGGGCATTTTTTGTTGGCCAAACGAAAAGAATAAGATCTAAAAAGAGTCATAGTCAAGTTTGAGTTGTTGTATATCTAATTACGACACAACCTTAACAACATCCACCCTTACCTCACTGAAGACACAAAAGTTGCCTGTTATGCAGATTATATAGCCATATGGCACACAAGTAGCAGTATAGAAATATCAGAAAAATACTGAACACATCAATGAGAGGACTGGAGAAGTGGGCAATGAAACTCAAAATGACCATAAACCCAATAAACACGAACCTATAGGTTTCCTTCACTGACAGGAAAAAAGGCATGAATTTAACTCCAAAATAAGCATAAACAACCATATAATTGATAAAATTAGATCTCCAAAATACCTAGGTGTGATACTTGATGAGGAATTGCGATTTACAGAACACATAATTAGCACCTCAAATAGAGCTACCAGAAACCTAACCATTCTGAGAAGGCTATGTGGAACAAATTGGGGAGCAAAACCCAAAATTCTCAGAACAACATATATCACCTTAATAAGGCCAATAATGGAATATGCAACACCTGTCTGGGCTCCCTCAAGTTCATCACTAAAAAGAAGACTAGACAGTGTTCAAGCAAAAGCGGCCATATTAATCACTGTTGCTGTTTCATCCACCAACAAAGAGAAAATTCAGAGAGAATGTGGTCTAGACCTACTCGAAAGCAGAAGACAATTAAAAACAATGAAATTCACCAATAGCTAAAAAGTAAAGAAACCGAACATATATTCCATAGAACCTATTTAAACTGGACATAAAAATAAAGACTCAAAAGATCTTCAACATTTCAGTACGACAACAATATTAGAAAGGGTATAAATATCAAACATAATGAATTTCAAATTCGAGAAAAATAATGTTTCTCACCCCATTTCCATCAAATGTAATCATCAATCTTAACCTGAATGAACCCTGCAAAAAAAAAGAGAACAAAAATATACTTAAAAAGAAAGGACTTGACACAATTGGTTTATGCGATCGGATAAATTATTTAACAGCATATACAGATGGATCATCAGACCTTACCATAAGTTATGGAGGGGCTGCAATTAACATAATACTGCAAGATGAAACATACATCAAAATCAAAGAAGGAGCAAGAAAGATTTCGTCAATCTTCACTTGTGAACTGACAGCTATCTGAAAAGCTCTTGATGTATGCCTTAACCAACCATCCCTGCATCAAGCAGAAGGAATTATAATATACAGCGACTTCATATCCGATCTAGAAGCAATTCAGAAGGGCAATACTAAAATCACACAGAAAATACACTCGTTGCTTACTCAACTGATATCATTGGAGAATAACTGCATTCTACAATGGATTCCTGCCAGTGTTAGGATAGGGGGTAATGAAATGACAGTTGAATTTGCAAAGGAAGCTATAATGTTGAGCCAAAGGAAAGAACAAATGTCATTATTTGACGCTATTGCTTTTGCAAAATACAAGATAATTAAACAAAAAATAAGAAAAGATCAAAATGTGAATTAAACTCCGAGAGAAAATGACAAAACTATAACAAGATTTAGAACAAAACATTATAAAGGAATGACAATGCATCCAGATGGCACAAGAACCTATAGAAAATGCAATAACTGTCCTGGTGTGGAACTAACACCTACCCACATATTCTCATGCCCGCAGCCTTGCAGAAAATTGACATAGACCCAGAGCAGCTGCTTTACACACCCAAGATAGTGGAGAATGCTGCTGCTGCTGTGATAGAGATTCATGGAGACATCTGAGGCTCTTTATTGGACACGACAAAAACAACAACAACGGCATTCCAGAGTAAAATAAATCATCAGAGATAGATAGATAAATATTTTTCAAATGAATTAAAATAAATATAATCGATACTGAGAGAGAGAGTTGAATTTAAAAAATTAGAAAATTATTATTTTCGAAATTTAAATCGCTGAGAGGATTCCAGCAAACAGCATCTAAAATATCAGTTTTTTTTTTTTTGCTACATGTTTTAATTTGCATATACCTATTTTACATATCTCAGATTGTATTTAAAAATCGTTAACAATTTATTCAAACTTTTGGCGAAATGGGTGTTTTATTTATTTATCATTTTATATTATTAGTTGTTCTTTCCTGGTATTCAAAAAGGAAAAATACGTGTCGTTCAGTTATATATTTCAATTATCAAACAATTTGGCCGCTGAATAGCTGATTCTGGTAGAGCGCCATCTAGCAAGTAAAGTTGTAACTAAAATCAATTTCGAATTTTTCATTATTTGCCATAAAAAAATCCCATTGCATTCTGAACACAATGGTGTTTACCGCATTGCTCTAGCGCAAATATTCGCGGAGTTATTAATTTTTAAAGTTGTGCGGGACTTTTGGATCACCCTGTATATATATGTTTTCTCTTTTTGAGATGATTATTTAAAAAATATTTTGAAACATTTTCTTTTTTATATTCATTTTTGAACAAATTTAAATATTTTCATTATACAATTCCAATTATTTTTATAATAATTTCGAAGTTTTGTATTTTTTTTTTCAAACTTGTATATAAACTTAGATTTGGATTAAACATTTTGACATTAATTATATTATTCTTTATCATTATTTTGTGTGCTATTCACCCATCATTAGCAATGCCGTGAGCCATCAATAACTAATTATATATATATTTTTAATAATCACTTTTAATTATGTCTTATCACACAAATATTTTAACTTCAACAATCTTTCTCATCATTAGAAAAATCATTCCATTCAATCCAACCTACCACACAACAAGATTCATTTAGAATTACCCAAGAATTCATCTTACGTAAACGACAACAAAACTATCATTGTCTCAGCCAAAACTGACCATCAAATTAATGATGTTTACCTTCAGGTGACCAACTTAATAAAAGAATATGAGAATTCAAAATGAAAATAACAAAATCAATAAAGTAATCAAAGGACAAAAGGTAGCATCTTTCAAATTCCATTCAATGAAGACATAGACGACTCAATCCAGGAATTCCGGGCAACGACCAGCTATCTTCAATCAATAAAATTTCCGAAGCTAAAAAACTGGAACCGGCCATAGTTATAAATCAGTCGACAAAATGACTCCCGCAACTTCAGGATTTGTGGAAACCATATGTTCAATGAATGAATCACTAAAGGGTAAACAGAAAAAAATTAAAGTCCTTTTTGAAACCAAAACAAATAATTCTGATCGCGGCATAGTCCTCCGAGTTGCTCCGGGAATAAACAAAATTTTCAAAAGCTTACCTAATGGTAATATACATACGTATTTTCAATCCTGTGAAATCCTGGATCGAGTCCTGGTAAGACAATGTCGAAAATGCTACCGTTTTAATTCTGGTCATAAATCAAACTAATGTCAACAGCCTCCGGCATGTCAAATATGCAATACACCAGGTGATCATTCTTTCTCAAAAGTTTTGAATTGTCAAAACTGCAGCTCACATCCAAAATATAAAAACAGTGACACAAATCACAGGCCAAACAGCCCAAGTTGCCCACTTTATAAAGCTCAAATAGATAGGACCATACACATAACAGATTACGTGGGAGAGATTTAGAAAACCTTCAACAACCTTTCTGATCAATTTATTTATCATGGGTCAAACATATAGCACCCTTCGATCCAACTCTATCTAATTAGTTATGCAAAATATGAGAAAATTACACAGCTACAAATGAACTAAGGCAGAACCTAACTGGAATAAACCGGGACATTCTTTCCCTCACTGAACCTTACACTATCAAATATAAAGTGATATTCTCGCTTCTTCCAGGATGTCTTCTCCAACTCCTGCTCCATCGCATCACTCATCCAAATTTATCTAGGCTTCCATCATTGTATTAAACTCACAAATAAAAGTTTCTCTTATACCGGAATTTACAAAAAAATTCGCAGTTACAGTAAAAATCAATACATCAGAAAACCCAATCATTCTCTACTGTATCTACAGCCGAATCTATCCAATGATAACAATTACAGCTTTCGAATAATCTTCTTATACGATATAACTATTTTCCATTGATCATAAGCGGTGATCTGAATGATCGTTTTCCAGTATGGTGGGACAAAATAACCAATGTGAATGGTCAAAAACTGAATAACTTTCTTCTTCAACATGATATCTATTTCCATAATATTGCCCATCCTACATGTCGTGTAACAAGCATAATAGATCTAACTCTAACCAATCCGCAGGCAATGAACTTGGTTCAAAATTGGAAAACGACTCAACTCTCCATTATATCCGACCACATTGGAGTTATATTTCAAATCTTTACTCTGAACAGAATCAATAGAAATTATGTTAATTGTACGTGGAGGTTTAAAGAAAAACAAGCAGAATGGTAAAATTCTCAGAATCAAGTAATAGTTCAAAGTTTATTACCTACAATTTAAACTTGAAGAAGCAACGCAACCAAATCAACTGGATAGCCTGCTCTGTCAAATTTCGGAATTAATAAATTGATCACCGTATAAAACTCTCCTAATTAAAACCAATATATCTAACTCTTCATATTCTGTCAAATTGTGGAAAACAAACGTGAAATGCTAAAACTCAGCTTTCATTTCATGCGAAACCTATATTTCAGAAAAAATTCTAGAGTGAACAAAATCATTTTCTGCGAAGCAAGACGCAAATATATAACAGCAATGAAAAAAGCAAATTACAACAGTTGGAGAGACGATATTGAAGAACTAACCAATGACTCTTCCTTAGGTGAATTAACAAAAATAATTTTGTGGAAAAAATACCACAAATCCGCTAATTATTGATCATTCGTCAAATCCATGCTAAACAGCTATGTCAGAACTTCTTAATAATTGTTTCCGATGATACTCAAGTAGCTGATTCAGCGAAAAACATAATTACTCGAAATTATATCCCTAATTACAAGAACAAAAACAGGCCATTTTTACCAAAACTGATTTTATACAATGAAATCACAGCTATGCCTGAAGAATTCTCCAGGAATAAATAATATATCGAATCAGCTGATAAAATGGTTATATATTCAAATAAAACTCGTTCTATTAAGGAATTTTATCAAATGCATGAGAAAAAATCATTTTTCTCTTCCTTGGAAAAACTCCACAGTAAGTATTTTCCACAAACCCACAAGCCAAACAATATGAGTTATAAAGCCTTTCGCCCTATATGCCTCCTTTCCAATTTAGTCAAAATATCCAACCAAATTTTCATAATTCTCAATTCTTTTCTAAACAAGGTAATTTCAGAAGCTTTTTAAAAAGAATTAAAGCGGTGGAGGACTCGAGTTGTTTTTGTTAACATGAGGAACAAACATCAATAAATCTTTTACTAGATTGCCTTGTTTTTCAAGGCAAAAAAAATCGATAATAATATAATAGTAAACAGGTATTTTTATTTCAAGTAAGAAATGTATATTAAATTCAATATCTTTTGTAGATATATTTTGAATTATATAGTAACAAATATATTTTAAGAAACGGATAATTTATATTATGCTGATTGTACATATTGCCAGACACTTCTTTCTTTTGAACAGAGATCTTTTTTCTCTCTTTCTCATTGTTAATATCATATGACTATTCTATTCTCTCTTCTTCACGGCCTATATTTATTGTATATAAATGTATAGACAAATGTAAAGGCATACATGTATTTCAGTGCAAGTGTCCCTAGGGAGACATGGCGCTTCAAATTGATATAAAATAAATCTTAGCCAAAATATTTGAGATATTAATTGCCAGAAAATGATTGGATCACTTAACTTCCAGGCTAAACACAAGTCAACACGGTTTTTTAAAGGGGCGTTCAACGTTCTCCGCTATTCAAGAAATAAATAGAATCATCATAGAATTTAAACAAAACCAACTAGTCGTTTTACTCTCAGTAGATATGTCGGCGGCATTCGACAACTCCTGGCATTCAAGTATAATTGAATCCCTTGATAAATTTAACACTTCATTTGATCAAATAAAAATAATAGAATCATACTTTCAAGACCTTAATGTCTTATTTGAATACACTGGATTTCTTGTATTAAAACCACTGAACAAAGGATGCCCACAGGGAGGACCACTGTCTCCGTTACTTTGGAACGTCATCCTCAATGCCTTCTTCGTCCGTCTTACTCAAATACCAAACATTTGTCCTGTAGCATATGCCGATGATGTGAATATCGTTCTTTGAGCCACAAATATAATAGACTTGAGGATTTTAATACAAAACAGTTCTTCATTTGATAGACAATTGGTCCGATGAAACTAACCTCTCTTTATCAACCGAAAAAACAACTTCAACTTATATATACATATGTCATAATATATACTCTACCAGGAATAATAAAGCAAACCTAGAGACAGCCCAGAGAGAGACGGGATGTAAAGTCCGGTCACTTGAGACAGCAGCGACATTCCAAGGGGCGGCAAATGGGGCCTGTCCGTCTTCACCTTGGGACTTTTAAGGCAGTTGGGGAATTGTTCGCGATACGAACGGCCGCCCGGCTGTTGCCGGGCCCGTCTCTCCCCATCTCTCGCTGGTTGTCTGGGTTCCCCTTCCAACTTGTGGTGTCCTTATTTCTTTCTCCACCTTATTATTATATTGCCAAATTAAAAGTCGACAGGATAAGAACTGGTCGAGAAGCAAATCCCTCATATACCAGAGTATGAAGAAAACCAGAAACAAGACCACGATGATCAGACAAACCCACAACCAAGTTCCACAAGACACAACAACCGACTCTACTGTAGCCGCTTCTCTTCGAGCTCTCACCCTCTGTCTCGACCAACTTTTGAACCGTGATCCTGAAGAAGCAATCACCTACGACGGAGATGAACCTGCCGCATACTTCTTCTCACAACTTGAGTCTCAGCCGAACTTCCACAACTTAGAGCCAACACGCCAAACTCGAAAGGCTCTATCATCACTCAGAGGCGAACCTCGCAAAATTGCACAAGAGTTAGCTCTACTCAATAAGACTTATGAAGAGGTCAAGGAGTCACTCTGCGCCATCAT